>CAVNZK010000020.1:0-607125 GCA_963693345.1 Pieris melete
ATATTATAGTCATTTGCTTCTAAACTCTCTTGAGTGGATTTAAGTAGTAGGTTTATGCAAATATTAAATACAGTTTCTTTGGTTGGGGAATCTTCATTTTCCTAAAAAATAAAAGGTCAAATCTATGTAGGTTTTCTAGAGATTTCAAAATTTTTTTTAACCACCTATTTAGTAAAGTTCACTATAAATGCAATTGGCAAATAAAAAAGAATTTTTTTTTAACTTTGTGATCAGTTTAAGACAAAATATATATACAAAATGACTTACATCAGTACACTGAAGGAACGGTTTCAAAGCTTTCAAAATATATTTGGTGTTTTGCTGATTAATAACAGCAGTAGAAACTCCATAATCAAATACATAATAATGTTTGCTGATTGCTCCAATTGTAGCCCAAAATTCAGATATATCTAAATCTGAATATTGTTGATAATTCAAAAACTTTCCAAACAAGTTCTTCAAACCATTTGTTGATGAAATATTAGTCAGTGTTGAAGCATTTGTTTCTAAGCAATACTGTCTATATGTCTTTTTGATTGTTTCTGAATAATTGTTTGTTGAATTTTTATCTTTATGGCATTCATGACATACAATAGAAACATCCCATTTTTCATCCAACACATAACCAATTGGTTCATTTGTTTTAACAACACTATATGTACTGAGAGACATACATACTAACATAGATAATTTACTGGCTATAGTATTTTGTAAATCTTTGTCTTTTTGAAGAAACGCAGGCATAAAAATATCACTTATCGCTTTGCTGGTTGATATAATTTTGTTACTCAAAAGTAAGGGTACTAATTGTATCACCTGAAAAATAAAAAATTACCTATAAAATGTAACACACAAACAATTCAGATCAGAGTATTATTTATAACTTGTATGGTCAATAATATATTTTTTTTTAAATTCACCTGTAATGTTGCAGATTTACTTCTCAACAGCGAGCTATAGAAGGTGACTATCAATTTGTTCCATGCGTCTGTAACTTTACCTAATACTAATTTATTGATCAACAAATATTTTAATACCACAGCCTTAACTTGGTCACTGAATAATAAATTCTGCTCTGAGAAGTGTTCATGGCATTGTAGACATATTATTTGGAAAATTACAGCAACCTCCTCGTTTGTTACTCTCTCAGTTAATAAATTTATGCCAAGAATCACTTCCATTGTTAATTTAATAGTATCTAGATCCTCCAGCATAATACTTCTGTTTTTTATCTTTTTTATGGATGTTGTCCATACCGATCTTTTGATGTCTCTATTTAAAATTTCAAATTCTTTGAATGTTTGTTTTCTATATGCACTATGAACATATTGCAATAATTTTAAAGCAATTCTACATCTTTGTAAATGATGTGTGGTTATAAATTCATCATGTAAATCTTCACACAACTTTACTGACTTTATAACTTCTATTATTTCATTATAAAACCAGTTTTCTTCTAGCACAGCCTTATTTGTTTCATCAGATAAAGTGGCTAATATGCTTTTTGTATAACATTTATGTAAATTTTCAATTTCACACTCATCTCGGTTTTGAATTTCAAGTATATCTTTAGGAAATTCTACAATGTTGCTTAGAGATAGGCAAAATAATTTCAAGTCTCTACTAAATAATTTGCTATTTGTCCTATTTAGAACTATTGTACAGATATTTAATATTATGTCTAAATTTCTCTTATCAGGGTGGTGGTGTATAATTTTCAATAACTTAAGAAGTAATAAATTTAAACTACTGAGGTACCTATCATTAATTTCTCCTTTTTCATATAAAACAGCAACAGATTGAACAAATGTTTCTATTAGATGCAAAAAGTCTAATTGTACACTTTCATAATCTAAATGAAAATCTATTATAGATACACTTTTTATGTTGGATATAAGTTCAACAAAAAATCTAAAACATACTATTTTAATATCAATACTGAAATTTTCCAACATATTCAAAGCTAAATGAAATAAGTTTTTATTCACCACTTTCTTTTCATATATCAGGGTGGGGGGGATGCTTTCTGATAGCAGTTGTAGAACTATGTCTATTAAGTTTTTACATGTTTCAATATTTTTGATGCAGACATATATTGGCTCCAAGTTAAGGTTTACTTGTGGAATATTAACATTATCAGGTGTAAAGTTCTTAAGGACTACTTCAATCTTGTCTTTAGGAAATTCCTTATAGAACTGTGTTAGTTTTTGCAGTATCGAATAATATTCTTCATGTAACTTATGAAAAAATGATGCTTTATTCATACATAACACAGTTAATACTTTTAATTGGGCATCTTTACTTGCAGAGTGAATTCTGTAACAAATTATTTTTAGTTATCTATAGTAGTATTATAGAATATTGCTACAATAATATCCAAATTTTTCTGACCTTTGAAGTTCAGGTACAGAACACACAAAGAATAGTCTTCCCAACAACCATGTATTGAAGGCAGAATAATAAACTTCTAGGCACTTTGAACAACCGGGACGGGGTACTAATACTTCCGATCGGTCTCTGGAATGAAAAAAATATGTGGGATAGAATAACAAATCAGATCAAATTAATAATAACTCAGTTACCTAGAACCTTACCCAGAGAGTTTTAATATTGATGTTAACAATCGATCCAGACCATCTTCTGCATGATCTAAATTATTGAACAAGACCATTGTGGGCACATTAAACATTTGCCAAACTGCAAAAGTTCGATCTTGGTTTTCCTCTTCCATTGCAATTAGTTTTACGTCTTATCCAATTATTTATACAAACAGTATATACATATTTATTAGAGAACAAGGTAAGGCAAAACAATTCGAAATTTCACTTCTGTACTTTGTAAACATATAATATTAACATATAAATTATTAGCCGTCTGTTCTGTAGATTTTAGAATTCAGATTACTCATTACAGTTTACACTGTTTATAAATCTTTAATCTAAAATCATTTAGATTATGTACTCATCTTTTCGCGGGAATCTACTTTTTTCGCCCAAAGGGCAGACTAGAGCTTTTCGACCATATCACTCGAATAGCCTACGTAATAATTATTAATTTTAGCCCAGCGGTCTTATTAAGTGGCAGCTAGGTGAGCCTTTGGGAGGGTTGTGCGGTACCGGGCGAGTGCCTAAACCGTACATGGAGACACGGTCGAATTTCTAAAGACAAGCACGAATTATAAAAAAATCCTATACTTGACGCTGGCTAATGCACAAATCGTTCCAGAGCCATAAAAAAAAAAAACAAACTGTAGAAACCATAAATGCCTAACATAATATTTATTTTATGTTGACAACCGCTTTGTCAAATACATTTTAAACCTGAAGCACATTGTTTTATTCCTTCAGTTTATAGAATCTAATTTCCTATGAATAAACACAATTTATTTTGTTTAAGACTTTATTGTTTATATTCATATAAGAAATCATAACTTACAATAATATTAATACAAAACAATTATTTGCAAAGAAAATATAATAGTTTTTAAATGTTTTCAATATATTACTAAATCAATTTCTAAATTCACTACTCATAGTTATTTTTATACTTTATCACATTTACATACATTACAATAACATATCTATATCTAGTACGTAATTTTGCGTAATATGTATTTAAAAAATGTCGAAACCTATAACAGCAACCAATGAAATTAAAACCTTGAAGCATCTCTACTAAAAATTCTACATAATATTTTAAATATTTTGTTGTGTATAATCTAAATCCTTACTATTTTATACATACAATAGCACTTTTTGATTGATTCAGTCAAAACTTATAAGTTCTGCAGTGTTATTATTACTTTCCGATTTGTTCATCAATGTTTGGACTTGTTGACTTTGATTTGCAACAGTTTGTGGATTTTGAGGATTGTTACCAAAGTTCTGTTGCATTTTCATAGGCTGCTGCATGTTTTGTTGAGGCATATTTGCATGCTGTTGCATACTTGGAGGTTGCTGCATATTTTGATGAGGCATATTTGGAATCTGTTGCATACTTAGAGGTTGCTGCATATTTTGAGGTGCCACATTTGAAGGTTGCTGCTGCATATTTTGAGGTTGCTGCTGCATACTTTGAGGTGCCATATTTGGAGGTTGTTGCTGCATATTTTGAGGTTGCTGCTGCATATTTTGAGGTTGCTGCTGCATACTTTGAGGTGCCATATTTGGAGGTTGTTGCTGCATATTTTGAGGTTGTTGTTGTATATTTTGAAGTGGCATGTTTGGAGGTTGCTGCTGCATATTTTGAGGTGGCATGTTTGGAGGTTGTTGCTGCATATGTTGAAGTGGCATGTTCGGTGGTGGTTGCATATTATGAGGCAAATTTGGAGGCTGCTGCATGTTTTGAGGCAGTTGTTGATTCTGAGGGCCCATTGGTTGTCCTTGTTGCATACTTTGTGGGGGTATTTGTGATGGATGCAAATGTTGTGGCACCGATGAAGGCACCATGTTATTGGGGTTAATTTGTTGCACACTTTGGTTGGGCATATTTTGTACAACTGGAGCACCGGGATTCATCTGAGGGTTTTGTTGAGACATATTCGGAGGTTGCATAAGATGTGGATTTTGGAAATGCGATTGACCCGGCATTGGTTGGGATTGTGATATTTGTGGTTGTTGAATTTGTCCTTGATTTGGAGGTAATTGGGGCATATTTTGGTTTAGAGGCATCTGATTCTGCATGGGAATATTTTGGCCCGGCATCATTGGTTGACCATGTCCTGGTAAAGATGACTGTCCCGGCATTTGCGCTCCCTGCGGCATATTAGGCATCGTAGTAGACGCTTGTGGATTTTGAGCATTGACCGGATATCCAGAGACAGCTATTGACGGGTTGTTGTTAAGTTGATTGCCTTGGGTATGGGGCATTCTCATGTTCATTTGCATGCCGTACATGTTATTAGCATTGCTTTGATGCGGCATATTCGGTTGAGGCATCGTCATGGGAGGCATCATGGTATTCGGGGGTTGTGATTGGTTAGGAATATTTTTAGGCATTTGGTTAGGAAGGTTAGGTTGAGTTTGACCTGGAGGGACGTTGGGCATCATTTGATGCATACCAGGTTGTGGCCGCATCTGTTGCATTTGCTGCATCATCATCTGCTGTTGCATGGGATGCTGTTGTCCCATGGGGCGCATATTGGGTTGGGTCATGGGGACTTGGACAGGGGGAACCTGTGTCAAGGTAGCTGCCGAGTTCGACATTGTGAAGGTGTTGCTCATTTGGGGCATAGACTGAGAGATGGTTCCCATTTGACCGACATTCATGGGCATGTTTGGTTGGGACATTTGGGGTTGGCCAGGGAGATTTGAGTTGTCACTCTGAGCCATTTGAGGATGGAATTGAGGGTTGTACATCATTTGGTTAGGAAATCCTGGCTGAAACTGATGCATGGACATGCCGGGCATATAGAAACCACTGCTTGACATCCTGTATTGGTGCTTTTGCTGCTCTTGGCGCATTTGCATTTCACGCTCTTGTTCCTGAAAGTACGCAAGGCCAACGTTAAATATATTCTAAGGTTTTATATATTTAACCAGTTACTGCCTTCTTTAATCTAGAAATATCATCAAAATGGTAATCATGAAGCTGTTGCTGTGTTAATTAGAACTACGCAATGATATAGATAACAAGTTATATAACATTTCATACATTATCTAATCTCATATATTTAAATAAATAAATATGATTGTACAATTGACACCAATTGCCCTAGTCCCATGCTAAGCTGGTGAAGCTTGTGTTATGGGTACTATGGAACCAATACACATACATATTATAGATAGATAGACATATAAATACATATTTAAACACCCAAGACCTAAGCACAACACCAAATGCTCATCACATCGATGTTTGTCTCAGCTGGGGATCGAACCCGGGACCCATGGATTCGCAGTCAAGGGTACTAACCACTAGACCAATGGGCCGTCAAAAAAATATTGGTAAAGTAATAAATATATAATGCACACAGACTACGTAAAGGCTTACTTGCACTCGTTGCAAGGCGAGCTGCCGTTGATATTGCAGATACTCGTGTTTCTTCTTCCTCATAGCCTGCAATTTAGTCGCCATTTGCATTTGTCGCTGTCGCTCAGCCGCTTCAGCCGCTTGAGCGAGTCGCGCTGCGTGTTCTGCTCGTAACGTGTCCAATGCAGCGCGACTATCGCGCACTTGACTTATTTTATCCTAAAAGAGAAAGCCATCACACTTAGAGTAACGGTTTTATTGTTTCTTAGTAAATAAAAAATAAATGAGTTATCAGCATTCTGTGACTCCGACGATTGGGTCTACGGTATACCGTATTCAGTCATTAACATAGCGTCGCTGTAGAATAATAACCTCGTGTGTCCAGAGAACCAAACATAACAGGAAACGAAAAAAATTTCATTTAGTCGATGTTTGTTAAAAAATTATTACAATTTTTGTCCATAGTTTTGGCTGGTAAAAAGGACTTATTTATTAATAACATAAATAAGTCCTAGTCCACATGCATTTGCCACTAGGACAATTAATCAAAAATATTTTCAGGCAAACTTCAATATGCTGGTTAATGTTCCAGTATTTCACAAAATGTGCATCTGATAGGACATGCTATGTCATGTTAAAATATCCCAAAAACGAGACAACCAACCAACACGATAACATTTTTTTTATTATGCATTAAATTACACCTGCAAACATTTCTATCACTCGAAATAAATATAACTTACTTGTAAGCTCTCCAAATAAACACGTTTATCGTCTTGCTGTTGAATATATTTCAAAAGCTTCGAATGCATCGTGGTTATGTTCATGAAAAGAGTCTGTACTGACGAGTCGTTTGCAATAGATCGTCCTCTGATAAAAAATAAATTTAATTCACCTATTTATTATCTACTATATAAAAATAAGTCGGGTTTTCCTTCCTGACGCTATAACTCCAGAACGCACGAACCGATTTCCACGGTTTTGCATTCGTTGGAAAGGTCTCGGGCTCCGTGAGGTTTATAGCAAAGAAAATTCAGGAAAAATTTCAACAGAAAAGCGGGATCAACATCGGGGTTTACATAAAACGAAGCCATCTGGTGGCGAAACGGAGTTCGCCGTGTTTGCTAGTACATAAATAAAACCCATACCCCATAAGTACACAGAAACTAAGAGCAAGCACGTTGAATGTCATGAGGGTGGATGAAGGGTGGCTGAGAAACTTCTCTCGCTTCACCGTAGCAAGTGGAGATCTGTGGTCTCTGCCTACCCACCACTTTGGGAAAGAAGCGTGAGTGTATAGATAAATTAAACCGCGCCACTTTCACAGTGTTACATATAAATTTAATATAAAAATACAACCGTATTGTACTGTTTAAAGTTAATGTTATAATTTTTAGATATCATTGATAATAATTCAAGAATAAAACGATAAGATACCTATTCGTTTTTAACGTGATATTAGCGTAAATTAATGGTCAGTGTTAGAGACTATACTGGCCTGTCAATAAAATAAACAGACTTAATATTAGTTTACGAGTACGAAATTAAATAAATTTAAAAATGTTAATAGCACTGGAACGTGAAATGTTAAAACATACGTGGAATTATGAAATAAAACTAGAAAATTACCAAACTCACCAAACCAAACGAAATTAGCCTTACTTTAAACAACCTTTGAAGACGAGAGAATTAGCAAGTTATTATTTTTTATTTCTTAAAAAGCTTTTAAATTGAATCAAAATTTAGCTACCGCATAATTCTTCATGGAAATTCTCGTTTTATCACTTACATACCACAACTACAACCTTTATAGGAAGGCATACATACCGCGATGAGTTACTCTTCATACGATTGACAAATATCTCGACTTGCGACTTGAGATTCTCCACAAACTCATCTATTTCTTTATCTTCGGGTTCGTCATCTTGCGTCTTAACGGTGGGAGGCTTTACGAAATCCTAAAAGAATTATAAAACTTACAACTCGCCTACACAATATACCTAGTAGTCCCATACAATAATTATTGTTAAGTATATAGGTTTTCTAACATTGTCTGCAAATTATTTAATAAAATAATGTTTAACTATAGGCTACTTGACAGTATAAAAAATAAAGTGTTATTGACATATTATATATGTATAAAACAAGGCTTTAAAAAGCGTTATGCAGCAATGTCAAAGCAAGTCACATGAGACAAAACGGTCAGAGTTAATTGAGTTGGAGTTTAATATGATCGGAATACTATAAACTATATTTTGATCGAAATATAGTCTCCGATCATATATTTATTCATATATCATAGTATTTCCGTAATTGGCGTTTTAAATCTTAATTAGAGAATTGTGACTGAATAAATTCAAAACTCTTGTTAAACGTAAACTAATCAATAAAGTTTTTTATAAGCGATTATTTAAATGATCCTAATCCTTGGGATTGATTTGCTACAATTCAAACAATTTGTATGACTCAAAACTTGGCAATTAAAACGAGTACAGTTTTCTTGCCAGTTCTTCTTGCTCGCTCCACGCCCTTGACTTGCGAACTGGTAGTAAATGTAAATTTAGAATCATTTAACATCTTTTCTGTTAACGTTCATAAGTGTACTGGTTTGCCTATATGAATAAAGTTGTTTTGAATTTGTCAAATAGCGGATTGCTTACATGTAGGTAAATTATACCATAATTTACCTACATGTAACATTTTACTTTCTAAGAGAACTGGATCAACCTCATGTCTTAGACTACAGCTGGCTTCACTGCACTTAAGTAGGTATACATGGTTCACCCATGACTTATAAAATTTATCAGAATACAAAAAAGGAAGGAAAAAATGTACGGCAAGTTTAAAGCTTACCGCGTTCAAAAACAATTAACAAACGAATATTCAATCCTCATAAAAAGCTATATTTAACAGTCTCATAATTGCCGACAAGGTCTTAGTTTCAAATCTCCTGCTGGGCTAAAACTACGCATTACTACGAAGAAATTCAATAGTAGCCCCAAGTAACATCCGTCCCATCATGGTATGAGATTTAAGGAAGATTACAATTATACCTGCGTTGCTGACTAGTCCCATAGATATTTGACGCCCTAGACTAGAAGAAATATATTACATAAATAGCATACTCACATCAATATTATCATTGGTGCCATGAGACGAAGGTGCGGTTGGCGCGGCAGTGTTGGATAGACGCTGCTCCCAATAGTTTCTATCCAGATAGCGGGACAACTCTGAATTCCCAGTTGTACTGTGTTCTGGAGATGGGCTTACCGATGAAGGCGATGGAGATACTAAAAAGATTTTAAGAGAATAAAATCCAAAATGAATGTGTGGGTTTGGGGCTTCTAATCTATTGTTTATGTCCACGTGCAATGAATGAATACATTCACAAAACTCTCTAAGTATTCACAGCTGTATATGAACGTTATGTTTATAAAACATCTGTAAATAGTTTAAATCAAAAGAAGGTAACGGATCTTTTAGCGTACGCCGTACAGTTTACTCCATTAATATGTAATAATACTAATACTACAAAACTTAAGTTGAATTGTTATTCAATTTCAACTCTACAAATCGAAAAATACTGTTAGATATTGCGCCTCTGAAAGTCGAAATTTCACCAGTTAAATCATAAGTACTAAGTTCTTGTTCAGACGAAAACTCGTGAACTCGATTTTTTTGCATTGCCCTTGGCATTCGAGTTATAGATTCCACTATACTTTTATAATATTCTATAATCAAATCTTTGTTAATCTAAAGACATTGTTGTTTTAATATGTGTAGAGCTTATGTTAGCTTATGTTGTAGAGCTTATGTTAGTCCACAGTAGGTACATTAATTACATATAACATATTATGAATAAGATATACTAATAGGAATCTTCATAAATTATATTACATGTAGGATGTGAGGTCGGCTCTGGCGCTATAAAGGTACGCGATCGCCTCTCTTTCTCCTTCTCTTTCTGCTCCGCCTCAGACTGACTTAGTGCAAGAGCTAGCTGCAACTCCTCTTCCTCTTGCAGCTCCTCTGCAGTTTTACCTGGCTTTTTCTGTTGTAAAATCAGTTAGATAATAAATAATTATTTTAGTCAATATTTTTAACCGGTGGCTATATAGGTTGATAAAGAAAATATACTATGCACAATTAAACATATTATGTGTAATAGTACATTTAAATAATGTGATGTGTGTTTGTCTGGTATTTATAACAAAAATTTAATCTGATTAATGAATATCCAGGAGTTTTGGCAGACTATATTATCTTTAATTTCAAGTAGCACTTTGTAGTCAGAGTACATTTAATTTCTCAATACATTCCAAGAAAATTTCATCAATTCGGCACCAATGGTAGGAAATACAAAATATTTTTCATACACAAAAAATCTTGTTATGTGCATATAATGAATCAAAATATTACAATTATGATTTTAATATATTGGATTTTTTAGGTACATAATACTAAAAAAATTTATGGAATGAGTGCCATGTATAAGGATTTTTTAGATTTAAATGATACAGTAAGTATAATATCTCAAAATTGCTTTAAATATCCACTTGCTGTGTAGTGGTCAACTGTTAAGAAATAGTTTGTTAAATTTTAAAGAGCTAGATTCTAAGCCTATAAAGTCTGCTATAAGGACAGTAAAACAGTATTACAATACCATATAACTTTATTATCAAAATTCCAGTAATTTCCATAATTATGTTGTAATAAGTCAAAAAGTTCATACAAAATAGACCTATAGCTAAAACTACATAATTATTTAGTTATATATTTCAATTATTACTAATACATAATCAGCATTATAGTAATTCCACAATAAAATGAAAAAGAAAAGAGTAAAGCTGAGAAAAACAAATGTGCTTTATTTCCCAGTACAGCTTTGTTTTGCCTTCAATCTCCGTATGAATTTAGGTGTGTCAGGGATTGTTATACGTCCAGAAGTTTTAGGAATAAATGGCTCGTATGTTGGAATAGGTATTGGGTGGTGTACCAACTTTGCTCTCATTTCTTGAATATTCCTCTCTTCCATCTCTTTTCTTTCTTTCTCTAGCTGTTGCTTTTGAAGTTCTATTTCCTCTTCTTTTTCTTTAAGCTGTTTTTCAAATTTTTCCCTTTCTGCTGCTCTTTTTTCTGTGTTTAGTTCAAAAGGTACTAGTTTTACAATATGGTTAGACTGAAGAACTGGTTTAAATGGCTCCTTATATAAGACAACAGGTGGTTTAGCTTCAAATTTGAAGTTTTCCTTATTATCAGATGATGTTGAACTATTAGTAGCACCATGAGTAGCAACTTGCATCCTTTTTTTAACTGCCACAGGCAATGGCTGAGCTTTGAACTGAGATGCCAAACTTTTTTCTTCTTCAATTTGTTTTTTTATCCATTCCTCCTTTCGTCTCTTTATTTCTTCATCACGTTTCAAAAAAGAGAATGGTTCTGGTTTCAGGGGGCCCAACCGGGCTGTTTTGTCAATTTTATCATGATGAGTTTGTACTTTAGAAGATAAGATGCATGGCCTTAGATGAAGATTCAGTGATTCTGTCGATTTTGCATGTTTAGAAATAAATTTTGTAGTAACAGGCTTAGTGGTCTTAGGTGGAAGCTTTACTGGAATATGTGGTTTAGCTAATATTTCTTTTGGTACAGGACGAGCTTTAAAACTGTGTATTTCTTCAGAAGTTGGATTGTTATTTTTATGTATTTCAGTTAAATTAAATGGCTCTGGAACTGTAAGTGGCTTTTTAGGCACTTCAGGTAAATGAGGTACAGAAAGAATTGATTGTGGAACAGGATTAGCTTTTAATTTAAATTTCCTAATTTCTTCCAATTCGAGATCTTCTTTTTCTTTTTGAGACATGATATGCCGAGGTCGAGAACGCTCCTTACACCGGAGGTGTGGAGATAAAGCTAATGTCAATCTTGACTGACGAATAACATTTTGAAATTGTTTAGGTTTACTTGTACGAAATCTGGTTGGAGTATCCCTTTGATAATGGTATATAGCTTCAGCCATTGAAACAAATTTTGTTTTCTTGGAAACAGGAATATTTGAAGATCCTCCACTTAGCTGTTGTTCATATTGTTGGTGCATATATTCATCATTCTCGAAATTAAGATTTTCTAAATCTTGTTTTAACTTGGTAATATCACTCATCGACATAGATTTCTTCAAAGAACAAAATTCGTTGTCGAACGGCATATCAAAATTATGCTCTCCAAAATACTCATCTGATGACAATGGCTCATCTTTAATACGTAAATCATTTGGCGTAAAATCTCCTCGGAAGTGACTTACGTAATTTTTTGACATTTTTGATATAATATATAATAACACAATAAAACACAAAACACAATAGTAATGGATAATGATGAAAGGTCCGTTATTTTAAAGTTCCTTTTGATAATACATAGTTGACACAAGTGTTGACGGCCGTTATGAAGACGTAAATTATACCATGTTACCAGTAAAAAAATTATAGGCTATATTATTATTTATTGTCTATTGTTATAACTGTCATTAGTAACGGCTATAGTTATTGTCACTTGCTGTCATGTGTCAAATTTCATGATCTTAGGAGTACCGAGTATTTATTATATACTATATACTGTTTTTTTGGCTTATGTTGCCTATTTATAAAAGAATTATTGTTCTTGAAGTTATCTTCAACTGAATTCTTTACAAGATAAATAGAAACAAAGATTTATTTCTCCATCTACTTTACAATTTTAAAAACATTTTTTATAATGTCGCAACCTCTACCGAATCCGAATACATTATTGCCTCTTGAACTTGTGGATAAATGTATAGGATCAAGAATTCATATTATTATGAAGAATGATAAAGAAATGGTTGGAACTCTTCAAGGTTTTGATGACTTTGTAAACATGTTATTAGATGACGTGACGGAATATGAATCTACACCTGAAGGCAGAAAAATAACCAAACTGGACCAAATACTTCTTAATGGAAATAATATAGCTATGTTGGTTCCTGGAGGAGAAATGCCTGGTGACTCATATGAAGGGCAATGAGAATTCATTAAAACCTCTTTTAATTAAGTTTTCTTAATGGTAATAAACAAATGCTTTCTAATTTCTATTTCCAGTTTTATTTACCTAATCTAGATCAATATCATAGTGATATATTAAAGATAGATTAAAAGGTTTTTGGCATTTTCTATAAAAGTAAAATAAAGAAACACAAAAGGTTATAAATAAATATAAATAGCGGACCTGACAGACGTTGTAAGTAAACATCTTAAATTAAAAAATCCACAACTTATAAATCAAACCATTATCGAACGCACAAAAAAATGGTCCAGCTGTTTTGGAGAAGTTAAATTACAATTATAATAATATTATTAATAAAACTATAGTTTGAAACAATAGATAAAATGTGTTATAATATAATCTTTTAGTTCATATTTTAGCCTACAAGATACCAAGATGAATGTGTAATAAAGAAATCAAATGTGTGTTACTAGGAAAGTATATCATTCTTACCGGAGCTGGTGCTGGACCATAGTCACTTGAAGGGTCATTAATTTCAATCTTGGCAGTAGATGATGGTGGTCTGCTCACTTTATCAAAGCAAGCATCACACACTCGCACCTATTATAAAATACTGTTGTTAAAGAACAACTGTTAGAAAAAACAAAAATTGTGAAAAAATTGATAATTTTTTTATTAACCAGCCTAAAAATTATTTAGTATTATTGTAATAGAACTATTTTAGGAATTATCCAATAAAATAAACAATTTTCACTGTTACCTCAACACATAATAACTTCATTAACTGCTGCGACAACTGGTTGCATAGGATTAAAGTAGACTAACCATGCATGAGTAATAGAAACTTTTAGTACCTCTTTTTCAATTCCAAATTTTGGCAGAGTCGATGTCTTAGAGCTGCACTGTTGGCAGAACACTTGACCGCAGGCACGGCAATGGTGACGACGGACAATCAATGAGAATGCTACACGACACCTATATTTAAAATCAATTATTTAAGTACTGCATAATAACCAGCAGCTTGACAATTGTATTGCTCTTTTACTATTCCTAAGACTTGAACAATAACACTTTGGATTATCATTTATAAAGAGAAACTGTATTTACAGATTTGCTTATATATTAATCAATGTCCCACCTATTATACACATATGTATGTAATTGTGTCAACAGTATACATAAAGTTTTGTTTTTATTTCTTTATTTAAAACGTTAAGTTTTGTTTACCTACCCATATATGTATGTACTTTTTGTAACCACTCAATATGACTTTGCTGTGGAATGGAAGCCTGGTTATCCATATCACAGGTTCTTACCTAGTTTGGAAACCAGTCTCCCAATGCCTTCTCAACTGTAATCTTATTGTTTGTTGTAAATGTTATATGGGAGAAAATAAATTATTATTATTATTAAAAACCCAAAAAGTAATCAAATTTAGACTAAGTACTAACCTATGACAGACTTCACCGTCTGCCCACTCAGGGGCTGTGTCAGCTGAGAACATTGCATCAGATTCTTTCAATGGTGGAAATTTATGGCCTTCAGCCTTCAATATATTGACTGTATCCTGTTTATAAACAAAAATTATTTAAAAACACAACAGACTATGGTGAAGACTTTCAAATGACTGGTGTATTTAAACAAAGCTATATGACATGAATGATGCATATAATATGACTCATCACATTTGATAAGGTGATAATCAAAATGTATCTATTATTTTTTAAAGTAACATTTTACTATAAAATATAAACTCCTTGACTACTATTGTATAATTATAATTAATATAAATATTTTATACAAAAACACATTCATTAAGATAACTGTATTGGTATATTAAAGATATAATAAGGACATTGACTCTATCTAGTAAGTAGTCCTGTAGCAAAGTAAATATCTTATCACAGAATTGTTAACTTCAATGCACCAAGCGTAAAATGAAAATATAAGATACTAGACCTGCTCTTACAACATATTGTAATGTATAGAATTGACATTGACATAGATAATTCTGTAATTAGATTATGAAAATCAATATTGCAAAAATGATTAGTACAAATTTATGTGTCAATAAGCAGACAAAACTAGTTAATATTGTCACTAACCTGTACAGCTCTATATTTAGGGATGTTTCTAAAAGCAAATGCCCAAGCTTGTATCAGTTCAAGAATTTTGTTTTTTAAATTTTCATGTTGTGTTGTTTTAACTAAATCACGGAGCATTTCACAGAACACTTTAGATGTCACCTCATCATGTACTCCAGACCCTGTATCATTTATAAAAAGTTTCTGTCATAGTTGTTTATAATAAAAGGTAATCAATTTATTAATTATTATTTCACTTCTTTTCATAAAGCTTAAAGGATTTCAAGATTTTAGTAATTACTTAATGGCCATAGTGTAACTGAGATCCTTCACTATTATTTTTAAGAAACTTAAGTATCTCACTTAAATAAGAACTAACCACAATTTTTAACAATGCTCTCGAGAGTAAGGAGGGCAAACATTGCTTGGTGTGGGTTTTGTGAATAAAGCTTCTTTTTCACTGCTGGAACTGCATATTTAGGTCTAAAATAAAGTTACAAATATTATATGGGAAATAATTGACTGACATTGCACTCATCCAATAATACACAATAATAACACTTTACTCACGAACAATCATTCTGTCTTATTAAATCACAGATTTGTAAGATAGATGGCCAGTCAGGATCTAGGCGTAGATTACTCGTCGCTTTATCTAAAAACGTATTTTTGGACCCCAATTAATTGTTACACCTTATTTTACATAAACATCTCAAAACATTCCTTGAAAATAAAATCTGTAGTGTTAAGCTAGATATATAATTTCATAGAGGAAAAGAAAGTGATGCAAATAAATGTAAATTAGTGAATTGTAATAGTAAAAACATTGATCTAAACATATACTAAAATTATTTGTATATATTTACTCACCCAGCAATTTATCAAACACAGTAGCCCGAAACATTTTAAAAGATTCTACGTTTTTTTCATATAATAATTATGACAAAAATGATAAAATAACTATCTTTATGTGGATAGAAAAATGACAGCTCACTAACACTTTATCAATTTTTATTTTTTCTCCCTAAACTATCAATATCGGGAACTAGCTGTCATTGTCAAATTGTCGCAGATAAAATTCGTTACAAAGCACTTCATAAGGTGTATATAGATTATACACAATAAATATTGTAAAACCATTATCTGTGCCTCTACCATTCAACGATTATTCATAGTTTTATTAGCGAATGATGATGACGAATTGACGATATTAATTTATCCCTAATGGGAAAGGCAAAGGTATTAGCGAATGGCGAAACTCAAAGTTAATTAATAATTCGACTGTTTAAATTATTGGTGAATAGCACTATTTTCATATAAACAACACTGATCAAGGACGACAAATTTATTATGGAATATCATTAAAATTTAAGAAACGTGTTTTAGTTTGCAGTAGGAGAGTTATAGATTGGAGTTTTCAGGAGGAAAAAACAACAAGATCATAAGAAAAAATCATCGTTAATAACGTAGCAAAAAATTTTTCGTAATAGAAATATTATATTAAGAATTTTTACAAGAGACAAACAGCATCAAATTATAAAATAAAAAACCACTTTACTTTCCGCTTATACTTACGACCGACGGGATAGCAAAAAACCGGATAGCAGTTTTTTCCACCCGCCGTGTTATGACTTATGTATGTACTTTTACCAAAGACAATATTTAAACTTTGCATTTGCGGCTGGCGGCTAGCCACAGACGGCAGCTTTCGTATCAGCCAATGCCATCAATGGCTTTATCTTATATCTACGATAATGAGAAAGCGCTCTACAAAAGAAGCAATCAGCTATATCCAGAACAATATTACCTGATTGAATAAATATCTACCATATTGATAGTTAAAATTATTCAACGTTAGCAAACTTTTATTGGTTTTTTTTCTTGTTATTAATGTTAATAACATCAGTAACTATAGACATATTATTTTATTATTGTTGTTGAAGTTGTGATATCAACATTTTAACGAGATAGAGACTCTTAATGTGGTGCCATATTAACGCTTTTGTGTTGCGATATTAACATTATTAAAAAAGTTATATTTGTCTACATGAAATTATTCCTTAAAATTCTATACTTGCATATCATTTTAAATTCTTGCACCATAGGATAGTACCGATGGCATTAACTGGAGCGCTGGTGTAAGCATATTTTTACTATGAAGTTTTTGTTCTTCTTCGCTAGAAGTAATAGACAATAGTGTTCTGTGCGGCTAGCACCCCACACCCGTAGGCCGTAATCCGTATTAAGGCGGAAACATACTACTAAAACGCGACGCGACGTGTCGTGTCGACACCCGACGTCCATCGTGCACATTACCAACACGCGACACCACGACACGCTTGCAAATTCAGAAGTCATTTAGCTGATTTATTCCCCGCGCAATGTGCCAGCAAGTTTTTACCAATTTGAGGTTCAGATTCGAGGAATGTTTGCAGCGCAATGGTGCACACCTGGATGATGTTATTTTCATCACAACATCCACAACACGCCGATCCAAATCGATTGGATGTTACCGCGTGTGATCACATGGCGTGTTGTCTATGTGTATCTGACCATATTAAATATATGGGATTGATAAGTACTGACATGCGTCGGATGGCGTGGTGTAGCGTCGTGTTTTGGTAGTATGTTTCCGCCTTTAGACGAGTAACATGAGACATCATAATAGAACACGCCAAATCCGGTCTTTTCGGTATTTAATTTGCTGGCTTTTTTCTACTTTCCTAAAAAATACACAATTCTAGTAAAAAATGTTTGAATGATAAATTTTATGTAGACGAAACATACGAAAACGACTATGCAAACAAGTTAACGCACGATAAAATGTTGATGCTGAATGATAAATAAATACAACATTCGTCACTATTATTATCGCACATATGTACATTGTACATAGTTTATCACTTATCGCAGAAAATATCATATTTTTACAAATAAAAAGATAGATGTGACTGCATTGTGATATAAAATTTAATCGGTGAGAGACTTGTATGATGACAAATATTAATTTCATTCTTGAACAATATAATATTACCAAAACGAAACTTGCAAAGTTAAAAAAAGACGTTGATTCGTGTGAAAATTTATTAAGGAACATTAAAATAAGACTTGCTGCCTTGGAACTACAAATGGCTGCTCAGAGATATATTTACAAAGACTTAATGGAACTACGCAAGATTAACATGATTTTACATCCACACCTCGAAAAACATCCTGTTAATAGATAGTTCATTATTAAAGTTTACAGGTAGAAATATGTTTCTTTTATTTTAATGAAGTCTTCTCAACGACCTATTTTTATAATAAGTAAAAAGTTCCTTAGCGGTGCATAGCGGAGTATTGACGCGATATGTTTCGTCAAATTTTGAAAAATCTATCACAAATCCCTGTTTACTTTTTTTGTAATAATAAGGCTCCAAATACCGTCTTCCCCAAAGTATTTCATTGCTAATGTAACTTGATTTAGTTTGAACCGGTTGGCCCGTTGACTCAATTGTTCCTTCAAACACGACAAGTATTTCTACATTACATTTAAGTAATTCCTTAGCTGAAACGTTGAAGAATGGACTTCGTTGGTCTATTTTATGTACGGCAGTTAGGGGAAATATGAACAATACGTCATCGGATGCGTCGACTTTTAGGTCCAACTTTATCTGATGGTAATTTAGTAGGTCAATGCCATCAGCTACATATTTTATCAGATAAGCATTGATATTTGAAGCTATTATTCGCGATTTCCTCGTGTTACCTACTCTGAACATCATGCAGAGGTTCCCATCTCTTTGGTTAATGATAGCGTATTTTGAAAACATCAGAGTCTGCGCGCGATTTTTTGGTTTCGTTAACTTAGCAAATACTATGCCAATAATAAGTGACTGTATTATTTTTCCTGTTATGCTTTCAATACACATTGTGAACATTGCTTCAGGGCATTCCAGGGTGATTGCTCTGGAACCATAACCTATGCTCGTTTGGACTTCTATGCTGAATAAGAATATGGACGTAAAGTTATAAATTTCTCTTACGCAAGGTCTCCATTCTGTTAAATTTGAGGCATGGGGTAAATGATCGCTCTCGAGATCACCATGAAGGTACAGAATCATCCACCAGATGGCAGCAAACAAGAACCAAGTTAATACACAAGCTATAACGCAATATAGAATTGTCCATCTCCAGCGTGCCTCTAAAAAAACTTTGACTATGTCATTGAACAGTCGAATTTTTTTTTCACCTGAATTGTCAATGTTCAAGTCACCCGATTTAAATACAACACGTTCTTGCAACCTAGCTCGTTGTGACCGTCTTCTTTGAATGTGTCTGAAAAGTGTGTTTCGTATCATATTAATTACTTATGGATTATAATTAATAAGTAGATACTAATAGATACAAAGCCTGATAAGAATATACTTTAAAAGTAGAAAGAAGTGAAAGTATTTTTTATAAGAGATCGTAGGTAGGTAGAGCATAATATCATACGAGAATAAATTTAAAACCTTAACAATTTTGACAGGCAAATAAACACTATATATAAAATAATACAATAGAAAAAAGTGATATCGAGGAAAGGCTTGCAAAATATTTTTTTTCATATAGTTCAATAGCTAACCTACCTGGAACAATTGCAAAGTGTGTGAGGCACATCTCCAATAGTGTCGCATTCTTTTGTGTACAGACCCATTTATTTCGAAATTCATACAAGTATCGTAAGTACTATTCAAATACACTGATGTATAATGTCTACGATTAATACATAAGGTTTATTTTTTAATGTGTTATATACATTTCAAAAGCGTCACACAGGTTTAAAGATTTACTTCCGTCTGTTACTTCGTGTGTATTCACGATCACTAATTAAATATTTATTTACTAAGAAAAGATAAAGATACTTTGACAGGTTTTATAGCTATCTTGTTGCAGTCAATCTTAGACAAACATCATATCTAGGATCTTAATAACTTTACGGCGATCACATAGTTTTCTTAGTTTCGCTACTCTCCACTATGAAATATTTTAGTATTAAATATGCGGTAATAGCAACTAAATTTCTGAAAATCTTTATAAAATTTATTTATCACTTTCCTTAAAATCTACACTATTTTCTTAAGCCTATCGCGGCCATATAATTTTAACGTTTTCGTAAAAACATTGTATTAAATGGAATCATAAGATTTGGTTACGATATAATACTTCTATTACCTATTAGATGGCGCTGTAATAAAAATGACTTATTATAAAGTGTGTAATGTCTTTCTTAATTAACTAAAGTTAAAAATAAAATATTTAAAGGATCATAACGAACGAAAGTCTATATCAGGTTATATATATCGCAAAATGTGCGACATATATAACCTTGTAACGGGCGGATGGAAGCGCTTTAGTACTTAACACCTAATCGCGAAGAGTTATTGGTATGACAAGAATACGTATGTTCATTTCCAGTGTCACATCCCGCGGGATGCACCTGAGGACGCCCGGAAAGAGCAACGGCCCTGACAAAAGAGCAACTGTGATAGGTCTAAGCTTGCTGTAATTATTACCTAATAGGAAAAAAATTACAATGTATACATGTTCGATATTACTTTATTATAAGGTTGCATTAGGGTATGCCATAGTAATGAAAATTAGTCAAAATCAAAGCCATGTGTTTTAAAATACATTAAAAAATTATTTAATCGCTACAACCTCTTTAACCTCTTGGCCTCAGATTTCTGAAACTGTTCCATGATTTATTACATTTTTAAATCTAATAGGCAAGTGGATGATCAACCTTCAGTGCCTGACACACGCCGTCGACTTTTTGGATCTAAGATGTTGCACGATGTTTTCCTTTACCGTTCGAGCAAATGTTAAATGCGCACATAGAAAGAAAGTCCAGTGGTGCACAGCCGGGGATCGAACCTACGACCTCTGGTATGAGAGTCGCACGCTGAAGCCACTAGGCCAATACTGCCAATATTTTACGGCCAATACTTTAAATTGTTTTATACTAAGTATAGTAAGTGTATGTTGAAATTAAAATAGGTATAGTAACCCTTTTGTTGTGATAAAGTGTATTTTGCACTTCTTGGTCTTATATGTAGTATTGTTTACAAGATAAAGATAAATTATTATAACACGGTTTTTTATTCCATATCTATCCCTTCTAACAATAGCTTAACAGAATACAAAAATAGTTTCCAAATTTTTGTTGCAATACGTACATGATTGCTCTATCTTTACCATGTACCAATTCTTGATAAATGTACTAACCAATTACATTGTTTATAAACATAATCTATACCTTGACAGCTAAAAGGTCCGTGTAAATCTTATCTGCAGAGGCACTGGCAGTGAATGAGTGAACACCGTCAATTGTTTCCGAGCGCGTGGCCAGTTAACAAATAAAGTTGGATTACAATTGGCATAGGTACCAACAACAAGAGTCTGCATCATACGGTTGGCAGTCATCTGTATCCTAGCGATCAATCCACACGCTGGGATTAGACATTCTGATCCCTGTCGCTTTTGTTAAGATGAAATTCAAAATTGGAACGAACTAATGCGCTTTCCCGCTCTTTTTTATATTGACAATAATTATGTGTTCGTAAACTATGTGCAAATTCCCTTGTTTTCGAATAGCAAATATTATTTAAATATGGTAAGTTATTTGACTGTTTATTTGCTTGTTTAATCTTATAAGTTTTTTTAAGTATATATTTACTAATATGTAATATAGCTACAAATTGTTTTTCAAATTAGGTACGAGACAATAATTTTATTATCAATTATTTAACATAGATTATATTACTAGTAAATTATATCTCGCTTAAGTGTCTTTTTTATAACAAAAACGTTATGAACAAAACCTACTTCGCTTTTCAAGTCTTATGTACTTAATATGTAAAACACATTTTTATGGTGACATGCATACATTTATTTACAATGGGATTCTACTACGTATCTATTTTTTTTAAAGTTTTTATGGCCCTGTAACGAGACTATGTACCTATCCATTGTTTAAATATTTACACTCAATCCAACAATCCATAGATTGAATTTAAAAAAAAAACATCTTAATAACGTTAAGGTCGCGAAATATCAATAGAGTAGGTAGAATAGGTGAAGTGTCATTCTTATGTGCATGACATCTAATTTTACGTTGACTCACCCGCTACTTATTACATTGTGGGCAGGTCACTGAGCTATTTTTTATCGTATTATCGGGATTCAAGTGTGTAATAAGTCTTTAAATGATATAGAACAATGTTGGTTTAGATTAAACATAAATACAACATATTTTAAATACCTTAACTTTACTTCGTTTTATTTTTTTAATATATATAGTTGATAGTAGACAAACGAAATTTAATCTTTTAGTGCAGTATATTTTTAGTTAAATTTTGTTATGATTTAAAAACTCCCAATTACTAGCCCGAAATAGTAACTTCCTGCTTCGATGGCCATGCTTTAATCTACTGCAATAAATTTAGGCACATCCTAGTGCCACTTGTGAATTTTGACCCCTACGTCTCACGCAAATCATCTTAAATAAACTATATCCTGACCGTTGAATATTGCTAGAGAATAAAATATTATTCATAGATTAAAATCAGTGTAGTATTATTCAAATGTATTTACTTCGTATTTATCTTTCGATTCAAATAATACAGCACAATCGACACCAAAAAATAATCTATAGCATTTTTCTCATCTCGCTGATTTCTCTCTTTTTGGGCAGCGTTAATGATACCTCACTTAATGTCATGTGAGTCTTCTAACTGTTTAGCCCCTGTTCTATAGATAAAAAAATCTCATCGTAACACTAGTAAAGAAACATTAAATACAATGAAAAAGTGCCAAACGTGCGGAACTTAAATGTAAATACTTCCTTTTTATTTAGAATAAATTTGTTTTATTATATTCTGTAACAGGCCTAAGATTTTGTATAAAATGGACTATAAAGACCTCATAATAATTAGATGTCTATTTAGATACAATTAAATAGGTTTCTACTTTCAGATATTACATAAGAGTTAAGATTTCATATATTAAGATAAATTTGTTCTTTAGGTACCTACTTTACATCCAACACGGAAACCAAAAATACGCAGTAGCGTGCTTAATTAAAAATATGTCGTAATTCATAGATAAAGCATCGTACGTATGAATGAAAGCCATAAACAATGGAAATATGTAGTATTATTATATTTTGAAACAACATTGCAAATAATAAAAACGAAGGAAATTTTCAATTATAATGTTATTACTATTCTATTCATACCTATGTATCTGTATTATCACAGATATCAGTCGCTTTGGTCTATCTTACAGGAAAAAGGAGTGTAAAAACAAACAAAAGAACGTTAAAATTGAGATTACTATTTAAGGACACCTTTTGATCTGTGCGAATAGTTTAACAACTGTATAAACTCCTTGTTAAGCCAATGAATTTATATATTCATTTTTAAATCGATTTTAGTGTCGATATCCATAAAATAAAAGAATTCACCTATTTGAAAATCTTCTCTTATTGAAGTCGGTTAAAAGCAGAAATAAACAACTCGTTTGATAAGACATGTTCTTGAGACATTCTACTGTTCGATACCGAATGTCATTGTCAATATCGCAATTCACAGGTAATGTGCGGGTAGCAATAGGGCCCCGTGGCAAACTCATTAATTACTCAGAAGCGTAATTAAGATCGGCCTTCGGCTCAGGTAACATTGTGTTTCACGAATGTGACTATACGTCACAGTGTGACTTGTCTAATAACTTTACCAATTACATATTAGAAGGAAAATCATATTTTGTCTAGCAAAGTCTTAATGATGGTCAATCGACGCAATCATTGCCCTAATTTAAATTGTCAAGGCGATTTTTGTAAATTTTAAGTTCAATTGTCTTGATCTACTGTAATTTTCGCCATATTAAAGCACGGATTGGGTTAACTATTTTACGAGGTTTTCCGCAATATGCGAGATTAATCTTAGTGGGAAGAAACGGGGAAATAAAGGCATCCGTTGCGTTGTCATGAAAAACGGTAATATCCTGTCTTTGTATTCACGACTTATTGAATGAAAATTATTCTTTCATAAAATGAAACATGTGGATTATCAGATTTTAATGATAAGTTATTATAAAACGTATATATAAACCTGGACGCGTCCACTTCATAACCGCTGTCTTGTAATATTGATCACTTTAGTTGCGAAATTAACTTGAACCATTTTATTAAAACGGCTGTTGGAACGTACTTTGATGTTTTAATTAGTTTCTCTACTCACCACGAGATGACACTTAACAAAATTGTATGTATATAAACATAACTAAGAGAAGGATACTTTCTAAATTTCAATAATAACAAGCATGTATTTTGTGCATTTTCTTCATAATTTTCAAATATTAAAACTAATCAAGAATTCAATCCGTATGTTGTCACTGAACTAGTTATTATGTCCTGTAACGAGATATGCAAAGAACTTGAACGCCTTCTATGTGCAATATGTGTTACGAATGGAAACAATGATATTAAAATATAATAGATATTATAAGCGGGTTGAATGCTTATTACGGTATCTGTATTTTACCGATGCACTTTGTGTTTTGTTTCGGTAATATATATTTTTCTATACAAGTGATCATAGACAGAATAATTTTTTTTTCAGGAATCTGAAAACACAAATCTCCAAGACGATGGCCATCTTAACAATCAAGAAAGATAACTTTAGAATATCTACACAGAATACACTAGAAAGAAAATGGAACCTTCTACATCAACCTATGAGATGGAAATAAAAAAAGATATCGATAAAGATGTTAAATCGAAGCCAGTACTCTCTGCTGGTAAAATATTTTATAAACCAGGTGTTATTGAGGAGGAAACGGATGAGACGAGCGTATTTGAGAGTTCTGTGGTAGAATCGCCGATGCTTGGGTTCAGTGCGAGTGGTCTACTACGACAGCATTCAATACACCCAGTCAGCAGTCTTCATAGAATACCAACATACAGCAGTTCTATAGGACAAAGCACGATTTACAGAGTCGACAGTTGTAGGTGAGTTTCTGTTTACGTCTAGGTGTTACGTTGTCTCTGGTATTATAGACAACGGAGTTTGTATATGATACTTAATATCTCGCATGGGTCGCTCAAATGCATGCATTGTCACCCCATTACAGCAAAGTAAAGTACCGTTACGGATTAACTTTATTAACGAAAAATTAGTTAATTTTTTATCAATCATAAAAATTGAGGCGCATTTTCTTTTAACGATAATTTATTCTTTAATTGTTTTAAAGTTAATAATGAACTTTGGCAAAAACATAACTGCTTAGGTCCTCAAATGATACCTTTATCTGTAACGATTAATCATGTGGGCATAATTACATTTATTAGCCACAACGATGGATAAATATTTGATAAAAGTAATTTTTTTTGATGATTTGAATGATTAGATAAGAACAAAGTCTTTGCTAATTATCTATTTAGTAAAGCCATTGACATTAAAGAATGGCTTAAATGTAATATTTTAGCCCAATTAGCAATTCATATAATCATAACATTTAATTAATTAATGTTCACTATTAATATTGTACAAATTCCACGATTGAATAGATTAATTTTCATTCGTATATACAACCCATTTTTATTGTATAAAAAGTAATATAACAGATTAATACGAATTACTTAGAGTTATTATTGTTTTAGTATCAGCTAGTATTTAACTTTTTATAGAATAGATCAAATGTTACAGGTGGTCATGGTTACAATGGTTTTCCATCTATTGATTGATTTGTATCGATAATAAGTTTTAATATTCTGATTATAAATCGCAGTGTTTTATTCAGCAGCGTACCCCTTTTCAGTCTATTATCACATTCTCAAACCAATATCTAATCAGACCACCGATAACTTATATATTATCTTAGTTTCATGACTAAGTTGATGTAAGGAACATGTTTGTTAATTAAAAATTTAATTTCGATAATTTTTTAAAAATTGTTCTCTGAAAATGCGTCGTAGGCGCAAATAGTGATAAGAGTGACATTATCGTTGTTGACCAAGTCTGTTCTACTTTCGTTTACCAAAGGTATTGTGACTGAATCTTGAAGGGTAATGTATCTATATTTTTTTGATTTTAAAACAGTTTAACAAACCTGTTTTAAGGCAAATTAATTTTCTTTCTGGTATTGATTGTAAATAGTTTGAAAGTTACTTATCAAAATGACAAATATATTACTAAAATTATGTACTATTATTATATTATTATACAAAAATATACTTCATCTACATAAAACCTTTTGACTTTCAAAATTCAAATTGCTTACTAAAAAACTCTGAGGAGAAATAAGAAAAATATTTCCCATACAACGTTTAAACACTTTCACGTGTTTAATCCATTTAGCCTTAATATTCTGTAAAAGCATCAGTATCCAAGGTTAACAAATAACTCTCTTCAGGATCTCTTAATCTAGCAAATCCACGAAAATCTGTAAATATTGGTTCGCGTCTAGATAGTGAATGATTAATCGTGCTATAGAATCTTTCCATCACAAGCACAGACTGTGAGAAATGTGTCTTATATAGACTATAAGTGATACAGTCTCTAGAACTTGGTAGCGTTTCGGTTATAATGTAGGATCCAAGTTAATATGAAAACCACAGGGGCACGGACACAATTTTATTTATTTATTTTTATTGCACAATACAGACACATAATAACGCAATTACGACGCCATTAAAACTGTCAAAAATGTATTCTAGGTAATTTTTTTATTATTTCGGGTTGGTGTAATACATTTCTGGGACATGTGAGTCACTGATAATTTTTCTGTGGGCAGTCGACACGTCGTCATTTGTTGGGAAAAAGTCTGCGTCAGTTGACGTTTTCTTTACGAGTAAGCGTAGCCTATACAATAAGAAAAATCTATTCATACACAGCTAGTGCATACGTAATGTCCAACGATTATCCAATAAGCACAATAACACATATCATTTAAAAACTCTACTACAATAAAATAAAATTAAGATGTATTTTTTATCTTTATGCTTAAACAAATAGATTATAATAAGCATTTGTTTAAGCCATAAATTACGTATGTTTTTAAGTAAAAATTGTCATTGTAATCTGTGATAAGTTAGATTATCTTTTTAATTGTACGCTATAAACTTAAGGATACCCACTGATTAATGCAATCTACGTAGATAAACCTTAACATACAGGTCGGTGTCTCCGAAACTAAAATAATATAGAATCTAAACAATAAGGAAAGTAATGACTTTTCTACAATCTAATATTTTATAGGTGTTTCTGTTAATACCATTAAAAAGTAAGGAATAAAAACATTAAATCAAATAGAATTATCGATATGTAGTATAGAAGTCTGAAATATAATCTATTTAAATAAAATGAAAAATAATGCGCAGTGTTAAATAGGTTTTTCACTTACACGTAGCATTCAAATCAAAAATAAAATTAAAAAAAGATGGATTATTGATAAACACTATAAGTAGGTAATTAATAACAAAGGAGGAGACTGACTAGAACTGATTTTTAAGGAACTCAGGAGATAAAATAACACGTGAAGTTACACCTCCTCCTTCGATTTTTCTGAAGTCAGGTCAAAAACAAACTACACAGGCAACGCCTACAATTCTTACATAAATTATGTATTTGCAAATAAATAACCGGAAAATTTTAATATAGCGATTATTTACTATGTGCTGATGTCTACATCACGACTAAAGATGTCACATTATTTACTTTAAGGCTTTAATAATACGATCATGCATCTCTGCTTACGGAGGCGTGGTGATAATTATTAAATTAGCTAATACATTTTAACTCGTATACCTTGTTATGAATTTACATTTGATTTTCATGGAATATTTTTCTCTCTACTACCTACCACTTACTAGATAAAAAAGCCTATGAAAGTTATATTAAAAGAACTCCAGTCGCCGTTGTAATAATATGGTAGGAGTTCCTCCTTCTATTAAAGTTATGATGATTTTATAAAAATAACATTATTGAACACACATTTATTTTGATATTATAATTATTGTTTTAGATCATATTTATTTATAACATGTCCTTCTGAGAGAGTCGAGCGATTCAAATTAGTGTCTGGGAAAATGCGCATTAGCAAATCAATTTACACTATGTCAAATTGAGAGTTAAATGAAGTGGGGTGGGACCGAATATACAGAATGCTTAGTAATTAATAATAAACGTAATAAATACTAAAACGTATAGTAAGTTTTGTGATATGAAAAAACATATGTAACATTATCAATAAATTATTTAAAAGTTTTAGGATCTACCTAACTTAGTTTCACTATAAATTATATCTAAAGGTAGTTTGTGGGGGTAATGCAGTTAAAACGTTATTGTAGT
This sequence comes from Pieris melete, assembly GCA_963693345.1. Lineage (NCBI taxonomy): Eukaryota > Metazoa > Arthropoda > Insecta > Lepidoptera > Pieridae > Pieris > Pieris melete. Next base: position 28,442 of record CAVNZK010000020.1, read on the forward strand.
TGCATTGTGATTTAAATTTAAATTGTGCCAACCCATGCCACACCCTGTATGTAGAAACAGCAAAATTGATACTAACTGAAATTTGTTTTTCGACTGAACTGATAATTTCCATACAGAATCTCGCGATATAATTATAAAGCATTTAGCGCGTCATCTTTGTGTGGAGAACGATAGAGGCAGTCGTGACCGTGGCATTATCGCGTGCGCTGCTTCAGGAGCTGTGAGGGATGGTGCCGTCTACGCATACGCTCTCCTGCCAGTGAGCTGCGCGCACGCCGACCGCGCCATGCGAACCGACCCCGAGTCACCTGCCAGTCGCGAGGAGTCTCATCTCCTTCCTGACGAATGGCTTAAAGTCAAAACCGTCCCCGGGAACGGAAACCTTTCCCCGGGCGTCTACTACCCCACCGGCACCAAGAGGTTCGTCGATCAGCGAACACCTGTGCCGTCTCCGACAAATACCATCCCGTACTGTTTCGCTTTTATACTTCTTGCATTATATCATTAATTTCCATTCCATTGTTTTGTTTTAGAAATAGCTTAACTGGCGATAACTTTAACTAGTGTCCATTATCGACATTAACATTGACGAAGGTCGTAGCGTCGTAGCATCGTTCACGCGTGATCTACGCGTTTGCTCTCTTATGATATATAATTACCGTGCACCATTCAATTGGAACGACGAGGAGTTGAAGTATCGTTTTTTTATTTTTTCAGGAATCGCTCGCACAGACATGGTCTTTCTAGAAGATCTAGGCGACGAGCTATACTTAAAAATGGCGAGTGCAACATTCTCAAGTCGCGCCTCAGCCAGCGAAGATTGCGCTTCCTGCAAGATATGTTTACAACTTTTGTGGACGCCCAATGGAGGTGGACATTACTACTGTTTACACTCTCTTTCATAGTATCCTGGTTAATATTTGCGCTCATATGGTGGCTGATTGCGTTTACACATGGAGATCTAGAGCCTGACCACCTACCAGAGATGCAAGAGTCATCCAACTGGAAACCATGTGTCTTGGGAATATATGGATTTACATCTTGTTTCCTATTCAGTATAGAAACTCAACATACGATTGGGTACGGTGCGCGTACAACCACAGAAGAGTGTCCGGAAGCGATTTTCATAATGTGTTTCCAAAGTATAGTGGGTGTGACAATTCAAGCTTTTACGGTCGGTATAGTGTTTGCTAAAATGACGAGACCGAAGCAGAGAACACAAACACTGCTGTTTTCGAAACACGCTGTGATATGTCAGCGGGATGGTGAACTATGTCTTATGTTCCGAGTGGGAGACATGAGGAAGTCCCACATAATTGGGGCTAGCGTGAGAGCGCAACTTATTCGATCCAGAACTACCAAGGAAGGGGAAGTGCTATCCCATTATCAAACAGAGCTCGAATTGAACGCGGATGGATGTGACAGCAACCTATTTTTCATATGGCCTATCACCATGGTTCACAAAATAAACGCAGACAGCCCGTTCTATGGAGTCTCCGCTGCGGATATTCTTCAAGAAAAGTTTGAAATTGTGGTTGTTTTAGAAGGTACCATCGAGTCAACCGGGCAGACCACTCAGGCCCGGTCTAGTTATACGGCTAGTGAATTAATGTGGGGTCACAGATTTGTGCCTTTAGTGACATACAATCGTGAACGTCAAGGATACGAAGTAGATTATTCCAAATTCGAAGATACTATGCAAGTAGATACCCCATTGTGTTCAGCGAAAGAACTAGACGAATTTTATGGAGGTCAAGCGGACCACAGATCTATTGGTGAGTCTCTTTTCAAACGTAAACCCGGTGCTGGCTGGTTGTATGTGCGACATTAATGTTTGCTTTTATTATGTCTAATGTATTTTCATTGAATTAACCTGACTGAAACAATATCTTATTTAATGTGTTAACAAAGGTAGTTACGTAAGCATACCTAAGATGAATTAACTAGTGTAAAATACTGTGATAAATTATATGTTATGTTTATCTAAGTTCAACAAATTATTATGAGTCTTAGATAGTATTTGATTTATTATGTTTAGGTTACTGCAGGAAAGTGCACTTTAATGAGTAGCGCTCAATTATAATCAATATAATTTAAACTACTTGGTGTGAGACTAATGATGTTTATTGATAATTTTTTATTGATATTATAACACATTACTCTTATTTAATTATTATTTATATATAATATATTAAACTACTGAAATCGTTTATATGCGTAGGTAATCGTAGCATTGTGCTACGGTTTTGTGAGAGTTAGCTCTTATTAACTTAGTTTTATGAACATACAGAAACATTTACTGTAATAAAATCTATTGTAATATAGTTTGTAATTCTATTAATAATGTAAAAAATTAATTTATGACGCTAAATAGACTAAATCAGCATTTTATGGTAATAAAACAGTCAACCCAGTATCAACAAATATAGTTTCAAAATAGGATTCTCAACGATTTGTAAGGAAATTATCTTAATGAGCGCTGATTTAAATGAATATGTGTATTTTATGAGCAGACTTAGTGTTACTAATATTTTCTTTCAATTGATAATAACGCTTGCTTACACACAATTACTAACCATACAAAACAATACCTGTTCTTGTGGTTAAACTTCTCTTTGTTTTTAATATTGCCATCGTATTAAACTGAATAGATATACATAACATCTATAATGTAGATAGAATACATTTTTGCATTTAATATTACTATGTCATACAGTCTAAAAATCTAAAAATAAAATTCACTTTAGCAGCACTGTTTCCCCGCCTATTTTGTGCCATGCCCCACCTTAGCTTTCTTATGATGAGTGTAACATGCATAATTTTTAATATCTAAAATTGAATTGCTCACTAAAGAAAGGTTAAGGTAGGTTTTAGGAAGAAATTACTTGGAAATTGTTAACGAAACACAGTTACTTGATTTTATAACATATAAAGAAAGACTGAAAATCCAAATAATTATTTAAAAAATAATAAATTTTCGAATAGAAATTAAAATTGTTTTTGTAAAATAAATTTATTTAATTTTAGAATAATTATTTTTCTATTCGAAAATTTATTATTTTTCACAATCAAATTGCTTTCCTGTGAGGCGTGGACTCCACATTGGAAAACACTGGTTTAGAACGAAACTAGAGTTATAAAGAGTAAATGTATATTTGGTTTTTAAATTTTCTGAAAGTAATATTTTTGGCGAGGATTATTTAAAAAAAGTTTTTGTAATGGATTAATTATTTAAGTATCGTTTTGAAAACTTAATGACAATTCAGCGAGGCTCACGTAACATAATTTGGCTATTATAATCCGTAAAATAGTTTCCTGTAAAAGTGAAATAAAGATATGCTTTAAGAATACTGACTGAAGATTTATGTAATTCATTCTCGAATAAATTTATAGCTAAAGAATAGATGATTAGTTATAACTTTATAGTTCATTTAAGATAATGATAAGTATTATTAATTATGGTCATAATACGCACATGCATGTAAAATGTTTATTAGATTTACAATTTGCACTCGACCCATGTAATAAATATTGTATATATCACAGTAAGTATAAAAATTACCAGTCACCCATTTAATTTTTGTGATCACATTTAAATAAAAAAAATTAAATCTAAAATATTTCAAACTTTGTTAAGACGCTAAATCTTATTCACTGTGTAATATGTGAATTTTCTTGTAAAACTTTTAATATTATGATTATGTGCTTTTAATTAAGCTAAAATTACTACATTTATATCCTAGAGAAACTAAATAAATTATCATTTGATTTCGTTAGTAATATTAATTGTAAATATTTTTGTGATGTATCGCAGAGAGCACAGAAGCCATGGTCCTTAAACTGCCCGAACGACCGAAGGAACCAAGAACACCAGAGCCAAAAGCCGTTCAAAAGGATGGAGACTTCACCGTCACATTATAATCGAACAAATAGAATTTATTCCATATTTGGAAAAAGCAGAAGAATCTCACTTTTCGAACTATCAAATAAAGATTATGCATACAGCAGGGCTGCATAGATGAGCTAGATTCATAATCCCGCTACTAGTAATAACTTCCCACTAGTCATGTTATATTTAACATATTATTAAAAGTATAGTTCAAACTCATATGATTATTTGTGATGATTCTAAGCATTCCATGTTTCGATCGAGTGTTATATCAAAGTTTATTAGATTTAAGTATATTTAAGATGAGTGATATTTAAATTCCAGTATTTTCATTTCTGTTTACAAAAAAGTGTTAACAAATATATTGTTATTTGTAAATATTAAGTGAATAATGCATGTTGTGATGTTTCTTTGTCTTTAATTTTTATAACCTTAATCCTGCTATTTGCCGTCTGTCTTTAAATAGGAATTCCCTGATAATATTTGTTTTAGCATACAAACATATTAAGTATTTTAGTAAATTACTCTGTTAGAATTATTTATATAATGTTTTTTATTTAACATAGCAGGTGCTATGTTAAATAAAAAACACCACATATTATACGTTAGTTTAACCATGTTGAATCACACATACGTAATAAGTATATGTAAAACAAACACGTCTTATTGTATATAGGCACTTTTTGAATGTTCGTCAATAAAAAAATGAATATATCCCATGTTAACAATATTAATGTACCTTAGTCGCTAACCGGGGCAATCTGACGGTTAATAGATGTTAATTTATTGTAAAACTGAGCTTTAATAAAAATTAAAAACTTAACACAATTTTAACATTCACGTTGTAGACGTACTAATTCAGAAATAACAGACATGCAAAAAAATCCTTATGTTAGATTAACAGTAATCAATTTATATCTTATGAATTCCGGAACAATTTACGAAATTTAATGCTTGTTTGAAATACTTATAAATGTGAACATACATCATATTATATTACTGATTAAAATTCTAATTAGTAGGCTTAGGCAATCATTGACCTTTACGACGAGTACTTTGAGTACCGCTTTTGAAATATTTTTTAAGTTTATAGTTTATAATTATTCATTTTGAAAGTACCTTAATTAGTACAGAATAATTTCCATCAACTGGTGACGCTAAATAGATAACATAAATTTTAGGATATTCAAATAAAACATGGGAATTTTAATTTAAATAAGGCAATTTGATTTGATTGTTTATGTGAAACGTTTTGTGTTGTCCATGCTGCTTTTTGTTATTGTTGAAAAACATTCGTTGCTAATCTCGATGTATGTAACAAGGTAAGTCATTATTTTGTTTAACCGAAACAATGTTAAAACCAACGTACATGATGATAGTAAAATAGCTTATCGACGCGTTTAATAAAACGACTACTTTAAGCTTGTTTTGAAGATGCAATCCTTTAGAAAATAATTTAAAATTTTATAATCTATAACAATTTGGTGAGTGAGGTGTTGGACATTGTGTAAGTTCGGTTTTTCTCTTTTATTAAACCGCAGTTGTTTAAATTGATATAAGTGATTTATTTTCAAAAACCATTTCAAAACTTTAGACCTGATGAAAATAACTTATCGCGATTTAAAGATGACCGCTAGAAAATACAATAGATACTTTCCTTGTGTATATTTTGTTCGTCAAGTTAGTTAATTTCTAGAAATTGCTATATGCCTGAATGTCAACATCATAACCAATTCATACTAATGCTTAATGAACATCATTAGAAAGACAAGTCTTTTGCAGTCACCTCTTCAAACACACCTTTTATTTACTTTCAGGTTATATGAATAGTTCCAGTACATCTCCTGGAACAGCACCTGATCCAATTACCAGAATGTCTGATAGACTAGTCGTGGATGCCTTAAACAGAGCAAGTCTTACCAATAGACCATCTTCCGTCAAGTACCCACCAGATTTCTTTGACGCTCCACATCACACATCGTCTTCTAGTGAGGAAGAGACAATGCGTAAATCAGGGAAAAATTCTGCACGAAGTTGACAATATGGACTGCACTGATATTAATTTGTAGGTTACATAGTTTAATCGGCACAGTTTAATAAAATTTGTGCGATACAAATATATGACTATTAGCGCTCTACTACGGCGGATAGCGTTATTAAACTTAAACTATAACAGCGCCATCTTTCGACAGTTATTAAAGTAAAGTAACAAAAATAGTATAATTATTTTATATAGACGAATAAAAATTAGTATAATATTAATTGCTTAGGTAGATTTTAATTATACTGTAGACCTGATTTGGAATAAGTTACTTATTTACTTAGACTTACGGTTAGAGTAAGCAAAGTGTACCAAAAACAAAATAAAACTACCAAAACTTACGCTATGTTTTATTGTTAAGTTTAAGAAAAGAGCGTACCAATTCCTGAAAGGTCGGCAACGCACTTGCGAGCCTTCTGGCATTGTGAGTGTCCATGGGCGGCGGTATCACTTAACATCAGGTGAGCCTCCGGCCCGTTTGAAATACACACACATAAAAATAAAAAAAAATTACTACAATTATTATCGTAATTAAGGATAATTATCAATATCTTTTTATTTCTATATTTCTTGGCATAATATATCTAAACCAAACAATTTAAAGCTAGATCTAAAACTGTATCATTTCTAGAAGTGGTGCAGTTTTAATTAAAACCGCTGATTGCGTTTGCAGCTTATTTGTCTATTGATTATATTTCTTAACCCTTTATTGCAGTAGGTATACTAATAATATTATGAGAATACTTGATGTCAGGCTCTTTTATCAAATCAAATCCATCTTGACCGGGATGTCTCAAACCGTAGAGATAACAGACGCAAAAGGTAACTGATCTTCTCGACTATAAAAAATAATATAAATAATCAAAGTAATGGAAGCGATCGGAGGCCAATAGAGGTTTCAATAATAAACTAAGTAAACAATTAATAACTTAATAACTAAACTTAAAATATAAAAACTAAAATATATTATAAAAAGGAGTCCCTTTAGCCAACGTTCGGAAGATACAGGCCCCTTTGAATAGCTAGACTTAATCCTTTTCTGAGGTAGCTGGCAGCTCTTTGTTTTCCTGTGATGTCGACTAACCTTTTTGCTATTTTCTTAAAAAGCTTTACAGCACTAGAATCCCACGGACCAAGGGTCTCAACATCGAAAGGGACAAAATCATATTAGGTCAAATTAACTTACAACATTGGTGATGAGTAAATAAAACACTAGTAACTGATTTATTATTTGTATTTTGAAATCATTCTAAAACATTAAATCGTAATTGATTTTAATAAAAGCATCACATTGGACTAAGCATTACTAAGCGGCGCCTGCACCGCGCAAAATTTGATTTTTGAATCCATAAATACTACAATTTTAGGAATTAAATCGAAATTTTCAACACTAAATTAACATTTGATAATATTATTAAGATATTTTGTTGTCCTTATTCCTTGGAAGACGAATATTGATAAGTACATTCATTAGATTTTTCTTTTAACATAGATAAATAGATAGTGAAAATATGAATTTATTCTGTTTTAACCTAGCAACATGACATAAATATCATTTTTAGAATTGGTGTATATAATAATTTTCAAATTTATGATTAATTCATAGATATAATTTAATGTATAATAATAATAATAATTAGAAACTGTATAAGCCAATAATTTTATACATTCCTTATTCTCTTATATTTGGATAACATTTAATACTTCATTTCCTTAATAAATTCGTATAATTTGGCGCTAGGATTAAATTTTCTATTGAAGCACTTCTGTACTATTACAAAAATAGCTTATGAAAAAAAATTATCTACGAAAGCGTACCCTTGTTAGAGGAGGTGTTAAATTTATTAATAGTAATAAACTTTTAATTAATTAATTACAAAATATAATTAATAATAAGAAATTAAACTGGTCATGAAGTAAGAATTAAGACCTCCTCTATTAAGAATACTTTAAGGTCCGTATTCTTACGAATTTCAGTCTTATCAAACATAATTTCGTAAAGAAAAAATGGTTTGACAGCTCTGGAAACAAGATTTAAGTTCTAGAATACGGGCCTCAGTACAAAAATCTTGAATATCGTCGTTTGTATGAAAAAGGCTATATTTGAACTAATTAATGGAAGCTTTCTATCCATAGTTTGACTGGCGATAGAAATTCTAAGTCTAGAAGCCTTAACCTAAACATAAGGAAGAAATTTATTAGTAAAAATCGTTTTTTAAACAATATTTCAATATAAATTCCGTTACCTATGTTTAATTTCACTAAATTAATAAATACTTTTCTATGTACAACTCTGGTTCAAACCAAGAAATTATAAGATTCATAGAAATAGGTATACCCCACCCCACCTACCACTGTGAAGAATTTTTCTTGAAATTCACTTACACTTAATAATCAGAATGGACCAATTAATAACAAATTTAATGTATTTTGTTTTATCGTTAATACTAAATCTTCGCTTCAGACTTTATAAAACGTAAGTAAAAGTTAGCTAGTTACCATGTCCACGATGTAATTTCAAAATAACTATGATAACAAATACGGTACTTACTTTTTATGTTTCATAATGAAGCAGTGGGGGTTGCTTTATGCGTTACAAATGACCAAAAAATTGCGTTCTAGTTATACAAGTTCAGTACTCGGATTGTTTATACTGACGTGATCGGTTTTTTTTAATGTAAAGTTATTTATAAGAACAAAAATGGTAAAAAAATAAGGTAAATGGTAAAAATACATATATTATGCTTCAGTAATTCAGCGAGGAAATGCTGCCAGCATTTCTAAACCAAACTTTTTAAATTTGTTTTAGTTATCCATTTTTAATAATTATTATTACTAGCAGGTTAAGAATGTTGTAAATACTGTATATTTGTGTTTTACATTTTTAATTACTCTCCGTATTGTCGCAGGTTGCCCTTGGACCATAGGTCGGTGACGCTGTATTCAGATGACTTACACAATCGTTTTTATATAAATTGCTACGTAGAGAATGTTGGCTTAAGGCCAGATACTTGGTACATTAAAAACGAAAACGATATTTATATAATCTCAAATATTTCCGGTGTTTTTACTTTTAAAAATTGCTTGCCGTACAAATATTACTATTCGATACATGCGGTGTAGTTTACTATACAAATAGTAATCGAAAGCAAATATACGTCCGTACTTTACGATCAATATAACAATTTATGTCAATATAATAATGACCATATTACATTATTTATTTTCCATACTATAATTCTTATATCTGCACGAATTCTAAATGTTTTGTTAGGTTTTCGTGTAGTTTCAAATATACTGACGGAGAGCTTCTCAAATACGAAAATTAATTACATAATTTAAATACCTTTAAAATTCGATTGTGATATATTAATTCTGTACTTGGAACTTGGAAATCAAAATGTTGAATATTTAAGCACGTATAAAATATTGAGTACTGTCTAAAACAACTCAATGTTAACTATATTTAAGTTTGATTAATTTTGACGATATTTTCATAAAGTAATTTCATTTAGTTTTTTTCATTATTAGAAAACCTAACGTGCAGTTTACGAGTAGAATTAATCGTCAAAGTATCATATTTTTCAGAAGAAAAATTACTAGCGACCGAACGATTAGATGGCGTTCTAATTAAGTAATTTTTGTTGGGTGAGTTTGCATAACTTGTAGAAGGTACGTCACTTTGACTGGTTAAGTTCGTATAACTCGTCGAATGTAAGCTATGTAGACCTGGTGAGTGTGTATAACTTCCAGACACTAAAATATTATGACCGGGTGGGTTTGTATAACTTGTAGAAGGTAAACTTGAACTGGGTAAGTGTGTATAACTTACAGATGGTACGTCGCCGGGTAAGTGTAAGTAAGTAGAAGATACATCCCTAATGTTGGGTAAGTGATAACTTGAGTGATAAATCCCAGTGGGTGGTGAATTACAATTGGAATCAGAGTTGTACTGAGGGGTGGGCTGTCGTCAAGCAGGCTCCGGCGCCGGTGACGTCACCAGAATTGGGATTACTGAAGCTTTATCGGTTATATGGTTGTCACTTGGTGATCTGAAATGGAAAAAACATTTTTAAGATGGAATTTTACGATTCGATTAAACTAGGTGAGATTAGGAGACTTTGTTCTGAGTTAAACTCGGATCTAGTTGTAAGAAGTGAATCCTGACTAAAGTAAGGATTGACCTCACCCTTGTCCTTTCTTAAGAAATTTTGGCTACATTGAATTTGTCCTAAAGCTGTTTATAATTTGAATAATAATTGTTTGTTTTGTTGCAATGTATTTTTATTTCCTATAGTTCGTATTGCTTTCTAGGTACCCATTTATACAATAAACTTCAAATTTATCATCTCACAAAATACAATTGTATAAACGTAGTAACTAAATATCTCAAGTCGCTTGATTACCAAAGCACAAAAAATCTAGTACGACCCCTAATTTAATAAATAGAACGTTTTTCTCGCCCACACTAGTCTCAATTTAGCTCACTCACACACGCACACGCACTCACACACACTCACACACTCACAAATTTTTCTATTTTTTTATTTTTATATATATTTTTATAAATTATTTATTGTTCGTTCGTTTTAAGTAAAAGTTAACTTGTATTAGCAAGACTTTTTTCCACTATGTTAAGAGGGACGTGTGACTTGTAATAACAGGTTTTCCCAACCTTTTTCAAGCACCAGTCTCTCAGTATAATACATAGCTTTAAGCTTATTGTCAAGTTTAAAATTAAATAAAAAATATATATTTATTCATAAGTAAGAGTGTACCGGATAGGAAGGAAGGAACTTAATTATGAACAAACTCACTTTTTGATTCTATTATGTTCCCTATGATCATGGCCATTCGCCATATGCGCGACGCCATTAAGCGTTGGACCATGTAACCTCTTCATGCTAGCGTGGCTATGACTCCTATGAATATGACCATCTCTCTCCGTCATGGCTGCAGCGGAATTAATTTTCTGCAAATCATTTTCGACTGCTAAATGTGTGTGACTTGCATTTCTGGACTTCTCGTTGATGTGTTGGACAAAGTTGTTTTGTGCCATGAGTCTGTTTTCCTTTGCCCTTGACTCTGGAATCTTTATTTCTATGTGCTCGTCTAGAGACATGGAATCGACGGAGCTCATGTCTAAGGTGTCATTGGAGAAGGTTTTCGGAATGGTGCCAAGCATACGATCTGGAATTAAATATTAAAATTTATTTATTTATCCTTTCAACGATTTTGTTCTGTTAGACTTGGGACGAATACTATGTGAGTATCATGGAACATGTGCGGGGTTTTGGTTCACCTAAGCAGGTTCCTGGTTGACTCTTTTGATTTATTTGAGAACGCATGAAGGGAATTTAATCTGAACAGGTAGACATAGTTGGACTAAAGTACTGATTTTAAAACACATCGTTTGACTTTTAGAATCAAACGCATTGACTTTGATACGGTAAAACTATTATTTCAATAATTCAACTAATTAAGTTCAGTTTTAGAAACGTAATCCATCGAGGAAATACCGCAGGGTCAAACTATTCGTTAGCGGCCAAAAGGATACATTTTTTATAATTATTGTAAATTAGTTAAGTACATAGTATTATTTTTTCCTTAAATTCCGTACCGAAAATAAAATATAACAACTCAGCCAGCTCTCTCTAAATCATCATAATTATCAAATCTTTTGTTTTTTATATGAATAGATTTTTAACCGACTTATAAAACACCGTGAGGCGACGACGTGTGTCTCTTTCGTGTATGTTCAAGCATACCTCGGCTGTTCGTTGACCAATCTGGATGAACGAAATGACAAATAATTTTATTTGCAGCGATTTTGTAATCAGACTGATAATTTTAGTATGTGCAGAAATTTCTCATAAAAAATCCAAAAGTCGCACCCCCACGTCGTGGTTAGTCGCTTATTAGTCGGTGGTTTATTAACTTTTATCGATAAAATGGTTTGAGGATATTTATTATCGTTTAATACGTTCTCACACACAATACAATATAAATATTTAGTGTATATTGAATTTAATTTTTTTAAAGGAATTTATTTATTGATTTTGTTAAATAAAATAAACAAGGATAATGATTTGTACCTATTTATATGTCGGTTTTATTATTAATGTCAATATTTTCCTCAAACTCTTCGCTGTACGGAATTAATATTTGCATTGTACTCTTGAAAGATCACGAGGATAACGATTTCGAAGGCTTTATTAAACATTTTAAAAACACGCCTTGAAAAATTGCCTTACGTTCGTAGTTCAATACATCATTAGTTCTTAACTGTGTTTAATAAGTCTTCAATAAAGTCATAAGATTTAGCTATAATAGCTGGCGTTTTTCTACTTTACTTATGTTAAAACATATTATTTATATTGGAAATATTTTTTCATGCACAGATATTATTTATTTTAAATTGTCCGAGAAAAAAATCTGGCTTCAATAGTGACATAATCTTTAGTTTACTTTCCTTGTAACTCAGAAATTGAGAAAAAATACCGCTTACTCATAATCTATAAATAGCTATGAGACAGGTATAACACTTATTTTTATTAACGTCACAAAATCTTTTGAGGAAATAGCGTACAGTCGTGTTCATAAATAATCTTAATTATAATTTATTTCTAAAACCATCGGACTTCGGATACGGGATAAAAATCTTGAATTTCTGAACATCATCTAATAAATGAATAACCATCTAATAAAAGAAAATGATAAACCAGGGAAAAAACTGACTACTATCATATCCAATTTGTGCCTATAGTTTCAGTTAAGTTACATAATAATTTATGTATAACAACAAAAACTGATGGCTTTGTCGATATAAACGAATAAAGGCTCAATGTATCATAAAAATGCCGTTACTTATTTTTATAACTAAGAAACTTCAAATTTTAATAAACAATAAAAATTATGATTGAGAAACTCAGATATACGAGTATATTATCTAAGAAATATTCAAAGTCACGAAGGATAATTTAACATATTACACAATTATAAAACCTGTAGAAATCTGCTTACTCATGAACTATATTTAGATGTGAAGTAAAAGGATAAAGAGAAAAATATACCTAATTTCTGTGAAGTGGAGACGGTTGCTCGGAGCTCGTCGAGTTGTTTCGCGGAACAGAGCGGCGTGTCCACTTCATATGTGTTGTTGAAGCGCGTGTAGTCCACCTGAATAATCATAGGGTTTTATTCATACGCGATAGAAGATAATAAATCTTTTGTTTCCTTTGTTTAGATAAAAACAAAGGCCGGCAACGGATTTGCAAGCCTCTCATTGACGTTTCTAGTGTTTTTTTAAGAATGGTCCCCGTATGTACATTTAGTAACCTCATATCCTGTGGTAGGCAAGGGCCATTCTAAGGTAGATATAGACAATTCTGAGGACACTGAAACCATATATGCCTATGACTGTTTTGGCAGTGTGCGGTAGTATCTCCTTAGCATCAGGATCAGAAAAAGGATTAATTCATTGAAATGTTATAGGATTCGGACGATTTCAATTGTTCTATACGTATTCATCAAAATACACGCAATTATCCATATTATATATTAAAGTTCGTGATGTGCTAGTAATATCTACGGCCATGGTATATATTATAATTATAAGGAAATATGGAAAAGTTTGTACTATATTATACAATAAGGAAAATTAGTTTCTAATTGGTGTTATGGCTGAAAACTGCAAAAACAAACAAACAAAAATTTATCATAGAAATTAAAAGAAATTACCTCATATTCACCCGTATCCTTTCTAAAAGATACCATAGTTTCAAATCGATGTCCCCACAAAATTTCAGATGGTAAAAAGCTACTCCTTGCTTGCGTTGTCATACCAGTTGATTCGATGACACCCTCTGAAAATATTGCGAAAGCTCATATAAAAACTATTATAAAACGAAGAAGTTTATTTAGAAAAGATTAAGAACGTATATAGGTATGTATGTTTGCTAAAATAGCCTCGGTAAATAATGTTTATATACTACCTAGAAGCTTTTTCACAATTATAAATGTATTTAATGTTAGACAAAAGCATATAAAATATAAATTAAACATGATTCTTATCGTTGAATTTCACATATACGAGATACGTATTTATTGAATATAAAGTCTTACTCATGGTTTGAACATTGAATTGTATGAATTCAATAACATTGATTGATTACTTTAGTATACATAAGTTCTGGAACAATTCATGGAATGGTGCAATAAAGTTTATGAATAATCTATGAACTATTACGATGTAAAGGCAGGGCAATCTACCAAGTCACTGTCAAGGAAGTGCCAACAATATACGAACGAATGTTTTGTAATATTTAGTTTATAACAATAACATTTAATTTTGACTGATCTGTTTTACAGAACATCTCGTTGTTGATATTAATAAAGAAAAATTAAATATTTTTTTCTACGTCCATGACTTGTGAACTGTTAGTAAATTTAATTTAGAATCAATTTTACATCTTTTCTGTTGACGTTTATAAGTGTACTTGGTTACCTATATGAACAAAGTTATTTTGAGTTTGAGATTGTGTGTGTTTAGCGGCCGATTTTATTTGTATTTCCTATTTAATATTTATAATCATCATTACGAACTAATTTAAATAAAATAACATCTTACCTAACATAACTACAATTTCGAATCTCTCTCTTAACATATCTGAGGCGGAAAGGTTGTATAGCGGTGACTTTTCATTGATCTTGTGAACTATCGTCATGGGCCAAATGAACATTAATCTGTCTTCTTCCCCGTCAGCTCCAACTTTTAACTCTTGTTGATAGAATGGTAATAATTCCCCTTCCCTGGTAATCTATTAAATTTATCATTACATTAATATATTTGTACATCTATTGTCATTTTACTATTAAAATCATACCTCATAAGCTGAGCTCACACATAAAAGCACCAAATACGAATTAAGAATTTAAAAGTGTTAAGAAACGTTGCTGTTGAAATAACAAGTGTTAACTTGTGGAAAAAGCATAAGCGTATCGTGCATACAATTTGAAGACAATGTTAGTACTAAGTATCATGCAAGAATGGTTAAAATGAATGATTGCCGGGGAATCCATAGACGGGTCTAATAATAAAAACACCTTTCAACCATTAAGACTTAAAATGCATGTATATAAACACAAACCAACAATATAAAAGTAGCTGTAATTAAAAAAACAGGTACCTTTTTTCTAATAATTTGAGCACGAACATGCGCTTCCAAAATATGAGATTTGCGTATGTCTCCGACCCGAAAGAGCAGATAGAACTCGCCATCTCTCAGGCAAATTACCGCGTTCCTCGAGAACAGAAGTGTAGTGTTACGCTTTTTGGCTCGAGCCAGCTTTGCGAATATTAGACCCACCTTTGGACAAGAGAAAGTGGTTTTGAGATTCATAAAGAAACAGTTGACCTAAAATTACGTTACGTATAAAACTTTATCTGAATTCAAACGACCACTTTTCTTTATAAAGGGAGTTGTTAAGTAACCTCAAGTTATTGAAAGTTTATAAGCGTGCCGTCTGATATCCCCAATCACTAACCAGTATCCGCTTTGTCGAAAAAATATACCTTGCGGCGAATAATCTGAGCTCTTATATGTGCCTCAACTATATGAGATTTCCTCATATCTCCAACACGAAACATCAGAGACAGTTGACCCTCTCGTAGGCAAATGACAGCGTTGCGGGAGTACAATAAAGTTTGGGCTCGTTTTTTAGGTCTAGAGAGTTTGGCAAATACGATGCCGACCTAAAATTAGATGCGACGTTGAAATAAGTGACGTAGTCGTTGATGACGTCTGACTTATTCGCTGGACAAAAACCCAAAATCTATTTGCCAAATTTAAGTAGACTTCTTACTAGTTTTTTTGTAATATTGGGCGCGGTACTAATAATTAACGACAGATAAAATGAATACGTTGTAAAACAGATTTATCGTGATTTAAAAATTAATAAACCTACGTGGTTTCTTAAAATAAGTAATAATTTTTAAGAGCATCTGGATCACAAATTAGAACGTTTATAATTTTGGCAGTCTGTCAAGTTTATTTCGATATGAAATTATCTTATTGGCTTTAAAGCAGGAAGGGTTCTATAGAAAACTCGTATTGATAGGCAGCTTATAGAAGAGATATTAGATTTCATTTTTATTATTTAATACTTTATCCATATAAATTAACAAAAAAGGTACGTATCTTGTAATCTAAAGTAACCAATAAAAAAAAAGATGTCATAAATTCAGGCCAGCACATTGTGGTGTGATTTTTAAAATAACTCCGTAAGATTTAAAGACTATTAAACTCGTTAGTCAAAACAAAACGTAAAACTCACCATAAAAGCTTGAATGAAAACACCGACAATGCTTTGAAGACACATAACAAAAATCGCTTCCGGGCATTCTTCATTTGTTGTCCTGGAGCCATAACCAATTGTGTGTTGCGTTTCCACAGAGAATAGGAAACAGCCAGTAAAGGAGTTGACATTATTGAGACAGGGAATAAAGGTTTCATTGGAGTTAGTGGAAGGATTCAAGTCGCCGTGGGTGAAGATGATGAGCCACCAGATGAGAGCAAACAGGAGCCAGGAGAGGATGAAGGATAGAGCGAACACGAGCAACGTCCAACGCCACTGTGCGTCCACAAGGGTTGTGAAAATATCCTGAAGGTATCGGCGCCTGCGCTTAGCCACGTTCCATTGGACTACATTACAATCTCCGTGCTTGAAAATAACGCGCTTCCTCACGCGTCTCGCTGCGTATCTGGCTTGGCGGTATCTGAAAATATAAATGACACATTAAAAACGGGCAATACATATTTATTTCTTCTAGAAAACTATGTACATCAATTATTAGATGATATTTTATCAGACTGGGATAAAGGGAATTTTTGTATTTGGAGAGATATAATTTATTTTTGTATTAATATAACAATAACAGAATATCGCAAGCTTATAACATTTAAAATTTATTAGGCCAAAATGGTTTTATAACATTTAGTAAAAACTAACAATCCATAGTATAGAGGTGTTCTACAGACACATTAACTTCACAAACATTTGAAGAGCATTTCATTTCATTCTAATCGAATTCAAAACGACGTCAACTCATGCCTGCGTAACATCACTGAAATTAATCATCTCAAGTGCCTCATCTGTTTACGCTTAAATTGCTTATTTTTATTCAGATAAGGTTATATATTATGACTTATTATAAATCACATGACGTGTATTATATAATTTTTTTCTTTACAATAGTTCATTGATCTGTTTCAAGTTACAAGGAAGTTATAAATTATATTTGCAATCTTATCATTGGTAATTAATAGTTATTTATTGACTTACGATATAACCAATCTAAACAATAGGTGGCACATTGACTGCAAACGTCACAAATAAATCAAAATAGAAAAAATAGAAACAGGAAAAATTAATTTACATACACGTATGTTATGAACATGACTTTGAATGTGTTTGAGTATTGCAGAAATCTTTTTGTATTGTTGTAACAATCCGGCATTATGGTATCAATAAATTGATTAAAAGGCAAAAGCACTATGTCCCTTAGGTTAAACAAAATACAGATAAGCTTTATCGATGTAGATAATGCTTTTACCGAAACTCAAATAAACTAGCAAAAATGTTACATTTTATCTCATCCTAATTGTACCTAATTTATACTACATATAATATATATACCAAACCAATTATTATATACAAATATTTTATGTATAATGTATATATATTAATTGGTTGTAATGGTATTGTTACGTTTTATTTCATTATTAAACTGCTCAACCATTTTGTATGATTTTGGTGTAAAGCTCATTCAACATAATATATAAAAGGTCGGAAAATCAGCTTGTGTAATATAGATTACTGTTTTACAATAAATATATATATATATATATATATATATATATATATATATATGTATGTATTAAAATCGATTGAGTATCAAACTCCTCTCGTATAAATCTCTTTAACGGTAAAAGGTGTATAAATTATATTAATTTCTTACACATTTTACAGACAACAAATAGTTCTGGTGTTCTAGTATATAAAAGGTATACATATATTTTATATATCCTTTATGTCAAGTTTTATAAAAAGCCACCGCGAAGTTATTATAAGCAATAAAACGTCAATCAAAAACTTAGAAGAATAATAAAAAAATGAAACATTAAATAATTGCCATGGGCGGGCAATCACTTTGCCTTTGATAAAACACCCCGTTGATTCTTTTATAAATAAATGAAATCGCAAAACATCGCTATTTCTTCGAATGAGAAGCCATTAATAATATTGTTTCTTTAATAAACGTGTTTTGTTAGTTGACTTTGTATTGAATGAATGATTTATTTTGTATGAATGTTATTTATCAAGTTAGATTGGTATATTTAAACACATCATTGTTTCGGAATTGCTTGTTGTCTTTATGCTGAGAAATTCGTAGATTATGAATCATAATTATGTGTGGTTTATTTCTGACTAAATTAGATATGCTGAGCTGTTGGCTTCAGCGTGCGAATCTCATCTCTGAGGTCGTAGGTTCGATTCCCGGCTGTGAACAAATGGACTTTCTTTCTATGAGCGCATTTAACATTCGCTCGAACGGTGAAGGAAAAGATCGTGAGGAAACCGGCTTGTCTTAGACCCCAAAGTCGGTGGCGTGTGTCAGGCATTATATTTATTTAGATAGATATATTATCGACAAATGATCATGAAACAGATACAGAAATCTGAGGCCTAGACCAAAAAAGGTAGCACCGCTGATTTATTAATTTATTTTATTTAAATTAGACAACCAACCAACTATTATTATCATCCCTATCAGATTCACCTATTTCATATCGACTCGCAGCACTTATTTTTTATATATACAGTCAAACCTGGGTAAGTGAGAACTGGATAAGTGAGAAAACTCTATAAGTGAGAGTAATAGCCGGGACCCGTCATTTTAAGCTCCCAAAACCTCTATTAGCGAGAAACAGAAACCTCTGTAAGAGAGAGTCGTTTTTCCCTCATGCACCTCTGTAAGTGAGACTGCTACTTATCTTTACCTCTATAAGCGACAGTCGGGCTTTATTTATTTATATTATGTACTTTAAATGCGTTGGAGACGGTCCCCATCAGTACTTTGAAAACGCGGCGCGGCGGTTGTTGATCAAGCAATATTCGACAAAATTTATGAGTTCGAGATAAACATTCAAAATACAAAAACAGAAACCCAAACGAAATTGACGGTTATCCAGGTTTGACTGTACATCAAAAATAATTTGGTATCTAGGCGGCTCAAAAGAATAAAAATAATCTTGTGTGTAAACTTTTTAAAGATATATGTAACACTATACAGCTGCGTAAACCTCATCAAGTTCATTCGTTCAAAAAAAAATAAAACATGACTAATTTTGGCTTGTAATAATTGTTTTCAAAATATTTATCACAAGAAATTTTAATAAGTTTGAATGATATTATACTGTATTTTCATCTCACCTCATACCTTATTTTAATTGAACATTTCTATCCGAATAGTCTAGATGTTTCAGCAAAAAAGTTTATCTCCACTAAGCGTTCTAGCTTTACGCTCCACAAAAGAAGAATGGCTAGAATGTGCAATGTGCCCGAGCGATCTTGATATTTTTTCGGACCGCCCATTCAAATAGAAAGTGCTGTCATCTTTTGTTATATTTTGCAATTTAAGATATTTTTTTGTAATTCTTATCTAATAATATTCTGTGTAAACTTATTAATTACATAAGTTATAAGCATTATATTTGTGCACTCCGTCCGCACCAATTATCGAGGCCACACATAGGTTCTAGTTTGTATTTGTCTTTTCTTTATTTTTTATATGTAAAAAATATATGTTTTTCATAGTATAATTTAATTATATCTAAGGGTAAGGTTATTGAAAAAATAAAAGTTTAAGATTAAAAGAATGAGCTGAAAAACATCGCCAAATTGACGCGTGTTTCTTAACAATTTATTTTGATATTACTTTAAGCAGAGATAAAGAGCAAACGACGAAGAAGAATGCCATACGATATCAATAAAAACCACTTGGAAATAAATAAATTACATACATACAAATCACGTATGTTTGTAGCTTGTTTTGACCAACCTGAATAAGCGCTGAAAATTTTCATTACTTAGCGTGATACCTAGTCAAACAAACAAAATATAAAATAAATTTGTGTTCGCAACGCATCGTTTTTAAACTTTTGTTTAGGAAGAAACAATTTTTACATATTCCTAGCCTTATTATAAGGACTGGACGAATTATTAACAAACGAACGTTTTGTGTTTTAACAGTAAAAGCATATTTTTACATCATTCTTCAAAATTTGCTACTCACTTTTTTAGCTCCTCTTTCCAAGCAGATTCTGAAGAATTAACCGTTTTTTCGGTCATAAGAAACATTGACACTTGACTTATACATCGTTTTAGTCCCGACATTCTACTAAACATTGAAATAATTTTCTTGACCTGTTACAGTCTTATTGTCTTTTCCTACACGAATAAGCGTATTACTAGAAGGAAATTTAATCACGTAGTCTTACAGGATTGTCTCCGCTCTATCTTTCAACAGTACATTAATAAGGAATTCACTGAAAGCTTCTTTAATATCAAACAGTAACACAACGAACTTTCGTAACACAGATATCATTTTGGTAGCGATCTGGATTTAATTGGACAAAAATGACGACGTAAATTTTCAACGTGTTTTCCACTAGCACTGATTGTGAAGAGAATTGCTTCAATACTAAAACAGACGGATGTTTAACGAAACAGATGGGAAGACGTTCACAAACAAACACTGTTCATAAAGACCGTGCCAATGCCAGTGGCGCCGCGCGTCTTGACTCTGTCGCCTCATCTATTTTTTGAATAAAATATACTTCACCATACTAAATACATCTACGTAATTTACGACATGTATCATCAAATTAAATGAGTTCAAATACCGCTGACGTTTTAAATCTCTGCATTATATCAATTACATTTCAATTTGCCCGATCAAAGCCACGTCTTTACATCGGAAATTACAGAAATAATTAAGATAAAGGGGCATTAGTTGATTAATTTCCTCATTTATTTTAGTTGGATGTTACGTTTACTAGAGAATTTAATAAGTAATATGATCCTTTGGCTTGGTGATTTTAGGAAATACTTTCGAATATAATATACCAAAAGATATCGTTTGAAAACTCAATTTATTTGATACAGAAAATTACTTTTATTCTAGAACTATTTATATAATTGATATTCGACATATTCGTCGCAGGTGCTGTGGCATCAAATTATAAATACCGATATATCAGAGTTTTGGCTAATAAGATATCGAATACGCAAAAGTATATTTGATATTTGAATTATTAATTAGATTATTAGTAAGCACAACGAAGGATTACGGTACACGTACACATAAGAAATGCTTTAGAAGCCAAACATACTCCTGAACTTTGTTCTCTATGTCGTTGCCAAGTCAAATAAATACGGTGACACTTCAGTTAAAAAACTATGCATACATATTCTATACTTATAAATATATCATGACAACGTGCTATTCCTGAAATCGTACTGAAATATAGGTTAGATAAACTTTAGCTACTCTCTACTAGATGGCTCTGGTTCTATTTATTTTACTGTAGCAGTGTCATATTTCAATGAAGTATCGAAGTATTATAAAGAAATAAAATGTGTACATGAAAATGTTTGCATTGTTAATATCTAAACGGCTTTTAACCCCCAGCTGATCAAGTACATTAAAGTTTTAAATACTTATGTGAATTAAATTTTATTTTTTGGAAACGATTTTCGTGACCATAATTAAAACAATTGTTTTAATAAAAGAGGTTTACCTAAATAGTTTATAGTTTTGCGTGTTCCAAAAATTCGTATACATTATGGCGTAATCGGGTTTTGTAAAACTAATAGTCATGCATTAAAATACCTACTGATATATGACATCACTTAATTACTTGCATGTGTCATTAACATTTTAAGGAAAAAAGCTAAAAAATAACACTGTTCAGTAATTCATAGGTAAATTGATGCCATCAGACAACTAAAATGATCAGCGTGCGACCTTGAGGTCGTAGGTTCGAACACCGGCTGTGCACCAACGGACTTCAGTTCTGTCTATTCAACACTTAGTCGTGGTAAAGGAAAGCATCGTGAGGAAAACACAGATGATTTCTATTTAGAAGTCGTATGCACTATTACGTATTAACTAAAGGTATTTAGCAAACGTTTAAAACGCTGAGCTTTTCAAAGTCTACCTACGAATCGCAAAAACCAACGCAGGAGTTCAGGCACCTCTCTTTCGAATTTTTCGCGATTATAACGGATTAAAGAGCACATATGTGGAGCTAGATATATTCGGTAGTGGGTTGATCAATTTTAAAGAAAGCCTATCAAGTGCCTATCTCGTAGAACTAATCCGCAGTTTTCCTAGTAAATTACCAGAAAAAATTTTTTCTGATTAACAAAAATTTTTGGTTTTTTGTTTATGTTTTATTTAATATTGTATAAATTTTAATTGTTTTATTTTTTTGTAACATTAATGTTTACCTACAATGTCATACATTTTAGATAAAAGTGTTATACACTTTAGATAACGTATCATTTATGACGTGGAAAACTTGAATAAATAATAGAATACCCTAGAATACCTACAATTTATTACCGTTAAGGTAGCTTTCGCTATAATAACTTTTTCGTTTTAGCTACAAACATCTAATAGCGACTATACAAGATGCATGTGTCATAATTGTTATTATGTTTCTCCTATTGAATCATAAAGTTACCTACAAGGTACCTACTCAATAATCTATGGCCACGACTAAAACAAACTTAACTGACGTCAGTGTTTTAGTAAAAATACCTCTTCTCTAGTTTTTGACTTTAATATATACATGATAAGTAACGCAACCAGAGCTGAAAGGGTGAGTGACATAAATAAATTAGATTCGTGCTATGAACCCAGGTAAAAACAATATGTATGCACATGATTTTTGATTATGTATTTCGTTTCGGTTATATTAGCGAAAACTGTCTAAACAAATTCATCGATCTAAGATCATTTATCGACCTCCCACAAGTTTCTTTATGTAACCATATCAAAATATTTACAATGCTAATGCACATGTAGTTTTAGATGTTCGTAAATCCGTCATACCCTTGTTTGTATTCTGGCTACGAGCTGGCATTTTATTTTCATTGAAAGATGGACGTCAAAAACAAAAACCAAATCTATACAGTACACAACCAACATAGCTGCATAGAATATACTGGTAGGTATACTGGTAGAATATACTGAATATACTGGTACTCTTTAAGATCAGTAACATTAATATTCTATATTGATAATACATATAACAAGTATAAATGTTTTTTAATAAAACATTGCAATCTCTAGTTTGCTATAAACATTAGAAAATAAGATTTAAATGATATCTTAGTACAGATATATTAGAGCATGACCATCTCTACTTTTCAACTACGTCTGTTCTAAAAAATGTGTTCACAACTAAAACACACGTTTCATTTGGTGTATTGTATGATAAATAGAAACTACTTTGAGTCAAACGGCACATCAATATTATTAGTCACATTATATTTAAACAACTGTTTCACCACTATATACTTTACGTACTGTACCTTTGTTTCACCAAACTTGAATTATTCAGTCAGGTTCAGATACCTACTTCTTAATTGACGAGACTCGACCCAACATTTAAAACATGCTAAAGTACTTAAAGGTAATAGGTATTTTCCATTCATTGTAAAATTAATTTGTGATTTGTTCCGGATAAAAGTTTCAGCTTAGACAAGGCCATAACAATGCCAGCGTATTTTTCATAAATATGTATATGGTTTAAGTAAAAGTATATTGTTCGAAAATAGTAGAACTTGCACATTTTTTTTTAAAGAACCAAGGTAAGTGATTAATGATGAGTCAATCCACGTTCTTTTTTACCTTGGAAATATCATTAGAAACACTTTTTCTATATAATACCTATTTATTTACAAAATAAATTTTTGGTTAATTTATTTCCGAATTAATATTATTGTAATAGAAATTACAATTTTTAAACCAAAATTTACAATAATGCTGGCAGCATTTTCTTGCTGTATTGCGGTGCTTATAACAAATGGTTAAATAAACTAATTTAATGCCGATGCCTAAAACAGCTATAATTCTTATTAAGGTTTGTTAACGTAATATGCCAAAATGTTTGATTAATTTTATTTGGTAAATTTTATGATTTGCTAGATATTATTTATGATTTGATTTATAGATAATTTTACAAAATTTAAAATCACACATAATGAATTTAGGAATAAACCCAAACTAAAGATTAAGAACGAACGAGTCTTCTAGTAGTAAAATTAAAATTATTATAATATTTATGAAGTATTGTTTGGATTTGAAGACAAAGTAAGTACAATACCTGTTTCAGCGATGCAGTGGATTTATGAGTCATAAAATTTTACATTAAGTATGAAACCATACATTTGCATTATAATGAGAGGTCAAAAAGGATTCTTGCGTTTTAAAAAATCCATTCGAGTATTCTTTGTAACAAATGTTTATTAATTGACTGTCTCGAAACCGATTAGTTTAAAATTTCGATTTTATTATTTTTAGTTATTTGCAATGTATAATTTATAAAATAAAATATGAAAATAATTATAAAATATCTCGCATTAATAACAATGGAAAATATGGAATAATAATATAAGGAAAATGTCATGTATATGGTATTTAGTTAGCAGTCGTTAACATTTGAGTAATTGTAATGTCCTTAAACCGTGTGTATGGAGGAAATTTTCAAAACGTGCCTTGAATGTGGTAATGCCCCTTTAGTGATAAGGCACGCCCGGAAGTGGGGTACCAGATATTATTATAACTGACAAGCTTGGATTTAAATAAAATATGTACGTTATAAATTAAGTTAAAAATAAGCTTGGTTTAAAAGATCTATGCTACAATGTTAAGAATCGCAATATGTATTTAAAATAATTAGTACAAGTGTTCAGTCTAGCAGCCGCACGGCTGGATATTTATTTTATTAAATATGTAATAGTTGAGATATGATATCCTGGACTGTAGATATTGATGTATTCTATATAACTGTACTCCACTTTGCTCTATTTTCAGTAGTTTCCGCAACGTAGGTACGTGATATTATTAATATTATTTCACACATTTTCGAAGTTTTCATACGGATCCCTTATTTTCACTCAATTGTTTAACTTATTACATTATCATTCATCAATAGTTTATTAGGGATAATAGGATTCTAATGGTGAATTTTGCAAATCGTTACAGTAGTTTTGGAGTCAATGTTGTTTGCATTGAATAGACTGAGAAAAAACCTTTCCTCTTTATAATATTATAGATAAATAATATTTATCTAAAAAAACGAATGGTAACCCTAGCTGGGTGTCGATTGCAATTGTTCTTGGCACACGTCAAATATCACGCCAAATACCTCTGATAAATTTATAATATATTGGTGTGAAGAGGAAGTGATCGGCCTCGCGACGTTCTTGGTGTGGACGCGGTCAGAATTTGAACAACATATTAACAATTCGCACATCCTCGCTTTCACAGCTTCGTCAATATTTAAGTGTCGGTTTCACTGCGTTAGCGAAGGCTTTAGATGCAGTTTCAAGTTTCCCGATCGTAAAATAATGTTAGAAAACTTGCTAAGTGTTCACGCGCACAGCTACTAATAAATCACAAACACTAAGAGACTGGAAGTATGAGCTAGATTACATAGTTTTGTCGTTACATCGCAGTAATACAATTACTACTACTATTAAAAAAAGAGTTCTAAACAGGTGCCCAGCCTGATAAGCACCTCTAGATGATTCCACCCGATATAGACAATACATGGTAAAAAATATATAAGTAAAATAAAAATAGAGGAGAAATATCAAAATACATATTGTATATAAAAAAACAAATTCTTTTCATTCTTTAATATGTAGACTTTTAAACTGAACCGCTGAGGTTTTGATTTTAACGAGACCTTATAATATTTAAATATTTATTATTTTATTATTATTATTTTAAAGTCATCAAGCAACATACGTCTCTACAATTGATTACAAGCAGGACATTGCAATTACCCTGATTCAAAGGCTGCGCGTGATTTCACTATAAAATCGGTATTGTTTTGGTGGCATCTAGAACGGCGTCAGGTTTCCTGTTAATACCTATAGACCTCAAAGGACGTCCGTTTCCTCTGCTATCATTTACATACATTAAGATGCGACGGTTTTTTGCACGTCTAGGAATCTAACGAAACGTAACTTCATTGTCAACGTGTAAAGTACTTTTATCAATAACAGGAATCTCTTTAACCGCCGTACTCAGATATGAACTCAGAATGGTAGGCGTTGAAACGGTGCAACTCAGCAACCAAACTAATGCACAACCTTTCAATTCTGATGGTGAACTTAATTTACTTTGTACCCGTCACCTACAAATTATGACTCTTACCACAGTGACATAATAATTAAATGTAATAATAATATTTCAGATCTTATACATCCATATGTTATTAATTAGCTTTATAGCAGTCTGAGCTGTTGCTTGATACAATAATAATAAAACTTTATTCAAGACAGAAATATGGTGGTGACAAAATTGATTGTTGTGGGTGCCCATATGTTTTTTATAGTTCCACAATCAAACACTTCCCATTACATAAAATGTTCAACCAGCATTTAGAGAAGGTGCCAATAACGATTAAGACACGTGATAAATATTTTTCCTTTGTTCCCACAAATGTAAAACTTTATAAATAAATAGGCTTTTCGGTAAAGAATATATTGTGAGTGTTTGCTTAGCCTTTTGTCCTATTTGTAGATTGACACAGTATGTATGGAACCGGGATATATGAAGCCGTATAAGGGTTGGAAAATAAATTAGTTGAAGTGATAAATAAGCAATAAAACGACCGATGAAGCCATGGGTTTCGACCTTTACGCCTGTCTAATGAGAATTCTTAAATGATCATATTGAGAAGCACGCGTTGGCACTCATGAAGGATTTCACTCTAGCTAGTTCTATGCCAAAGATCTATATGATAATATAGTATTTACCTAATACCTAAATATAATTGTTCGGTCATCAATTGTGCAACAATTGTTGGTACAGTAGAACCTCGATAACGTAAACCTCGGTAACATAAAGACCTCAGTTACTTCAAAAAATACTATGTTCCCTTCCCATCAGAGCCCAAAACCTCTATAACTTAAAATACGCAACCTCTATAACGTAAATAAATAATCCCTGTATAGGCCCTCAGTAACTAAAAGAAATGTTTCCACAACCTCTATAACATAAAATTGTTTGTGAATGAGTCATTTTATAAGAGTGTCAAAACAAATGGTTTCGGTATTTATTGCTTGCACGTGTTTACTAATGTATTGTTAACGTAAACAATACAATATTACCTATTGTTTGCTTTATCTAAATTCTTCAAAGCTTTGCGGCGGTTAGCTTTGTGACAACGACTTACTTGCATCATAAGTTAATGTGTTAATGTATTCTCCTCTCTATTTGTCATTGAAAATCAAATCGATTTAGAAACAGTGAATTTTTAAAACAAAAGAAAATCACAGATTTTTTTAAGTAGACTAAACCTTTAGTTGTTGTTTTATTTTTATGTAATGTAAGTAATGTGAATAAATATGATTACATATTTAATTTTCCATCCTTCTGATGCATTCAAGTAAAAATGGGAGGAAGGGTACATAGAAACATGTACATACCTCTATATTAACCTTTACCTGACATATAACCTTGATAACTTAAAACCTCTATAACATAAAATATTTTGTGCTTCCCTTGGACTTTATCTTATCGAGGTTCTACTGTAGTTGTATTTAAAAAGGGTACCATTATAATTACAGTAAATGATTAACATTTTAGTTTGCTCCATAACTACTGAATTTTGGAATACACGTCCTACATTTATTAGCAAATAAATGGAACGAAATTTTGTAAAAGAAAGAAATACTGTAATAATATGTCATTGAGATCTAATTTTAGCAGGATGATAATGCTTAACGCTTTTTTAATAATGGGAATTCATAATAGCAAGGTTCCACACACTTAATTTCCAATTGTTCATTGTTTCGGATGACCATACTAATGGTTTTTTGACGCTTATATAAAAACGTTCGGTTGAAGCGTGACGCAATTCGTTGAGTGTCGGTTTTATGACATTAATTAATTTATAATACCAATGTCATTGTCCTAATCCCCTAGAGGACAGCTATATATAGGCTTCATGAAGCTCCCCTGGTAACACATTTTCCTCTGGTGCTTATAAAATTTTAAAAAATGGAAAAATCTTCTGGCCCTCATACAAATTACAAAATAATGTCAAATAGAGAAATGATCAATATTGAATGGAACAGATTACATTTCCTTCAGGGACACAAAAAAATCGAATAGCATATATTCTTCACCCATATGCTTTTAAAAGTTAAGAGAAGTAAGTTGTAATTATGTTCTCGTGTGTTCATATGAATAAATTTTGATTGACAAAGGCTTCTTTTTGTCCATTATCTGAATAATAGTTCAAACCGGTACTTACTTGAGTAACAGATTAAGGGCACTTTCGTTTCTACTGGTTGGCGCGTCTTTGACACTCGAAGGTTCACTCCGCACACCGCGGAGAGACAATCTGAGCTGTTTCGGGAATGTGGCGAGAAGACCGCTGCTGTTTCTGCGCTGGTTAAGGCTTTTGGACCGCGTCAGGGCCGACTCGACATCCACACGGGGCGGTGACACATCCCCACTTGGGGACATCGTCGCGGTCGACGGGTTGGTCGTTATTATCGTCGGTACAGCAGCCTTCACATCACCTAATAGTTTATCCCAGGGTGATTCACCATCCTCCTCGGAGATCGTCTCGAAACTCCTCGGTCCAACAGACGAAGACGTTTTATCTGACATAATTATTATTCTAAAGCAACGGAACGTAACAAAACAGACACCCGAATCACTTCGTCACTTTGGATTTTTAGTTTCTTGACAACACTTCACTCTTATCATAATATCCATTTGTAAATCATAATGTTTGGGATAAAAATGTTGACACTGAAACAAAAGAAGAGCTTGGTTAAAACCTGATTATAGAGTACGAACTAACAAAGGTACCTATTAGTTCATCGATATCTACTAACAGAGGTACATAAAAAATAAGGAAACAACTATAGATTTAAGTAACGAGTAACAACGTTTGCTAGTGTAATACGTCTGAAAGATCTTCGTTTTAAATATAATCAAAAACTAAGTAACTTTATTTCAAAATCGTGGTAAGAAAATAAAGATAATCCTCGCTCAACATTAGTAAAATAACATTTCTCAAAAGTAATAAACTATTTAGAGGCTTTCTAAAGTTTTCTATTTAGTAATTATCTAGGCATTGCGGTTACAGAATTCTACTTTCAAATAATTCGTGTCGTTTTTAAACCTGTGTCTTCTTAATATATAATTTGCCGGTAGTTATTCTGGCACAAGAAATTACGTAATTTGAAATTGCGTGAAAGTCTTAGACACGATTACTTTTGTCAATAAAAGTTTAATTATTTTATGCAATCTTTAATCACTTGAAATGTAGTTTAATCACTTGCGGTGTAGAACGTACATAGATCCTTAATTAATTTTATCCCCATTAATAGCAAAGCAAAGTTTAATAACGTTAATCATTAATATATGAAAGCATTTCTACAGATGCTTAAACATATTCCTAATATTTTAATATTTCCTTAATTTAGGAAACTAATTTATCCAGAAAATAGATAATGTTAATAAAAACCGACATAAGTAATCTACATCCGTAGTGATTCATGAGTAGTATTTCAATATCAAAAATATCATTCTGTGTATGTGAATAGCGAAAATGTTTTAACTGAACTACTAACGACTACCTACGGTTATTTAAATATTTGATTAGAAATTTAGATGTGTATTTTTAATAAATAAACCCTATTTAGTGTTTTTTATAATACCTTGACTAACATATCGTATTTAAGCCTTGAAATTGTAATCGTTTCCTTTCGAGTTCTTTTAAAACCGTTTAAAATATTTACGTGGTCCAAATTTTACTATACAAAAAAATCCAAATAACTTTTTTTTTTTAGATTTTTCATTACATTACCTACTATCCATTATCTACTTTCAATGTTACACAAGGTCTGTGTGATTCACGTGATTTCACGTTCACGTTGAAATAACGCTTTTAATTCGAGATAAGAGTAGGTACTATTGAATATTGACTAATCAACTTTAAATCTCAATGACTAATATATAAATAGTTACTATTGTCGGGATATCTCAAAACGGTGATAATTTTGGACTTAGATGTACCGTCTTTCCAAGAATCAGAGTAGGCTAAGAAACGGTTAAATAATTAGCGCGATTGGTAACTTTTGTTATTTTTAGTATTCAGCTTTTTTCATACATGGTTCTGCGCAATTTCATTCATTACTTTATATGTTGGCCTTGAACTTAACAATATTAGTTTTAAAAATGTTGGTTCAGTAAGCGCCGTGTAGCAATTTCTATAGAAATTTCTTGATTATGTTAAAACGTCGTGGGAAGTCGAATTTTTCTTCACAGTCACTATTGTAATTTGTACCACAGAAATACAAAAACGTAGAAATGGCGCCAAAACCCTAAACGTCACAGTGCCTGCCATTCTGCGCGGCGCCGCCACAGATAAGTAAAAATTTGAATAATGACGCAGCGTCTCGTACCTATACATACTTGTCTTAAAATATAATAATTGACTTAAATTTCTTCGTAAATATGGATTTTCATATATTTATAAAGTTTTTGCGTTTTTTAGACTTTATGCCACGTAAAGGTCATGAAAATGGCTAGAACTCGCATTTAAAAGTACTATAAGTTTGAATTAATCTCAAGGGATAAAAAAAACTGTATTGAATAGGTAGCTTCCTTTACGACCAATATTAGTCTAGGATGGTTGCCAACTGTTCCCGTGCGAATAAAATGTAGGTCAATGCTCTTGCAGCTTCATATCAAGATACGGATAAGATAGCCTTTCAGAACTACAAATTAAAATTAAAGTATTTGTATATGTTATTAATAGTACATATAATGAACTCACATTATGCAGGAAGTTACCACATGCAAACGAGGGAAAATATTAGTTGGTCTTACCGTTAAGAAAAGTACGAATAAAAAGTATAGGTAACATATTATTTTTACAGAATATTATTTGGTCTATATAAGCATTACAGACTCAATAAAACAAATAATTACGCTACGAATATCTTGCCTATGCCACTGCGTGGAAATCTAGGCTGTACAGTGTACGACGATTATTGCCTATTAGTCTTTAATAGAACATTCTAAGAAGGCTTCCACTCGTGTCTTGTCGGCGCCAGAAACAATGCTGTTTTAATTTTATGCCGCATTTCGTTGCAATAAACAAGCCGAGGTCAACAAGTGAATAACTAACTAGGAGACTGGAGATTACTTAAATCACAATTATTCGAACACTGACGTAATTGAAACATTCACATGCCAATATGATTGATATGTTAGAGTTAAAAAAGGACATTTATCTTTATTATACAACATACCGGGAGTAATTTCATATAATGACTTAAGTAGCCACGTTAAGTACTAAGTGGTTGGGCACAGAAGGTATTGAAAAGCATTATTGAAATTAAGTGAGCTTAAAGGAAAAACTACGTACGCTTCCCGCCAATAATTGGCCGCGGATCACCTGTCAGTAGTAATTGTCAAGTAACGTTATGTATTGACACAGATTAATACTGTATTTTAACTAAACGTGTTATGTAGTTTTAAAAATAATTAATTTTAAAATAAAAAAATAAAGGTCTCTTAGTCCAATCATGCGGCCTAATTTTAATTAAATATTTTATTCTGTAGAAGAAAAAACCAAATCGAAACCTTTATCATCGCAAAGAAATTTTCTGTACGTACTTAAAGAGTATAATTTTATTAGTTTCAGTATAACTCAGGAACAATCTATACTAATTTTAGTCTCAAATGCGTTGACGTATAATCGGACAGATTTTATATAATTCTAGTTTGTAAGCATTTTATGAACATTCTACGCAGATGTCGCGGACATTAATTGCTTGTCATACAAAATTAAATAAAACGTACTTTAGGATTAGAACGTATGAGGATGTTATTATCTATAATTATTGTATTATCATAGCTATCAGTCTGTGAAATCCAGAATCATTTGAGTTCATAACAATGCAATAGGTACAGTATCTTATATTTTATGTATTTCTAACAAACTGCCACTTGTTTTTATCAACACTTATAATTGCACTCATATTTTATTACCCATTAGTGCCGATTCTTAGAAAATCTGCCATAACATATTGTTAAACTTGCGCTTCTTATCGATTTCACATAATATAAATAATAAGATTGCATAATAATTGTATACACGTGGAAATCCTTTATGTTGAATAGCATACCAATAAAAAATGGGCATTTTTACACGTTTCAATGCAGGTCATTGACAGAGGACTGAATAAGATTTTGAAAAATCTATGGTTTTCCAATAAATACAATCCAAAAAAGCGGAGAACTTATAATTGACTAACGGTGTCTGATACGTGATTCTATTTGGGTGAATTGACTAGGTTTATGAGTAAATACATTTTCATGACAGTCGCGTGACACAAATTGCGAATCACATTCAATCTTTGAATATCTACTGTAGCAATATAATTGGCGAATTACTGACAAAAGAATAAATTTATGACACGAAATTTTTCCCCTTCATCCTCGACATAATTATCAAGTAATATGACAATCTTGACCGCGTTTAGAATTTCCGTATTACGATTTCGACTTAAAGGAACCAGATCAACAGTTCATTCACCGCTTCGAGATAAATATGAAACGATACATTTATTTTGGAAATTGTTTTATTTCCATCACGTGATACGCTTTCAGGAAAAGTGCGACGTGCATTTTCTTCCGAGATATTCCGCGTATTGAAAGCAATTATTTTTAAATTAGTGACTCGGAGTGTCAATGTGACCTTTGGACACCATTCAAGGTATAACTTTTTTGCTGTACAGAACTAACTCAAGGAACTTAACAGAATTTTCACGACTCGGTGCCAATGTTACAAGGGCAATGACATCACACATACACCTTCATTACAATAAGTACTTCATCAAGGATAAAACCGTACAATAGCTAGATATTGTTTCTGCATTAAGTCGTTAGAAGGCGCATTGTCTACTACTGTTTTATTATTTCAGTCTCCCTATTTACATGAAAACGTGTATATAATTTCCTGTACTGTTTTTTTTTTAAATTGAATATCCTAGAAAACCCTAAAACGGTGATTGTGTATGGTTATGAACATATTGGATAAAATGTTACCAACAAACAAAACCAAAACCAAAAAAACTTTGTTTTAAGTTTAAAAACAATGTAATTGTCATTTATCACTTCCGTTACAATAAAAAAATGTTGATAAATCATTAATTAATTAGTAGAGGGACTTCACTAAAGTTTCTGAAAATATAAGATATAGTGTACGTGACTTTGTCATCTATTACCGTAAAACATTAAACAATTTACAACTATACATCGATGTTTTTATCGAGAAAACATAAATGGTAAGATAACAATTTAAGGGATGAACATCAATTTAAAAACGGGGTACAAAACATCGTATTGTTGATTTAATGAGTATATTTAACTTTATGTCGGAATTAAAAAAATGCTGTCATACTTCAATGACAATGAAATTTACATATAAAAAAATATTAAACAGGTAATAATAATAACTTATTATAATAAAATCTTATAATAATATATATAAGAATAACTTATTTAGTTATAGCAAACATAGCAACAAGTTACAAGATATGGGTTAAACATTTTTTATTCTCGATTCTAATATCATATTCTTTTACCACGTTTGATGTTGTGTTGCTACGGCTGTTTACTGACAAGTAAAAGAAAGTCTTTTAAAAACATAAAATAATTGTTGCTCAGCCACTTTATTTAGCTGACGGGTTAAACTGAATAACGTTTTGTAATTGCGGGTAAGCTAAAAACTATAGTTTCAAATGAAGACAAAAGATGCGTCTTACAACTGGGTACAACAACTATTGCAAATAACAGTGGTAATTTAACGAACGGTTGTTTTTGAAAGTTAAAGTTTTCTTGTAAACTAAATTCAAAGTATACTAGTCATTCCGACACGGAAAATATCATTTTATTAGTATCTAGATGACCCGGTGAATTTTTGTGTAAAACCTTAATATATATTTTTTTTAACTCTTGTCTTCATATGACCATTTTTTATTTCTAAAAAGACAAAATACTTATATTTACAGACAGATATTTACAAGCTAGAAACAGTTTTTATACGAAATTCAATTGTCCCTTTTAGTAATTTTCTTCTCTTATTATTTATGTTCACCACCTTTTAAACCTACCCTGAAATCCCAAACAGATTTCTACATTTTTATACATATAGATAGAGATCCAAAAATTGGTATTACAAATAAATTTAAATTATTGAACTATACCCAGACAAGATTTTTTGTCGGTTTCGATGATTCAGAATAGCCAGCACGATGACTTTGAATTGGGGTTTTTGTAACATAGAGGTTCTATGAATCATGCCTTAGAAAAAAGACTTGTTAAAAATTTTGCCCAATGATATTTCCTTTAGCCATGTCTATTGGGAATCAACGATTTTATCTCACTACAAAATAAATGTATTATTTCATTTCGTTAATATTGTAATTTGTCACTCCGATTACAATTATCAAAGCAATATCTGCACATATTGACGTACACAGTGATGTAAATATTGAGGGACAATTGACGATAAACTTTAAACTACGTGCTTGGCAACTATATAACTACTACTGTGTGAGGTCTTTCCACGCTGTTCTAACGTGAAAAATTTCGTGGCCCTAAAACTGAATTATTTATACCAACTATCATGAAATTATAATAGCAATAGTGATGATTCTGGTACACATATTCATGAAGCCGAGAATAGAGCGAGAAAAGAAACATAAATGGAACATAATCATAACGAAGTGGAAAATAAAAAAGGGGCAGGCAAATCAGAAGATGGGAGGACTGCTAGATAACGCCAAGTTTGGAAAAACTTAGAAGAGGCCTTTCTCGAAGGGAAAAGCCGTAAGCTAGCGAAAGCTGTAAGTAAATAAATTGCCGTTAGCTATAGATATAGATAGGGACTAAATATTATATTACTTTAGGCACGCTGAACAGAAATAAAGGCTTTTTTTATTTATTTATTATTAATGAAACCCTAACCTCGATCTAGTCTTATTTTTTCCGCGACACAGAAAAAGCGTTAAGAAGCAACTAATAGTAACTGATTAAATGAAGATTTAGACTGTTAAAGCGCATTTTTATCTTTAAAGGATTTATATTAGCTTTCTTGGTAGTGGGGCAGTGACTTCAACAGGTGCTGAATATTTTTTCGTTGTATTTATGTGTTTTAAGCATCAGGAAGCAACCGAAAACAACAACTTTGAATATGTACTTAATGCCGCATCGCCTCTTGATGTTGTTTGAACTCTACCTAATTTTAACTACATCTGTATGATAACCCATTTTACTGTTTTATACATCATGAGTTTGTTTGTTGTAATGGGGCAATTAATAGGATCTGGTAAAATCTTCTGAAACGAATTACTTTAATTACCCATGATAATTATATAAATTTGACTATAACCATACTGGGTTGCGCGGAAGTTTTGGTATGTTTTTATAATAACCCTGAATGTAATTAATATAGAGGTAGCTTGAATGTCATTGAATTAAATACCGTATCTTCTTATCAATGAGAACGCAAATTGCTTGTATAATTTAAAATCGATTTAGTGTTACGACGATGACTCTTATAGGTACGATATTTAGCGTATTCTCTAAATTTAGTCGAACAATATTTTCCCAGCCATATTTGAGTTGCATGTAATAATAATAAATTATACATGCGATGCCAAACTTCTGTTTTGCGTCTAGATTCTAAGATCTTTATATTTCATCATTTAAAAGTTGTACTAGCGTATTGTATATTTGTAGTATAAAAACACATTATTTTATATATTAACCTAAATACAATCTTCAGTGTCAACGGATAATTAATTCCACTTTCGCTTTTTAATTGCAGTACTGAAAATGACATTTAAAGAAAAGTCATAACCTTTTAACTTTTGTATCACTTTCACTCTCAATATTTAATGATAACTACCTACATGAGACATAAATAGATTGTTGTTATCGTTATTATTGTATTACAAAATTACAAAATTATTTAAAGACTTAATAAATATTTCGCACATGTTACATCAATACTCATGCATTTTTTCAAACTTATTGAATTTATGTTCGAAATTTAAAAAAAATTAGGCTCTACTTAGACGTAAAAAGTAACGGTTCATGTGTCTTCTAATAACATAATATCAAATCACAATATTCAACATAATATGCTGAATTAAAAGCCATTTTTTTTATAATTTAGTATTTACATTCCAAGGGGCTTGCCCATAGATGTGATCTGATTTGCTCCAAATTGACTGATTATGAAGTGTCAACTGTCAACTTTCATGTACGACGTTTTTGCGACCGTTAACTTTATTCGAGATGTCTATGTTTAGAAAGTGGAACATTTACACTTTTGACTTTTGCCCCAAAAAATATAATTACGAAATTTTGCAAATTACTTTTTCTAAAATTAGACTGCACATATCACTTACTGACAAAAATACTAAAGTATATTTTATTGAGTTCGTATTATTAAGATTGAGTATAAGGAAAGTTGTGTTTGACCTGGACTGGGAAACCAAAACTGAGGTAAGGTTTTCCCTTTGGTAAAATATTTTTTAATTCGTCATTCTTCATACAGCTGTTCGTAATTTTAGGTTACATTTCTATGACTATTACATTTGTTGCTATATCTACACTTTGAGTGTGTAGCTTTACTATAATATATTAATGTTGGTAACATTCATCACGCGTGTGTACCTAGCTATCAACGTAAATCCAACCATTGACCTAGTTTGCAACTATAAATTTACATACACTATGTTAGACATATTCCAACTAATTTAAAATGTTACCAAATAGATATTAAAAAACTCACCTTCATATATGGACCTATCATAAAGAATGTTTCTTTCAGCGTTTCGCGAAATGAATTTCACGAAACAATTTTAAAGTTATAAAGTTTAACACTTTAAATAGCTTCACAACACGCTATCACAGACTGACGAAAACGGCGTTAATCATCCGATACGCGACAAGTCATTAAACACTGCCAGTTAGCACATTTTCATATATAAATTACAATAAATATAAACAATATCACGTTTACAAAACTCCCTATTTCTTTTTAGGCATATTTAATTTCTGAATTGAAAAAATGGAATGATGTTCTTTAAATATTTTAAATTGACCGCGCGAAACGTCGGTGCGCGCGACGAATGGCGCCTGTGCGTTCAGATTGGTGACTGGCTGAATAAATGTTTTATTCTACGCTTGTATATTCGCAACCGTTAAAAAATAAATACACCGAGGTGTTCAAAGGCTCAAAGGAACGGTTATCTAACATAACCGGCACATCCAACGTGGATTTAGCGAAATCGAATGACGTTGAAGATTGACTCAGCCGTTTCATTTCTTTACACGTTTTGCGTCACGTGTAACCTCTTAATTAATGTTGATTATTAATTTCTATCAGTTATCTGAATGATCTGACAACAACCGGACTTGAATATGTTTTTGTCTAATGTCAATGTCAACGATTTACTATTCGTTATTTCATTATATACATTTCAATTTATTAAATGCTAGCTGATAGGAAAAAAAAGTACTTAATATGTGTTTTTTAAGTATTGCCGACGGAGTTAACGTTGTTTCTTCTTCGATCTAAAATTCTTCATTAAATGAAAAATTAACAGAAAAAAAGATGTCTCATTTTAAATAACTTTATTCAGCATTGGCGAATTATCCTTTTTCCTTGTACATACCTGCATACTTTATTCTGACATTACTGGAATTGTTTACATTTGATTTGTTTTCTTCAAAGGTCAATGAAGGCTATAAATAATATAGGTTATCGCTCTGTGATGCGATTATTTCCAAATAAAGTTGTTGTCAATGCAGATGCCCTGCTACTTTATAAAACCAATAAATAGGTAACGATGTCAATGACTCTTTCAAATCTCAATATTTGTCGAATTGGCTGGCATAGGTAATCCCTATTGACGTCGTCTAGAGTCAAACCCCAAATTCGATGTAAATCGTATATACTTAATATTGTATATGGTTAAAAAATTTAGTTTAATTTGTTGTTACAGATTAGCTCTGCAGGAATCTTAAATTTATTACGGAGTTGCTTAATTCCAAAAAAATAGTAACTAATAAAAAGTTATGCAAATATATTTTTTAAATAGTTTGTATTCTTGACAAAAGTTATATACATAAAACGTGGTAATTAAACACGCTGTCTGTGTACTTAAAATTAAGAGCACTTCTTTGTATATATGTATATTATATTATTATTATTTAATTATTTATTATCACAAAGGTTATAACTTCTTATAGTACAAGGCCGGTATAAATGCGACATTGACCCTAATTTTAATTAATTATTATATATTGCGGTTAAATTAATAAATATGAAATCTGTTTTCACTTACTTGCTTTACCTTATATGTATGTGCCAAAGGAATCCTTAAAATACTTTCGTACTTAAAATCATGTGATATGTGTTACAAACATACAAAAGTCATAAATATTCACTAGTCACAATTAAAAGTTTATTTTTATAGGACAGGGGAAACCCCCGCCCATGGACACTACCAATGCCAGAAGGCTCGAGAGTGCGGTGCCTTTTACAAAAAGGTACGCCCTTTACTTGAAAGACCCTAAGTCGAAAGTTTTGTTATATCATGCAATTTTGAGTGACTTGTATGATTGTTAGTTGTAATAACATCTAAAAAAACTTCTAGTATAAACCAGCAAAATATTATGCTTGTATTATTATAAGGAAATAGGAAAATAGAAAACGTTGCTAAGACTGAAACAAGTTCTCAACGTCAGCGTAGATCAAGAAAAATGAATTAACGAGGTAGATCTCACAAAAGTATGTAATGTGAAATTAATGCCTACTACAAATAAATAAAATAATAATAAATAAAAAAATCGTTTATTTGCAAAGATAGTGGTACAATTAGATCGATTAATTATAACAATCCGCACAATCAGGCATATATAAAAAGGCATGCAAATGTTATATAATAAGCACATAAACATAATGTCATAATAATTAGTTAACTTATTTATAATTGCTGTCAAACTTATAGAATTACATATGAATGCTTCTAATTTTACATTTACTGCCAGTTCTCAAATCAAGGGCGTAGAACGAGAGAGAAGAACTGGCAATAAACTCTCCGCCACACTTTTTAATCGCCATTTTTTCGTTTTACAAAATATTTGTAAGGAGCTGCAACCATTACACCATGTCCCATGTGACATCTTAAGTAATTAATAATAATAACACAAAATAAAAACAAAGATTTTTCCTCTATCAGCAGATGGATGGCATGGTGAAATAGGAGCACGCACTTACATTCTCGTGGGAACAACACGCAAACACATAGTCGAAATAACTAATGAAATTAATATCCTTTAAATTCCTATTACAATGACCTTTTTTTTTAATTACAAAAGAGCTAAATTTAACTTAAGCCGCCAGTCTCTAGGTATCTCTGATAAACGTTTCGGACCGCAGATCGACTTAAATTAAGTTGATTACTCACATTTCTTTGGCTGTGTCCGGCCCGGATAAGTGTCACAGCTTGGGCGGCGACTTCAGGCGAAGTATCCATAGATTATTGATAGAACCTCATCCTTATGTTAAGAATAAGTAATGTTTGTTGCAAAACCAAAGAGAAAAATCACACTTTCAAAAATTAAATCCAACTAAACCAATAATATCAAGTTTTCTTAGTATTCGATTGTTTGATATCGATGACCAGGCTCCAAATTGTCTTTTGTTTCTTTAAATTCTGTGTTCGAAATTAAAAAAAAAATATTGAATGCAATTATGAATGTGCCAGGTTTAAAACTGCATAAAAACTTTTTACTTGACCTAATACAAATTTTTAGGTAGGACCAAAAGAAACTGAAAATGCAAGGTGGGCCAATAGATGTGTCCAGAAGTGTATTTGAAATTAACTTGATCGCTTAATTCTGCTTGCATGTTTCATAATGTTCGTTCATTTTAGAAAATTCAATTTCTGGAAAACTCTTCTCCAGTGAAAGAGGTCGAGTGGGTTAATGTCCGGTAATAGTGGACCTACATATTTGTATACATCAAATATTGTATTCTTGGGAATACAGAGATGATTTTCAAGAATACTATGTTTGGTGTTTAAATTATTTTGTTTATTAGGAATCGATTGTGTTAGTGCTTGTAGAAATATTTTAAAATATTTTTTTTCATATCTTAAGTTATATCTTGGTACATTCCTGAGTCTGTTTTACATCTCTTTACATGCGTTTCCTTTATCAGGTCAGCCTGATTCGTCTTTGACCAAGACCTAGATACACGCATTGTTCGTTACTACCACAATTATGGAAGCTTCTTATTTAAAGTTTCTTTGAAATTATGCTAATTTTGTGTATGTCGATGAAAATTTGGGTTTTCAATGTAAAATTAAATGACCTTTGAACGTCTAAATATAACTATTCTGTCACGCGTCTCGCTAGTGACTGTTACCGGCAGCTACGAATAGATTAGAATAGCAGGGTTATTATGAAGTGATACAGCCGGTAGGAAGGCAAGCTCCAACGATCGGTATTTGTCGCGCGATCACTATCGCTGGCAACTGATCACTGTTAATAGTGGTTAAACGAAAGTTATCAATGTTTGTAAGAAAAATTAGAAGCTTCATTTCTTTTTGTAAGGAAAAATAACCTTACAGCGTTTCTTGCAAAAATTTCACATTCGAAGTGAGCTGGCTCTTAGACTATAAATGCCATCGAATTTGTTAAATTTTCCATAGAAACTTTTATCGTTTAATACTTTTTCAAACTCATAGCAGAGTAA
This sequence comes from Pieris melete, assembly GCA_963693345.1. Taxonomy (NCBI): domain Eukaryota; kingdom Metazoa; phylum Arthropoda; class Insecta; order Lepidoptera; family Pieridae; genus Pieris; species Pieris melete. The sequence continues at coordinate 69,549 of CAVNZK010000020.1, forward strand.
GTACTGTGGTGGCGATATTGGCATAGTCTGTTGTAATGTGATTCCTGTATTGTAGTTTAAAGGTCTTTATGAAGAAATTGATGGTTGACATATCTTGGATCTGGCATTCTACCATTTAAAAATTAGTTATAAAAATGTGAAATTCTATTAATTTTTTTATTGGGGGCATTTTGACAACAAATTGAATAATATTAAAGTAAAATCATGGTTAAATGATCATTATTAATAGTGATGGTATAACAAACAATACATTTATCAACAATAATTGCACAATTTAGCTGTTTCGACTGCTACACAAATATTTCTAATAAGGAGGCCGCCTCTCTAACGAAATGGTTAGCATTTCGCATTCCTCTTGTGACACGTCCAATAAAAAACGAATCGATTTTGTACTTAATTTAGGAACCATGTCATACCAAATACAAATAAAATAAAACATGAACAAATAAAAGTAATAGTATTTTACAAAGGTGCACTTCAGTAATATGTTGGAAAAATATTATATTATTCGTCAACTGGTCAATAAAAATCAATTTAGAAAAATGTAAAAAGCTGCTTTCCCGTACCGGGAATCGAACCCGAGCCTCCTGGGTGAAAGCCAGGTATCCTAGCCACTAGACCATACGGGATATGGTTGCAGATAAGAAAAAACTTAATAAATCCTTCATGGTAATTCTTACTTTAAATAATGATAATATTATTTCGTCGACTGAATTGTTTTAACAGTTTCTTAATTGCATACAGACGAAATTACTTAAAGCATGTATTTTTAGTTAGTCTTAGTATATGTTCATTAGTCTAAAACATATTTTTTTATAGTGTGGTCTGGGAAACTCAAGTACAAATTATAAATATATTATCTTTATAAAATAACGTAATTAACAACGTACGTACGTTAACAACGTAGTATGTCTCATTTCTTTAAGTTATAACACACATAATATAACTACAATACTGTAATATTTGGCGGTTCACGCCATCTAGTGGGTGACTGTTACCTTCTTATAACGTTTTTTTTTTCTTTAGAATTATACTGTTCCACTAGTATTACGCTACTGTCAGAAGATGGCGTTGACATCTATAATAATATTTTATTTAATATATTACTGACAATAATTAGGTATTCTATTAACTATTATTAATTTATTTATTATGTTATATATTTTAAGTACAACAACAAAAAAAAAATATTATTGATGGTATGAAATGATAACAGAGGACGCTAGTGGTACGGGTAACGGGTACCTACTTCTGTATAGCAATGACTAATAATAATAGTTCGTTAATAATAATATAAATATATATAATAAATAATAATCGTTGTGGTTACTAGTTTGTAAGTGCATATCCTTATCCCTAGCTGATTGAGATCCTTTTAACAGCTGTAATCACATATTACTTGTATTGTTCAACATTTTTAGTATTGCTTTGATAACACTAGGGGCACTGCAAGATTTTTCAAATAAATATACCTATAATAATGCTAAACAATAGCCGTTACGCGTAAATCCTAAATGTCCATTAACTCTATATTTCTCTAGGTCTCAAAACTATTACTTAAACACACCATAAACTTTAAAAAAGTCATAAACAACCGAATAAGATTATTAGTTTATTAAGATTTGATCATCTAACCACTTCAACTCCTAAATCCATTCGCTCTTTCGACCTCTTGACTAATAAAATATTACTAGCAACACCTAATAACCTATTTAGAATGAATTTAGTGATGTTAAAAGTAGAATGATGGCGTCAACTTTCTTTTAATGTAGGCCTATATTGCATTATTCATGATGCAAAAATTAAACCAAGGACAAGTGATAACAACCTTTGCATTTTCTTAGCACGTATTTTGCAGTTTCGCTTTATTGCAATAACATTGCGTGTTCTGCGTAGCAGTCGGGAAATATGAAAAGTGCTACTTCCGACTTGAAGAAATACGCGAAAATATTCGCGTACATTTTCGCATGAATTAACCTATAATAACGAGGAGATCGCTAAAAGTCTCTTAACAATGTGTACATTTTTAATCATGCTAAATTATTTCGAAATAATTGTTATTTAACCCTCAATCGAATCATGGACCGCTGAGTTTTACGCTACATGAATTGCCCACTCACTTTTAAAACGCGGAGATTCCAAGTGTAATTATTTTCAGCCTCCAGAGAACGTAGCATTTCATATAACAAGAACAAACAAAATACACCTATTAAAATCTCAACTTAAACCATGTAAAGACAATAACATATCGTTTTGTATTCGAGTTTTGTGCTAATCGCTCTAAACAGACAGCGCTTCCTGATTTAAATGTCACGTGAAGAATCGTGAATGAACCTCTTATTTACAAGGTTCCAATATTATATCCTTACAATAAACACAACAATGCATTTGCGTGCAAGATATTTAAGATACCGTTAAGCTAAAGCGTCTAAAGCATTCGATAGAGCATTTCGATTTTGATAATCTATACACACTTTCCCCACTCATCGTATACCTTTGTTTCTTTACATCTAATCTCCAATAGGGGACTATATTATTATTACTAAAAATAATAATAATAATATTTCGTCTGTTTTTGTATTATATTCAATTATTAATTAAATTCATTTAAAAAGGACCTTCTGTTAAGACAGCAGAGAAGAGTTTTAAAATAAATATGTATAAATATAAATAGAAAACCGATTTTGTATATTCGTCCATTCCACTTTATGACGAATTTTTCTGAAGACTATTTGTTAATCTATTCAGATTTAATATAATAGTGTAATTACTTAACCTTCGCTTTAGATTGATTAGCTATTAGTAGAGCGATTTATAAATGCGATTATTAAAACATTTTCTATGTTAGAGTTAAATTAAATTTCCATATACCCCTAGAAGAATGCGAAGGCGACCTCGTGAGCCAAGTTTCAGTATTCAGGTTTCTTACCTGTCTCAAGGTTTGACTGTGGGATTAACCGCCACCGTCAAAGGAAGCTCTAATTAAAAATTTACATTTCATTTCACCTTCATTGAACATTTAACGATAATAAAATGCTTTATCACAATGCTATTTCCTGTACATATTGTTACATGCATAATATTATAAATGTTTATATATTTGAGCCGCGGAAGATCCTTAACAGTCAACCACAAGGTATCAGTTTAATTTGCAAATCAATGTCTTAAGACTCGGTGATAAAGGTCACATTGCAATCTATGGTATTGCATTAAGGTCACATAACTTATTGAATTGTGATGGGTTTAGCAGGGTTACGTCAGTTTGGCCATGTGCAGTGTGCACAGACTTTGTTATGGATCCGTTTCTGGGCTTAACTACAATAAAAAAAGGAAATATATTCGCGAAATATTCCTAATTTATTTTTGCATTATTTGTAACAACTTAATATATGTATTATTGTTCTCGCACAGGGCACATCCCACGCATCTTTTTGCATTGTTTTGAGTTCCCAAGTTCGGTGATTCATCCTCACAATGAATCACTTATTTCTTATTAATAAATGGTTTTTGTGTATTATGATAATGATATTATATTAAATCTGTAATTAACACACTAGTAAGACTTGTAAATTGTGAATTTGAAAAAGATAATATTTTTAAGCATGTAAACCTGTATTGTCCCCATCGCCACAGAACGAAAGGCAGACATTTCTGCGACCGTTTAATTGATCATTTGTTTATTTATATATATGTTTTAACTGCGCAGCTTATAGTCCTGTCCTATAAGCTGAAATTAATTAATATTAGATGAAATTATGTTTTAGGTTTATATTGTCTACATAATTTTCTCTGATAACAAAATAATCAATGTTAGTTGACATTAGTTTCAATAATAAAGCGCTTTTTGGTTTATTATAGGAATCATAATTTTTTTTGACAAGGTAATTTGAACTTGTCGGCCCATTGAAATCACAGTATGTACATATGTGTGCTACGGAGAGTGGCCGTATCTAACATACGTCTTATCCGTCAGTAAATTAGGTTTACTTTAGACATTAGAAGATTAGAAAATCCGCTGCAGCTGAAATCGATTTCGGTACGTTGTACATAAACGGCTAGACTGTCGGACCCCTACTTCGTTAGGGTGAGGCGGACGTCCTCGGTGCACCCTTGCTCAAATATATTTGCATTTGTATAACAATTTCTATTTACTGAGATATAACCCAGGGGAAAAGTTTATATGTGATTTGTCGCTGTTAAGATAAATTCGTTCATGCGTTAAGAATGCATTAATCGTCACATCAAAATTAATGACGTAGGCCGGTGACACACGCAACAGGGTCCCAAGTCACGCAGACCGGTGCTCAAAGTATCCGTCAGTCGCATTGCTCGCGCCGACCGCGATACACGCTCCAAGTACCGCGCTCATCCCGACCATGCTTTTGCTGGTCTTTTACGCCGTCTTAGCCGCTGTTGTGGCGCAGAATGACAAACCAACCGCAAAATCAGTTACTCCACACCGCGAACAATTTAGAGTGATTTACGAATGGCGCTCTGTTGATTTCGAATGGGAATCTCCTGAAGATCGTGAAAGTTACCTCAACACCTCTAGCTATATTCCTAAAAATGTTTTAATATCTGGAATTAATTTCTATGGGGACAACCTCTATATGACGTTGCCGCGTATGTTGAACGGCGTCCCGGCTACTTTGGCGATGATACCTGCTTTTCAAAATGAAACTACAGCGCCGAAACTGAAACCATTCCCGAGCTGGGCGCAAAACAAACTTGGAGACTGTGCTGCTTTACAATTTGTGCAAAATATTGAAATCGATCGTAACAGCATAATGTGGATATTAGATAATGGAAGAGTTGGAACACTTACCCCGAAACCGGACTCTAAATGCCCGCCGTCCATTGTACTGATAGACTTGAAAACTGGAAATAATGAAATGGAACGCATCCCCTTACCAGGCGATATAGTGAACCCCAACACAACATATTTAAATGACCTCGTAGTGGACAACCGCGATGGAGACTACGCCTATATTACAGACAACAGTGCAGTAGATCCAGGAATCATAGTTTTCCGCAGAAGTGACAAGAAAATATGGAAGCTCCGCGACAAACGATCAATGTCGTCAGTTCCGGAAGCTACACTTTTCCGCATCAACGGAACTACGGTAAACCTTCCAGTGAATGTGGATGGAATTGCACTTGGACCGCAATTTCGTACGGAAGACCAAACCATCGACCGCACTGTCTACTACTGTCCTTTATCAAGCTACCATATGTACGCTATTAATGCATCAGTTTTGCGAAATGAGTCCTTGGGAGAACAGGAAGAAGGAGCACTTCAACCATACGTCGTAGATTTGGGAACTAAAACATCGCAAACTGACGGGATGAAGATGGACTCGACAGGCATTCTCTTTTATGGTCTCATTGGCAACTCGACCATAGCAGAATGGAATACCACAACTGATTTCCGCACCGGTCAACGCACGATTGCCCGCGATCCTAACTATATTCAATGGGTGGACCGTTTCACTTTCGATGACCGTGGTAACATTTACGTTATGGTCAATAGATTGTTCAACTTTGTAAAAAACCAAGTTTCTATTGAAGAAGTGAATTACAGAATCTTAAGGTCTCACACTGGCTTGAAGAGTTACATTTATGGCGAGGACTTGTCCCCACCATCTGGCCCTGGCCATCAGCACGGCGGCGCCGCAGTTCCGACGATTGCCGCTTCTATATTGTTGCTATTATTTTCCCACATCCTAGTTTAGTATCAAAATGTAGGGAAACCTATACAGCGTCGATTAAGACGTATTTATTTATTGACGTTCGGACTAACGTGTGACATTACCAAAAATTAACAAGTTACCTTGACCTCGAGGTCGCAGTGATACTGATAATACGCAATGTAGATAGCTTTGTATATTTTATTTGTATATTTAGTGTAGGTGTGTTATGAATATTCAGTGGCTTTTGCGCATCGGGTCATACAGCTCAGAAACGTGTTGAAGACGAGTCATGACACTCGTAGTAAAAGGTCGGGGTCGCATTGCCAAATGCCTCGATTCGCTCAACGATAAACATTCCAACTATTTGTGTAATGCGACATGTGCATTGTGACATCACGAATTAATTTAAGAAACAAGACCAATGATTTTATTTAAGTTTGTTTAGATACAAGTTAGTAATCCATTACCGCAGCAAATTAATGTATCGAAATATATTTTATAATCATAACACAATATGAATACTATAGTTCAATATGAAACCTAAGCAATATATTACTGCATGTATAGTTATTATGTGGCTGCTTGTGGACAAGCTGGATGTTTGACGCAAAATAAACGTGTTTATCACATTATGGTATTTACCTGTTTTATTTACCTGCTCGTTTGTCGTGACTTTGTTATCGGCCTCCGATGGCATGAGATTAAACAACACTTTTTTATGTTTCCTATATAATCGCAACTTACCAAGGCAATGAAAATAAAACACTAAAGTAAAAAACGTTCTAGTATCAAAGACAAACTTCAATTTCTCAGGTAAAAATTTATGGTTCAATTTAATGTAATAAAACTACCTGGAATCTTGGGATTTTTGGAATGTGACGGCACACTATCATGACATTTATTAGGAAATGCGTTATTAATACATTAATATGCTGATGAGATTAAAAATTATAGCCGATTACAGTACTTAGTAAACTGGAGATAAAAATAGGTACCCTGTGCTCTTACAAGATCATAGAGATCGAAATCGATAAAAATATAGTGATTTAAGCATAAAATATACATATAATTATAAAGCATAGTTCCAAAGACTTATACAAAGTACTTTAGTTGAATTGTCATGTTACAATATATAATACGTACGTATCCGAATTGTATTGAGACCGATTCTACCATTGATATAGTTTACATACTTCCCTAATACTGATAAAACATAAATTTGCACCGTCTTTTGTATTTATCTGTTAGTCTCTTTCTATCATAGTGTTAATTCAGTTTGAGAGAAGGCGTACGAGTACTTATAATATTTTGTATAAAAAATTGTTTAATATCTATAAATTTATATTTTAATATTATAATTACGTATTAAAACAGCAGTGCAACTCAAGTAAGAAATTTATTGCTCGGTTAGATGATTGATCTAAGCCTGTATAGGGAAGTGAAAGCTAAAGTTTACGCTATCCTTTAACTCTGATTGAACGACTACGTCTGCAAATAACTTTTAGTTCTTCTTAGATACAGTATATAATATTATTAAGGGCTGAATTCAATATGGTTTTGTATTATTACGAGCTAATTACACTAATTTGACAGTGAATAATAATTACAAACTAAACACTAACGAAAGATATTTCTTGAACTAACAATACAAGATTTTAAACATTTCGTAAAAAATACTTTCACTTCTAATCTTAATACACCTATAATTTTACTGTTGAAATATTGACATCTAAGAATGATATCGAACTGGTTTTAATTCGTTTTAATATTGACATAATTTTTTCGATCTTAATTAGAAAGGATTGCTTAGAAAGTAATTGTAACGAAAGTGATTTTCATTCATATTATAATGCGCGTAAATTTAGACTTAACCAGGCAAAAATAAGTCTAATCCTATCTGATATCCTGTTATCTCACTCCAAAGAAATAAACAGACCCAGTATACGGGCCGTGATCTTGTCAGAATCGAAATAAATTATTTTTTTGTCGGGGATCGAAACTCGAACTAAAGTTATACGACATATTCATAAATTACATGGAGACTAGACTAGTTATCAAGTTTTAATACTGCTTTAGAATTAATTTTAACCCATGCAGGACACTTTATTGTTGTGCTTCAATACAATTAATTTATCAAGTACATATTTTCACGAAGTAGTTTTTATACGATAGGGGGACAAACGAGCCTACGAACCTACGGCAGCTGCCGCAGCCCATGGTCATCCCATGTGAGTGCGTGCCTCTATAAACGAATCGGCCTATATAAACGAATATCTGCTTGATATAATAACGTTATTAGCTGACAGCACCATCACAGCGATTACCATAGATTTGGTATGTGGCGTGCTTCAGTTTATTCGGTTCTAAACGCTTCCAGTGAAGTGTTACTATACAAATACATATTATTTTTCTTGATAAGTATTGCTCGTACTCACTGGGCTTACAATACATTTAAGAAATACGGTTGAATCGCGAATTGTGTGTAATGAATTATAAATTCGTTATTTCTTATAAATATTGATATAAAACTCAAATCAAAACTCAAAATTACATATTCACCTCGAATGATAATGTCTAAGTTTGTCTAACTAAGAGAAGCGAGATGTTTTTTGGGTATAAAGTTAAATAGTTGCTGATTTTATTCATACCGGAGAACTAGATTTTCCGCAACATACATGTGAACGTCTGAAGACGTCAAAAAACCACAAAACAAAAGAATAAATTTGCGGTTCAATTCTTTGTAATTTAATTCGACGCGCGACTGACTCACAAACATATTAGCCGAATGTTTTTATTAAAAAGGAATTACCCGCTCATTACAATTGGCTACTGTGAAGCCTAGGGGGGTTTATATATCAATTTCTATAGAGCAATTAACGCTTGTTCGGTAAAAGAAAACATCGGGAGGAAATTAGCATGTCATAGACCCAAAAAATTTAAGATGTGTGGCGTCTCGAATAGAATAGAATAGGTAAATTTTATTTAGACTTTTAAATAAATAAGTGCACATACACTCTTTTCTAAATCTAAATCTTTTAATACACTGAAGTATGTATTAAATAAATATGTTTCGCGGGCTCATTTACGCAGATTAATTATTTAATTTCTTATCAGTATAATATTTAACTTAGTAAAAGATAAAATTATATTAAATCTTTGAACGACGAAGACAAACGTTGTAGGCTAATGTAGAACTCTTTGGAGCCACATGCCTCAAAACTAACCACAACTTCAGGCTTAAACTATCCACCACGACTACTTCTTGCTTACAACGTCGTTACTTATATCTATACTAATATTATAAAGATGAAAGGTTTGTATGTATGTATGTATGTTTGTAACGGATTGGCTCAAAAAGTACTGCCCTGCGATTCTGTAACTCACACAGCGGTTTTCGGATCGGCGGTCGTTCTCAAATCTGTCGTAAAGCAGTCATTTTATGATTTGGCATTCTGATAAAGAATAAACTACAAGCTCCCACCTTTTCAGAATGCCAAATCGTAAAATGACTACTTCACGACAGATTTGAGGGCGACCGCCGATGCGAAAACCGCTGTGTGAGTTCGAAAAGTGAGTTACAGAATCGCAGGGCTGGACCGATTTTAAAAATTCTTTCAACATTTGAATGCTACATTATTACTGATTATTATAAACTACTTTAATTGCAAGAAAAAAATAAGGATATATATTCTAAACCACAGTGAAATGTTTTTTAGAAATTACCCGTTGATGTCATTTATTATGTTGCCTTTTTCATCAAGTCCCGTAACCAAAGGGATTACCAGCGATACACAATTGCTAAATACATTATTATTAGGTATATCCGCATTTACTGTACGTTTATGGAAACATGTATAAAAAATAAAGCATTAGTTTTAATAATTTATATACGCTCACGTAAACATGAAACCTATTTGCAAACGTTCAGTTTTATTTTTGACAATATCGTGACAAGTAGATACCATAACTTCGCAATTAAAACTTTAACCTGTTAATGATTTTTAACAGTGTATTGCGACTTCATTTTTAATTTTATGTAAATGATATGATGGTTTCAATGAACATAGAGAATTTCATAATAATAAGATTTCTATAGTTTACGTCACTACTAAAGAGAATATTAGGATATTATGCAGATGTGTCCTTGACTAAAATTGTTGTGCTCTGTAAATTAAGTCCAATTAAAACGCTGACAGCGACCTACCATACCTAATTTATAGGAATGCCCATTATTTTATGTAATCATAATCCAGTTAAAACATAAAAATGCATGGTGAATGTCATGAAAATGTATGAAGCGTGAGCAAGTGGAGATCCGTGGTCTTTGGTGGTCGGTGGTAAAATGCGTGAATAAATAACCTAAAACATAACAAAATCTCCTCATTAGGCAGAAGCTGCCACTCATTTTTTATCTCACAATATTTTTTACTTGAGAATTACATAGTTCTTAATTATATTATAACAGCGTTTATAACTTGGAAACAGTTGTTTGTCCTCTATGGACTCCTAAACTACTTAAACGATTTCAATCAAACTTGCACACAGTGTGCAGTTCGATCTAACTTAAAAGATAGGATAGCTTACATCTCAATTTATACCTGCAATATTATTTTATTGAAAATGATTTGTTTATTATTTGACAGTCACAGTTCTAACAGATGGCGCTGTGTTGAAAGTAGGTACCAACATTTCACATTAGCTACAATAGAATGCCATAACCACCAAAAAAGCACGGTGGTCCCCATGACTAGTATTCTCCTACCGTTTCCCTTGAATAGTTTACTACTATGTAATATAACAACAACCTTAGCCACAGCAACGCTTGGCCGGGTCTGCTAGTAAACTATAAATCTTGTGATAATTAAGAATCTAACAATTTCTTCTGTGAAAGAGATAATCGCGTAAACAGATATCAGTAATAGTGACACATTAGATTATATCACAACAAACAATAAAGTGAATCTTTAAAATTCAGGTCACCATTCTTACGTTGTTGTTTAGTCAGAGCATGATATCATTGACGGTTTTATTTGTATCCTTAAAACAGAATAATAATAACTTATTGTTAGGATTACAATTTATTATATTCGAATTCGTTTAGGTTAATCTTTAGGTGCTTAAACATAATAGGCGGGTTTGTATAAGTAGTTTTTTTCTATTGACTTCTTTTTTACGTTATGTTAAATTAAAATCACACCTATTAAATTTTACCTACTGAAAAATCATTCATCATCATGCGTGTATATATGTAATAAAAATGTTCTAACAACAAAACGTTGTTAATAATTATGTTTTAATAACATAATTTGTTTTTTATAACCCTTTAATATATAGTAAGTTCCTAGTCTCCCACTCGGTGCTCTACCTGTGCGGTGGATGTGACATGTGGATGAGAACAGGTTGTTGATATGATTTATCATCAGATGATGATTCTTCTTCTTCCGCATTATTAGCATTTGCTGCGATATTTTTTTTTTTCCTAAACCTGTGTGTCACCCAGCTGAGCCAGCAGATGATTTACTTTGATTTAGAAAATTAATCGCTTGAACAGTATCCCTTTTTTTCCTCAGTTACACAGGAACGGTGGATCCACTTTGAATATATCAGTAAGCACCTTAGCACTAAGAGACTTAGTCAACTAAGACAAGTATATCTTCTTTAAGTTAGTTATTCCTTCTTGATTTGAAGCCTAACTTAGTTCTTTCTAAAAGTCACTATTGTAATTGGATAGATAGAAGTCTACATGTAATGTGGGAGACTCTGAATAGAAGAGCCCCAGTGCGTTGATTTGAAAAAAATACCGAGTGTATAATGTATGTATTATGAAAAATAGTTTCCTGGTTGGTAACGCACTTTCCGACTACCATGACAGGTTATCCGTGGCGGGTTCACTAAACATTCGATAAGTGTTTAACAGAAAAGTTAAGTTACTTTAAATTTACCTTTAAAATTGATCCTATTTGGTTTTAAAGTCTTCTAATCGTATATAATCAAGGATATAGCGTGCTAATAATATTTAATGTTCACATTAAAGTACAATCATGTGTGATTTCCATGTGACCATATGCTAACGACAATCTTAAACACTCCGTAGACCTTGTTACTGTTGCTCATAAGATTACTAACTACGATATTTTTTTAAATTATGTCATGCCTATAAAAACTTGTTTTTGTTATAAAGATGTATGTAAGCTATGAATAAAATATAATATTTTTTTAAAAAATGTAACCTTCGCTTGTAACTTGATGTTATACGAGTACATGTAGCCTATCATCTCCACATACATATTGTGAGATTTAAAGCAAAAAGGTCCTTTTTTGTGACTATAAACTATAAAACAACAAAACACTTTTTGGGGCAGTTTGGTAGTTGCGCATACATAGATATCGGTATTTCATCTATATATTTTTTATAGACATTTTTGTGCTGTTATCATATACATATATGATGCTGGGACAGGTGCATTCTAATGTTACGGTTGGACCTTTGAACGGTGCATAACTGTGCATCGGTTCAGTACGTCGTTCTTGGTATTATGATGAATCATGGATAACTACAACGCGGCAGCATTTTTTTTTTGCAGAGCTTTTATAAAACCATTCGGTTAATATTCTAAACTATTTACCGTATTAGGGTCTGATGGAAATATCAATCAAAATTGAGATGTCCAAGAGGGTTGCTGTATCAATCTAGGAACAGGTGAGTTATGTCGAATCTGAGACTCAAAACAAACATATACCTATTTTAATAACTAAATCATAAATTAGTTCATACAGTTTTTTGAAGTCCCAATGACTCTTTTTATATCAAAAAAGAGGTAAACTAGCTTATTTAAATATAATATAATCATATTTAATATTCTTCATATATTATAATTCAATGATAACAAGTAGTAGTTAATAAAATATCAAGCATAAAACTCTATAACAAAGTATTTAATTATTATTTCAATGACAATAAATTCTGCAATGTTTATTCAAGGAATTCTTTTACGCTGAGTGCTGACACATAAACGATTTATATTTACATTAGCTTTATAATTGTTTGTTTATCATTGCAATTATTGTGTTAATCTGAACAATGCTCTCAAATTAATGTTTGTTTTGATTATATGTTGTGTTCACTGCTATATGATTCGTTAAACTGTGATAAAAAAACATCGTTCAAGCACTCTATTTAAACAATTAATTGCAGAAATAATATGTACATTAAATTTATACCAAACTGACACTTTGATTACATTTATATATTTACTAGCTGACCCGGCAAACGTTTGTTTTGCCATGTATGCCATGCATGTAAAAAATAGGGGTTGATCATAGAGGGGTGAAAATTAGGGGTTGTATGTATTATTGTATTCTGTATGATAAAAAATAAAAACAAAAAAGTTATCTAAAAAGCAAAAATTTATGGGTACCCTTAACATTTAGGGGTTTGAAAGATAGATAGAAGCCGATTCTCAGACTTACTGAATATGCATAAATAATCTCATAAGAATCGGTCAAGTTTTGGAGGCGTATGGGAACGAACATTGTGACACGAGAATTTTATATATTAGATAAAGATTTTTTAGAGTCTCTAACAAACTCCACCTCTCTGTATTTTGAACTCAAAATTGAAATTGGTGAATGCTTTCTTCTGCCGGCTTTGCACGCCGCTTGTCGACGAGGTTGGTCCATGTATTGCCTTCTTCCAATCATAAAAGGTATGAAATAAACAATAATTGCTTAGGTGTTGTTGACTAAAAGAACTCATTAATAGGTAAAAATGCAACCTATTGTTATGTCGCCCATAACTAGTAACTAGTAACTACTAATTGCTGACACAAGGATGACTTTAATGCCCGTGTTGTGCAAGATTTGTAATTGTCAGTTATTATGTAAAGCGTTATTTAATCGAGAATCCATCTAGAAAAGTTCTCTTTTTTATATACATAAGCCAATCTGCTATTGGCAAAGATAGAAATATCTGGAAAGGTTCCTAGGAGGCCAAGAGGGGGTCCTGTGAATATCCACAGGCGACTAACATATTACTACTAATAACATTTGAAATGGAACTTAATGATATGGAAATTAAAAAAGGCTTCATGATTATATTAAGCCAATCAATATGTCTACCGCAGCTCATAGACACTATTTTCATGCGGTCTTTATTTTATGGTGACTATATGGCAGTTTAGCTGATAAAATATAAATCAGTGGCGCTACAACATTTTTAGGTCTGGGCCTCTGTATCTGTTTCATGATCATTTTTAAAACTAATAGGCAAGTAGGTGATCAGCCTCCTGTGCCTGACGCACGCAGACGACTTTTTGTGTCTAAGGCAAGCCGGTTTTCTCACGATGTTTTCCTTAACCGTTCAAGCGAATGTTAAATGCGCACATAGAAAGAAAATCCATTGGTGCACAGTCGTTGATCGAACCTACGACCTCAGGGATGAGATTCGCACGCTGAAGCCACTAGGCCATTAACACTGCTCAGTTTAGCTTATACAAATTACTATTTCTTTTAAAGAATCGCGTTTCAAATTTAAAACAGATCAATAGAATTTTACAAAGTCACACATATATAAGTGCTATAGGTACGAGTACATACGGGTCGGAAATGAAAATACTGGGTCTATTTAATAAGAGATAACGAACATTATTTTGTATTAAATGTTATTTTATTTTGCGACGCAGTAAAATTTCAAGTTTTTATAATTTACTAGCTGGCCTGGCGAACATCGTCTCGCCTTACAGTATATTCTTTATTTTTTTTTAAATACTTATTCTGCTATTTGGGACACCGGTCTAGCTTGTAAGATAAAAAAAGAAAGTTGATAAGACAACAAAAGCATTATGTCAAAAATAAAAATTTACCTTCCCGGAACTCCTTCACTAACACTTGAACTCTATGTTACGGTATTAAAGTTGAAATTGACTTTTAAGTATTATTACGAATAATTTGTATGGGAATAAAGAAAAGTTGTTTTTATACTTTTTCACAATTTTTTTTAAATTTTTCTCTCCGTAAGAACCATCCTCGTACTTCAAGGAATATTATTCCAAAAAATCAGACAAATCGGTCAAGCCGTTTTCATGTTATGTCGTGACAACGGAAAACGGAAAAACGGGTTTCATTTTTATATATATAGATTTATAAACCTTTTTCTAAAGCTAAAATTCTCTTTTGAAAAAGAATGTTCCTGATTCCTTATTTAAAAAATCCAATACATCGGCGGCTACTGCCACTTCAAATTTATAACATCTAAGAGTTTCCTTTAACCGCGGAAATTCTTAGAGTTAGGTTTAGTAAATATGAAGGTTGTGCCATCAATTCGGCCAGCTTCTTGAACGGCAGCCATCGCAACTCTGATCTGATCTTGATAAAACAAAACAACTTTACCGAGTTTGCCACGCCGTAGTTTGTTATTTGTCCTGCGTACAAAGTCACCGTAATAGTGGCTCCATTAATAAGATATTCGATCATTAACACTGGCTGTCCCGGCGGATACCGGAGACCGGCGGATAGAATCGGCTTAAATTTCTTCGTAGTTTGAGAAAATGGTCTATTCCAAGTCATTTTCATGTTTTTCATAGCATTACTTCTGCTATAATAAAAACAGTGACACGACAATAATTATATGTTCAGTTACTACCGATGTATCGCATCCTGTGCGAGGTCGTTAATGAATATTCATCCTGGTTTGCCTTCAGCCCACCATCGCGCAACCCCAAGGAACATGAACCCATCTTGCTTTTACGTCATTGATTTGCTAGCTCTGTAATAAATTTTTTAAAGCAGAGATATTTTATTTCTTTCCGCGCGAACTTCAATCGTATCCATTTAAGAACACGTTCAAACACGACGCAAACAATTGACTCATTTTTTTTTAAAACAAAAGAGAAGGAACATAGAGGATTTTTTTCTTTCCAAGGAGTATGTATCACAGCATCACTACTAATTGAACACCCCTCGTAGTAGTTACACAATATGATTTTTTACTGACCACGCATTAAAAAAAATTACACTTTATTTTTTAAGTTTTTATTTAAGAACATACGACTTCGCGACTTATTGTATATTTTATATATATATGTATATTTTGAGTCATCACATATGACAGCCAGACAATTTTATAATGATAAGTTGTGATTTTCAAAGGATTTTGACGTCCAGTAAAGTGAACTTTATAAAATCATTGCTACCTTTATCGTAGGTATAAGCCTATGTATTTTCTCATTTCTAACCATGGAAGGTTATTAAACATTTGCATCATGGCCTAGGCTAATAAGCTGAAATTGTAGAGCTGTTATTCACGCTACACTCGCGACCTACACCGTTGTAACGTTGGCATATTCTAAATTATTTATAGTCAGAACAAACATAGAACACGAACTATTAGCTAAAATTATGCAATGCCTTGTAGCTTTATTTTCAGCCAATTTACACAGTAAGGTCGGTGAAATGGTCGAAATTCCAGTAAATACATTAATAAAGAACCAGCAAGTTTTTAACAAGTTTATGCCAGAGCATAGTGATTTGCTTTGGGGCATAAAACCTACAATTTATATTGAACCTCAATAAACTATTGTTTTTATGTTAATGACTATAAATTATTATATTCTTAATGATCGTATGTTCCTCAATAAAATAAATAATCTACAGACTTCCAAGTGATTGAATTGTCGAGTCGGAGATATGTAAAAAATTATGAGTGGATACATGTTTAGAGAGTCTTTTGTCGCGTATGAATTTTTCATCCACGTAGGAGTAACAATATTTCATACTCAAAAATAATGCATAGAACATGCCGTACAATAAAGTAGTTTTGGATATCCGCTTTCGCCAACTAATTGTGTACAAAAAATTGTCCCGTGACCATGCGTAAACAGACTGCATAGAAACATTGATAATATTGGTTCTGCGGTTTTATATTGTCATAGCAAATTACCTGCCGCAAAACACTTGGAGTAGTTTCGCGAGCGCTGTGCGTAAAATTATGATATTGTAATCGATAAAGTTTGCGTGTTGTATGTGGAGTTATAACGAAATAGCTAGTTACCTAAGACTACACAAAAGAACATTCTCGGTCACCGACCTTTTATGTTGAGTGATGGCAATTGTGAAAGTATTATAATTGATATTATAATGTGACCTTCAAATTAATTAGAGTTTAAAATTTAATTAGAAAGTGAACGATCAAACGCACTTCGTCACTAGTGGTAATCACCCAACGAAAAATGAAAGTTGATGTACCTATTTTTTTTGTGGTGGCCAACCCTTCTATGTTGTTAGACAAAAATTACACCCTGCTAAAACAAACAAATATAACAATTATTGTTTAGCCGGTATTTCGAAATCTGTAACTCCGAATATCATCTTACTAAGGCGGGTTTATACTATATAAAAATATCATAATTCATTAAATTTAACTGAGTAAACTTATAATAGCTGCTGAAATGCAACGTTTGGTTTAGTAATATTTAATTATTTTTATCAAATATACACATAAAATTACATATTTTAACTGAGAAGTGACTCACCAAACCAGGTCATATTATTATGCAAATTACTTCAATGTTAGCACAAATGCGAGAAGTCTGCATTTATACAATTTAGTTTTGTTTTAAATATGGAAAATAAAAAAGCAATAAGTTAAAATTAAAAGTCAATCAAGATAACTTTGCCAAGTTATATATAAAACAAAGTCGGGTTTGTTCGAATACTTATAACCAGAGCCAGAAACAGCTAGACCGATTTTCATGGGTTTTGATTTGTTGTTATTGTCTCCGTCCCGAACAGCAAAACAAATCCAATACAAAATGTTCATAGCTTTCGTCGATATGGTAAATATTCCCCTAAAAATAAAGAACGTATTTAAATAAAGATTTCAAATTGACTCGATATTAATCGGATGATGGCGTTTTTTAGAATGAATGTATGAATGAATGAAAAAAAATGTAGAATAATGGCAATAATGAAAAAGTATTGACGTATACAGGGTGGCCAAAAAGTCGTGGATCAAACGCAAATAGGGGATAGATGAGGTCATCAGCGGCAAAAAATTGTTCTACGGGAGGTGTCTAAGGTCAACCCCTGCAGAGTTATGATTTATTTTGGTTTTTATATGAAAATTGCCTTTTTTTACTAATTCTTATTAAAATTCGAAAAAATCTACATCCTGTATCTTTTTCATAATATCCACTCGATTGGTACTTATGAGTTCTTGCGTTAGACATACTATTTATAGTTGTTTATTGAGTGTATTGAAGATAATATTAAGTTATATGATATAATTTTTTTTCAAATCAAAACTTTTTGTTTATTTCGGACCCCACTGTGAAAAAAAATTACTCTACCGAAAAGTGACCCTGTATTACAAGTTTTGGCGCATTTAATATGGATTCTGAAAAGGTATTACACATGGCCATGAATAGCTTTAATATCTTTCTAGGACGAAAAAACAACAACGATTCGGACTTATGATAGATTATTTACCTACCTGTGACCAGTACTGTGTGAATCGGACTAGATTCAAAAAATTGGACAGAGGCTGGAGGGTTACGTAGGAATTTGATTAGACGGTGCAGATTAAGTATTATGGTCAGAGTCAGGAATTTTGATCATATTTTATTGTAAAATATTTGGTTTCCTACAAACAACCATTGAGAAATAATTGTTTTAATACAATTATTATTTCACAATCGTTGTTTGTAATTCTTCCTAGAAAGATATTAGAGCTACTCATGGCCACGTGTAATACCTTTTTAGAATCTCTATTAAATGCGCCAAAACTTGTAGTACAGGGACACTTTTCGGTGGAGTAATTTTTTTTCACAGTGGGGTCCAAAGTAAAGAAAAATTTATGATTTGAAAAAATGTTATATCGTATCACTTAATATTATCTTGAATACACTCAATAAACAACTATAAATAGTATGTCTAACGCAAGTATGAATCTGTACCAATCTAGTGGATATTATGAGAAAGATACAGAATGAAGATATTTTCGAGTTTTAAGAAGAGTTAGTAAAAAAAAGTCAATTTTCATATAAAAACCAAAATAAATCATAACTCTGCAGGGGTTGACCTTAGAGACCTTCCGTAGAACAATTTTTTGCCGCTGATGACCTCATCTATCCCATATTTGCGTTTGATCCACGACTTTTTGGCCACCCTGTATAAAAGCCCATGGAAAAATGGGCTACACAAACGCTACAAGTCTATACTCTATAGTCTATACTCTATAGTCTATACTCTATTCCTAAAAATATTTTGACAACATGTCGGATAAGTTAGTATTCTTATATTTTATTAATTTTATATATTCTATTTAACTTCTCCTATATAAAAGTTTTGTAATCTCAATTTATATTGTTGTGGTCATACAAATTTGCATTCGTTATATCTGTGACTCATAAATTACAACATAATCGATAAATATGTCATACATCCATGTGTCCTAAAGAAAGCTGTTTCTTTTAGCGAAGACATATTAGGTGAAGATTTAGGTGATCACAGCCTCGCGGATTATAATCTCGGAAACGATGAGGAGGAACAGTTGCTGGCTGATGACTATGAAGGGAATTCTCAAAACGTACCCTCAGGTGGACCATATCGTGAGCCTACTAGTGTGACTACTGATTATAATGAAAGCAATATTGAATATACGCCGGTAAGTCTTGTTCGTCTCTCTAATCTCGAGTTCTCTTTAGTTTGAATCTTGACCCTGTCCTTTGATGAGGAAGATTTGTTTTGTTTCGGTATGTTATAACCATCGGCTGAATGCTTCTTTTTATAGCCAGTTGCTTATACAGCACCTGAGACTGAGTGTGTGGTGCCAAATATTACTGTTGAAATACCCAGTTCAAGAGCTGATCACTGTACATATGCACCCTATGAACCATCATATGAAGCTGAACATGCTGTACCACCAGCTATTGTAAGTAGCTATATACCTATACTATATGTATAAATTCTATTTTGAAAGAAAATTATCATATCATAACGTCATTATGTGTTTTCTATTGTGTTTGTGGTGGTTAGTTTCATGTGGTTTCACAACATTATTTTATAACCCGACTTGGTCATATTAATTAATGTGATCATGGTATTTTATTGTGAATTTTTATATGTGAAGATTTAGTTCAAAATTGTATTTGTGTACTTGTAATAAAAAACATATTTACTGTTTACTGGTACTAAGTATTTACTACTGACTACTGTGAACATTCACAAGACCAACCAGTGCAAATCAATGATTTATTTATTGCAATTGTCATATTATTATTCTTTAATACTATTTTGTGAAATAGGTATTATATGACTTAGGTTATAGAGACACCAATTAATACGTAAATTTGCACTATTTATACTTAATTAAAATAAAATGTTAATTTCAGCCAGCGGCACCAATTGAATCTCCACAAATTGTGCCATCAGAAATTCCACCAGCTGCAAGTGAGTACAATTATTTTTTTATAGGAAAGAGTGTTTTATTTGGAAAATAGAGTTGATTGTTATAGTTAAATTTTTTCAGGTTTGGAAAGCAGTAGAGAGAGATTTATATCAGAGAGGCCAGTGGGTGCTCGGACACCACAAGTCAGAAATATACCGGACTCCCTTGGTAAGATGTTCCAAAACAATTTGAACAATTAAACAAATTTGTAAAGACAATTTGTAAATAAGTCTTTATACAATAAATTGTAAATATGATGTCCGAGCTCAGCACATACTTTGTAAAAAAAAGAATATTCAGCTAATGATTAATTTATTTGCAGATAATGTGTTTGTTCCCCGCGGTCGTAATAATTCCTGGCGCGCACCGCACTACCGACACAACCATCCTTATCGGCGACACAACGCGCACTACCGGGTGAGTTCTTCTTACTTCTTAGTGATTATTCATTCTTATGTCATTATATATTCAAAAAAAAAGTATACCACCGTTTCTTGGTGGTATACTTAAAAGGTGTCTTTAGAGTAGTTTAATTCTTAAATGAATAAACAAATAATTATTTTCAGGGAAACTTTGGCCCTCGACCCTCATTTCCACCGCCTCAACGCGCAAGTCCACCGCAAATTCGCCCAGATTTAGAGAGTCGTCCCGACTTACTTCCCGAAAGGCAAATATTACCCGAACCTCGGGAGAATTTTCCCAATTTTCAAAGGTTTCCCTTTCGCCCCGAAGAGAGACCCAATTTCATCCCAAATCAACCCTTCGAGAGGCCCATGTTTCCATTTGGCCCTTCGAGAGAAATAATTCCACACAATAACATCCCCCAAGTGACGATTCGCCAACCGTTACCGGGGTTACCGGTCAAAGGCTTGGAGCCCGAAGTGAGGATGTTGCCAGTTTTGCCACCGAATTTGCCAGGATTGACCGGGAAGAAAGTGTTGATTAATCCACACTTCAAAGGAAATTTCCAGCCACCCGTTGAAGGTAATTTTAATTATATTCATTTATTTAGTATTAGGAATAAATGAACTTTGTGTACGCATTAAATTTTTCAAAATGTTATTAACTTAACACTGTTAAAAAGAAAAGAATGAAAAGTTCATAGTCCTCGTTGATGCCGTCATTTTTAGAATTAAAAAATAATAATAGTATCTGTTGTAATAAAAAAATAAAAACGTATTAATGAAATGGCAACACTAATGCAAGTTTCGTAATAGGGTTGCCAGCGTACATACCGACGCGCATACAAAAGTCGCCTCCGCCGATCGCTCCTTCTCTGGAACAGAAATTCGGTAATTCTCTTTACAGTGGGGACAATTTAATAGATCGTGTTTGACGTCTGTCAGTTTTAGCTCTCGCTTAAACGTCTGTTAAAACGAATGAAACGATACGAACTTCTTACATGTGTGAACGAATTAAGCTATTATGAAAAAGTACTGAAAAAAGAACTGCAATTAAAAAAAACTATTGTCTATTGTAAGTTTTAGGAACAAAATAATAATGAATAGCATTTATTCAATTACCTATGGAGAAATATAATTTCTCATGTTATCATCGCATTCGATTTTTATCAACGTTTAATATGAAAAAAGGGTATCACTATTGGATGTTAAGGTTTATCGGTGGTAATGGTAAAAATTACTTGCTATTGTAATTATTATAATCTGTCAAATGTGATCTGTTCGGTTGGTCCTTAGGTTCTAAGTGCACGACTCGAATGAGCTAATCAGTAGGAGCTGCTTATGGATGTTTTAGTCTATTTGAAAGATCTTTGTTTGTTGCCAAATATTTATAATTGCCCTCACATAATTCAAATTTAAAAAAAAAATCTTGTTTAATTTTGGTCCTTATGATTTAGCATATTTGTAGAGATGCATGTGTTTGCTTGTTTTTGTGAGATTGCATTTATTGAAGTTATACTTCTTTTGGCGCGTTAGGAAAAATTATTAAAGTTTTTACGATACGCGCGCAAACCGTCACAAAAAACCGACACTCTCAATATCTGTTCAAACGTCGGTAAAGCAGTCTGGGCCGCTAGTTGGCGCTTGCTCTGTTTAATCGACTAGTTGCATTGTCTGTCATGGCGTAGAGTATTTCAGAGTCGTGTTTTCTTAAACCAAAATATTAGTTTCTATACGAGAAAACCCGTTCCTATGTGATAAAAATATTTTGTTTATTGTAAAATATCATGATTAGTATATATTACATATATCGTTTCGATTGGAAGTGACCATTAAAATGGACAAGAAAAATGCAATTCGAAGAGGGAAACGTTCCTCTAAAGTGCTCGAAGAAAATTATTACGCCAAAGAAGTAAAACTTCTAACGCGTGTACATAAGTACACATACGGTTTTTTATTTATTTGAGACTTCACATCCTATGTCAAGGCCGTTTTAGTGAAATTACAAAAAAATAATATTACTATTTCTTCAGTGTGAATGACACTGATAATATTGAATAAAAAACAATAATATTTGTTCTATTTCAGGTCCAATAAAGGACATAGACGACGCAGCGGAAAGGTTTATCGCCGAACAGCGGAGCGCCTTGGCAAGAGCCGCCACTCGCAACTCGGCCAGAAGATCTCCGCAGAGGTTTCTATTCGTTCCTCGTGAGACGTTGATTTTGCACGTAAATGTACTGTTAATCTAATTAAATTGTGATCATTTCAGATTCATCGAGAACACGACGATAGAGATAGAGAACGAGTTGGCTCGCAGCAGAAGAAGTGAGGACGAACTCTTACGCAAGCAGGAGGAGTTCATTCACGCCAATAGGGCCGGTCTACGGAGACGGTAGCTATTTGCTTTTCTTTCTTCTTTCGACGTTACCATAATTCTCTAGTATTTCGGGAACTTTACTAATATTCAATAATTAATCTTCAGCATGAGGACTCCGTCTCCGCGTCGATCCCGCTCCCCGTCTCCCCTCCCCAGAGATTCTCGGGACCCCCGTGACGTCCGAGAACCCAGAGACGTCCGGGACGCTCGAGACGTTCGGGACGCGAGGGATCTCAGAGACCGAGAAAAGCGGGATGAACGCAGGCCGAGACCACAGGACGATGAGGTGACTTTTTCAAAGATGTTTATTATTTATTTCTAATAAAACAACAAATTACTTCAAATTTGATATCAAAGCAACTAAAGGCAGACAAAGACCGACTTAGAATACAAAACAAACGTTCCAACTAGTAAATAACAAAATTCTTTTTATATTTCCAGGATAGCGAGTACAGAAGAAGAGTTCGCGAACAGGAGTCGATGAGAGAGAGAGTTCTAAGAGCAAAAGAAGTCAGAAGGAGAAAGAATGCAGTCGCCCTACAGAAGCAGTTGCAGGATAAGTTAGTGCCCGTTTTGTAATTTTGACTATTCGGCAATCTTTATTGTAATTGCATCACAAATGCAAAATTCTGAAGTTATTGACGAGTTATAGACACGTTGTGGTCTAGCTAGTTCTAAAATAATTTTGTTTTCCTAAAATTAGGGAACGAGAGAAACAAGATAAGAAGGAAGAGCCTAAAATAGATACAAAAGAAAATCCATCTAGCACTCGCGAAGAAGAGGTGAAACCGGATACGACCAAAAAGAGTCCCGAACGAGAAGAGAAAGAGATAGAGAGAAAAGAGAAGACGTCGCCTCTGAGGGACGAAGTCGAAGTTAATTCTACTTGTGGTGAGTCGAATACGACAAATCATTTTTTTATTTCGTTATTGAGGTATAACCTTTCACCTATAAATAATCCAATCCGCAGAGGCGCTGACTCCCCCTCGCGGCCCCTCGCCCCTGACGCCCCCGCTGCCCCCTCCCGGCCCCCGCGGGGACAGCGACGACGACCTCGACCTCATCCTCGGGGACATCGACGGGATCCTCTCCGACGACGAGGTCTCCGCCCGCCCCGAGGACGACGACAAGAGGTAGACGAGAGGAGAGAGCTTACCCTCATTTAGTTGCTTCTTTTTCTGTCTCTCCTTTTTAATTCTAACACATTTGGAACGATTATTCTTCCAGAGTGGAGTCGAGCAAACCCCAGAGCGACTTGCGCACCAAGTTGCCGCCCAGGAGCGAGAAAAAACCTCTGAGCAGACAGAAGATCACCTTCACCGCCAACGAGGAGGCAAAAAAGAAAGGTCTTTTTTTAAGATATAAGTATTTCTTTCAGGGCGCTTTTTCTTATTATGGGCATTCATATTTATATATTGAGAATAACGATGACCCTATCTATGTCAATTCGTATTTTCAAATAGATGTTTTTTTTTTCAGAAAAATCGCCAATTCGCCGCACAATAGTGTCGAGTTCCACAAAAGTCGCCGAAAGTGATGAAAAGCCTCTCCATAAGGTGAGATTTTGAATTATTAAGAGATCACATGTCTGCATCCTCAATAGTTAAGTGTTTTGGTATTTGCAAACATTCAATTTGCTGCAGAAAAGTTCACGAGTGTGAATTAGAAGTGTTCCGTTTACTGTGTCTTTTACCAGAGAAATTCAAATGTTCAAATGTGATGAAGTTATTGATTCGTGGTATATTTGTTTAAAGGTAAAACGGTCCGAAAACGCCTCCGTTAAGTCCAGACAACGAATTGTGTTCGAAACTAAAAAGGTAACTTTATCTCTCTCTCTCATCTCTCTCTCTCTCTCTCTCTCTCTCTCGTCTCAAAATATTATCACATAAACTGTTTGCACACATACTAATTTAATACTAATTTCAGGTCGAAAAAACCGACGAAGACGTCTCCCAGAAGTTCAGCAATCGTCGCGTCATTTTGCAGAGAAAAATGACCGACAGGGACAAGTCTGTCTTCTCGCGGATCGAGAAGACCGACCCCACGAAGCCCAACCCGGGAATCTTCAACCGGGCCTTCAAGACCGCCGTCGGCACGGACAGGATCGACGACAGGAAGAGAAGCCGCGACGTCCGGAAGGTCGTCGGGGCCGTCGAGAGAGACGACGAGCCGAAGGTGGAGTACGAGAGCGGCTCCGACGAGGAGAACCTGCAAAAGGAGGCCGGCCTCATCGCCGCCGTCGGGAACCTGCCTCACGGCATCACCGACACGCGCCTCAAGACGCTGGCCGGCGAACACGTGCAGGTAACTCCCCCTTTGGGGCGCTTCGAGGTGCCTTTTTCATTTTGACTTAGTTTTGTTTATTTATATGTGAACTAGGCTGGGCGATCGCCGAAGAGTACAAACATTTAACTTGTCTATGCTATGATTTTATTTCCGTAGAATTCTGACAGCTAAACTTTTTTCACATGTCAGAGATTACAAACCTTTTTCGCCGGGCACGTTTTTTATTTTCGATACGAGTTTGAACATCTGAGTTTTGTCCATACATTTTATTTGTTAGTGAATGTATCCATTTTATTAAGTGCGGTGCTCCACATTAAAAGTGATTTTACGGTGAGCAATAATTACGACTATTTTCATCACAAACAGTAAAAAACACACAAGTAAAGATATCATTTTATTTATTTAAAAGGTTTACGAAACCTGGAATTAGTAGGCAGTGATGCCAGCTAAAGAATAAAATAAAGTAATTAAAGTTAATTCTATATATTGTTCGTGATATTGAATTATTTATTATTTTTGTATTAGGTCGGTAGTAGGTATTTTGGAGATAAAACAATGGACAACAAGAGACAAATTTGACCCATTTGAGGGCAAAAATAAAAATAAGTAGCATTTTTTTTATTGGCCTCAAATGGGTCAAATTTGTCCCTTTTTCGGTGGAGAACTTTTTTAGTATCAACACTTATGAAATGTCAGAGTATAGTTAACTCATAAAAGATACTGATTCCAACTGAACTATATTCTAGACCTGGCTGTATGGACTAAAGTGCTTTGCCTTTTCCATTAGGGATAAATTAATATCATCATAAAGTTGAGTCTCGATCTTAACGTCCGTCTCTTTCGGTTCTCCCACTCGTGTGGAACTCACTCTCGCGCTTACTCTTCGGCGACTCGCACTAACTGTGATGCAAACTGTGATATTTATGTAAGGATTAATTTTACTCGATTTTATGTCGTGTGTGTAACGTGAAACTGTAATCGAAAAGTATTTTTAACTTATATTAAGGGTTTTTTACGAACCTTCGAGATAATCTTATGTATGTAATATTTTATATTTATTAGTTATAAGTAAACTAATGTTTCCGATGTTTATTGTTGCTATCGTCGTTTTATTCTTTCGACGGAAGATCTTTTGAACTTGTAAATAATCAAACGATTCGTTTTGTATGCCGTTCTACGGACGACAGTTTTGTGAAAGTCTATTTATGGCGGAATGAGGTCGGGAGGTTCGCGAGATAAATGCGGTGAGAGGAATTGAAGACGTCTTGGGGTTAATGTTGCAGAGTTTGATATTGGATAAGGAGACCAGATCGGCGAAACTCACCTTCAAAACTTCGGCCGCCGCGGAAACCTTCAAGAGGAAATTCCATAATAAGATGGTCTCCGCCAGTCAGTTGATCGTTATATTAAAATAATATAGGCTCGAAGTTTATACCGTCACTAGACGGCACCCTTCGCTACTTTCACCTACTGTCGCTGCAAAGTTTCCCGTTTTTTTCTTAATAATATCCGAATAGGTCTCATTGTCAAATGTACATAAATGTTTTTAGCCGATATTCCTAATTCACAATATAGAGCTTCTTCGAATGTAAGAGAAACGGAACTAAATAAGATTTATCACTCTATATCATGTATAAAACGAAATTGATTTTTTTTTTAAATATTTAGTTGAAATGCTACTTTTCTGTTTTTACAGTATGTTGTAATGTGCGTGAGGTCATTTTGAAAATACCATTAATGTTGATAATAATAATTTGCATCCGTTTAGTCGATTGGTTGAACTTAAGAAGTAACCGTGTATTCCTTATGTTTAATTGCCGTTACCGTTTATAAATCATCGTAAAATTGTAAATTACGTAGATTATCTCTCTCTATTTCAATGTATTTAATTAAACTTTCGAAAAACTGTTTTTTGAAGTTATACTTCTTTTGGCGAGTTAGGGAAAATTGATGAAAGTAAATTTTACGATGCACGCGCACACCGTCACAAAAAGCCACCCTGAATATATGTTCAAACGTCGGTAAAACACTCTGGGCAGCTAGTTGGCGCTTGCTTTTCATTATCGACAAGTTGCATTGTCTGTCTGCCGTATGGATTTTCAGTCGTGTTTATTTAATCCAAAATAATGATTTCTATACGAGAAAACACGTTCCAATGTGATAAAAAACATAGTGTTTATTGTAAAATATCATGATTAGTACGTAGTATTGTTTCGATTGGAAGTGACCATTAAAATGGACAAGAAAAATGCAATTCTAAGAGGGAAACGTCCCTCGAAGAAAATTTTTACGCCCAAGAAGTATAACTTCTAACGCGTGTACATAAGTACACACACTTTTTTTTTAACTTAAGTCTAAGTCTTGGATGAACAATAATGTTGTATGACGAATGATATGTTACGGATCACAATATCGCAAGATCTTTATCAATAAACGGTGACATAGCTGACATATACTAGTAGATTACCTACTGTAAACACTACTTGTGAGAAGCGAAGACAATGATGAACGGAGGTGGGCCTCGATTTAGTTGTTATCGCTAAAAGCTTTTAGTAGTAAGGTGGCGAGTCACAATTTCTGTAATTCCGTGAAACAACGGAAGAGACGGATGTAGGAAAAACTTTAAATTGTTAATTTTTGAAATGTATAATTACTTAATATTTACGAACATAAGTCAACGGCTTTTGTAAGATCGTGTAGGTATTTAATGTTTAATGTGTATTTTCCGCTTGGAAAATACCGGATATGAAAGTGTGGCTAAAATCTGTTATGTATATTTTTCACCAAAATGCTATGTGCGTGTAATGAAAAATGTAAAAATCTGGGGTTCCTCCACTTTTAGCAATCGAATATTGTATAAGCGATTCAAAAAATGGTATAAAGCGCTCCGTGAGCGTATTTTGAAGCGAACGAAAGCATGAATTCGTGTATTAAACTATTAAACTATACCAAATGAATGCTGTCAGAGGCTGACATTATGGTGTACAAATTCAGCGACGTTTATCTTTTAAGTGGGTTACGTTGTATCGCTTTTTGCACAGAATTATACATACATATACATATATATTTAATAAATATCTAAAAGCTAAAATTGTATTAAAGCTATCTGAAATTACTGAACGACGAGTTTGTTCACTTATAACTAGATTATCATATAACATACCCATTCATTAGTTAGTGCGACATGTATCTTCTCGCTACTGATATTTTACATTGTGTACTTATATCATATATTTTAACCGTCGTTTTTGTTAGAAACCGGTGAACCCAAAACAACTGATAGGTTTTAGTTTAAGTTTTCTCAAATAAATAAATATGTGTAAGATATTTGTTATTTTTTTTACTTTCGGATCTCAAATAAAGAACCACGAGTTTAAAAGATGTTGCATTTTTATTTTATTGTTAAATACTGTATAACTTTCGTTTGAATAAAAACGTCGATATTAAAAGTTATGTTGTTATCGCTTTAGTGTAAGGACAAATGCTATCAAAATTAACGAAATATTTATTTCGCTGATTTTGTGGTTTCAAAAGACTGATTTTAAATAAACCTTTTTTTACCTATTTCGTCTTTTATTTAAATATAACTATCTACCACCAAAATTGGTATAATGTTAGTAGTTAATGTTATTGATATAATTAAATTTGTGAAAAAAAATGCTCTGCGAACACTCGGAGATTCCAAGTTATAAAAATTTAACCTATCCTCATATTTACCCAAAATTGCACATTTATTATTTTTAAAGGATAGATGGTATAAAAACTTTGTTTGCACCCTTTCCAGCCTCGCTGAATGGGTTAAATACATTGGAGACCAGACACAACTATTGAACTCCAATATGCTTCTAACGAGGCTGGTAAAAATAGTAACTGCGACACTGGGATCGGTAAGACTCCCTGTTATTCTGGAGATAAAACCAGAGAGCTTTTAGGAACTTTTTTTATAATACAACTATCCACATGCTCCCTAAAACTTAGTGAACTATCCATAATGACACCCAAATCTCTTATGCTTTTAACCTCTTGAAGTTTCTGGCCCCTTATGTAGTATGTTAATGGTGAAGATTTCTTTTTTTTTTCGAAAATTTTATGCAGCAGCACTTTCCTTCATTTAAAATTATTCTATTCAGCCCGCACCATGTTAACTTTGTTAAGTTGCTCCTGCAGAAAATCAATATCGATATCCTGTTGAACATGTTGGTATAATTTTAAGTCATCAGCGTACATTTTAAACTTGCACTGCAAATTATATGCTGAGTCATTCACATAAATTATAAAGAATAAAGGCCCTAAGTGCGATCCCTGTGTATACCTATTTTTTAAGTACGAGTCACACCACCTAAACAATGACCCATGGATGCCCATGGAAAAGATCTTCTGCAGTAGTAAATCGTGGCAAATGAGGTCAAAAGCCTTACTAAGGTCGGTGTATATTGCATGGATTTCCTGTCCGTTGTCGATTCCGAAACCAAGCAAATTCGTAGTGGTCGATTTCTTTGGCATGAAACCATGTTGCTCTGGGTGTATATTCTGTTTTACATGCCAAAAAATTCTCTGCTGAATAAGAGACTCGAACACTTTTCCAGGTGCTAGTAATATTGAAACCGGTCTATAGTTCTGAACAACGCTTCTATCTCCGCCTTTGTGAATAGGTGTTACCCGAGCAGCTTTCCATACGGTAGGAAACACACCTTGACGCAGACTCGTTATAAATCATGCATAGGGGAATCGATATATTTTCGGCACATTTCATTAGCACAACATTAGGTATATTATCTAACCCTATACCTTTGTTTGCGTCTAACTTCCTAATGGCAGCGCGAATTTCAGATACTTCCGGGATCACATTATGCAACGAGGGATAACACCCAGGGACTAGACCTTCAGTTAATGGATAAGAAGGATCTATATCTGAATTCTGAAGATGTGTTGTTAATGGCTTCGTTTTATGTAACATTTCATTTGGTGATCCCGCTTTTCTTTTCTTGCTATAAACCTCGCGGAGCCCGAGACCTTTCCAACGAATGCAAGACCGTGGAAATCGGTTCGTGCGTTCTGGAGTTATAGCGTCAGGAAGGAAAACCCGACTTATTTTTATATAGTAGATATGAAGAAGTACAATTTGTTAGTGCCTATAGTAGCCAGTTAATTTTTTAATAATGTAATGTTATGTTTATTTTTCTTTAGTGTGTGAATTTTTTATCGGTGCACACTTGTCGACTTAGGGTCACCTGTAAGGACAGGATTGCGGTTTTTTCGAAATAAATATAAATAATAAAAAAGACATCACTTTCTTTAAGAACTTTATTGAATACCAATGGTATTATTGTAAAAAAATAAAACTATCTTACAGCTAGAGTAACAGGTGTAAAACTTTGTTCATATAAAAACAACCAATTTTTATAAATTTAATTAATATCTATATTAGAACCCATTTATAATCTTTATTTTTACCTTTGAGTGATTAAACTGCTGTCCAGACATAACATATTATAGTTTAATTTGATCAATTAAAGTTAAAAGTCTCTTTAACATGCACAATGTACGCCGCATCTAATTACTCTGAGAAAATCGTCATAGTCATAAAACTTCAAATAATCTTGTTAGTTTTTGTCATTACTTTTTTAATTCATATTCATAATTTACACAGTTTTCTAGACAAATCACATTCTTCTATCAAATCCGTCCGATTTTTTTTAATATTGCCGTAATATTTAGTCAATGTAGTATCCGAATATGATAAAAGTGAATTTTGGATTTTTTTAATCCGACATTGTTCTTTGATCACGACGAAATGAAGGAGGCGACACGCGTAAGACTCAATTCTCGAATATGTTATTTCGTGTATTTCCCGATCAAAACTCATAATTACTCTTAAAGCAGACTGATGGCGCGACATTGAAGTACTTGGGCACGGATTCGGTCAGTCTCTTGAAAGCCGGAGTCAGACCTTCGGGATCCTGCAGCCGGTGGGCGTCGTGGCTGATCCGCACGAAGGGCTGGGTCTGCAGTTCGCGCGGAACCTGAATTATTAAAATAATTATAATGTAAAATACCTTCTATAAGGCGTAATTAATAAATACAATTGTGAGAACATTCCCACGGTACTTCAATATAATTAAAAATAATCTAAAATGTTGACTATAGCTAGCTTCGAGGTGTCGGTTTTTTGTGACGGTGTGCGCGCGCATCGTAAAAATTTACTCTCATCATTTTTCCCTAACGCGCCAAAAGAAGTAAAACTTCAAAAAAATCGAGGAATATCATCTTTTCTGAATCGTCTTTATAGAGGAATCATTGTCAGGTTTTGGATATTTAATGAATAATAAAATCATCCTCATCAGACCTCGGCCCTAATTAATTAATAACTTTGAAGTGACGCAAGTGGAACTCAGAATCCCGCCAAACGAAAGAAGGTGAGAGCAGATACTCACGACGAAAGTCAGGCTGAACACCAAAGGCTCGAAGGAGGGACTGAAAGTGGCCCTGGAGTGCGTCACCAGGTACAAGGGCCGATTGGAGTGGAACGACGAGTGGTTCAGCGGGGACGAAAACGACCAGCCGTTGAGGGTCACGTTGGGGTATGGGACTATTGTTAGCGTGTTGTGGGGCGGACCTGAAAGTTTACAAATTTTTTACATTGCACTTTTTTAAGTAAGTATATATAGTATATTAAGAGCAGTGTTGGCCTACTGGCTTCAGCGTGCGACTCTCAAAGCTGAGGTCATTTCACGAATGGGCTTTCTTTCTATGTACGCATTTAACACTCACTCGAACGGTGAATGAAAACATCGTGAGGAAACCGTGTCTTAGACCCAAAAAGTCGACGGCGTGTGTCAGGCACTGGAGGCTGATCACCTACTTGCCTATTAGATTGCAAAATGATCATGAAAGAGATTCAGAAATCTGAAGCCAAGACATAAAGAGGTAGCGGCACTGATTTATTTTTTTTATTTACATAATATATTCTTTTAAATCATCGTAGTATTATGAGTTACGACATAGTTAACAAATGAATCACCAGTCATAATAAATTGCATTCGGCAAACGTCTCCCACGCAGGTCCGGCTCGTCATCCGGAGGGAGTGATCGAACCTGTTCGGGGGCTCCATGAACAGGAAGAGGCTGTCTTTTCTGGAAATGTTAATTTTTGTTAATAATTCCATAAACCCGCTATCCCTTGCAGACACGTAAAGCGTCGTTCGAACATCCAACCCCAAGTTAGTACAAAATGTCGAATCGCGTGTTAGCACTCACAAATACTCGCCCAACCTCGGCCTGTACAGAGGCAGGTTGCAGAAGGGATGCCTCTCGCAGTCGGCCTTTAAGTCTCTCTCGTTGAGGCCGCTGTTCCTCAAGGCCACCTCGGCCGAGCGGACGTTGTGCACGTCCCACTTGGTGACGAGGACGCCGGACGTCCGCTCCACGACCGACCCGTTCCGGTCGTACGAGACGATCTCCGAATGCTGCAATTGGTCATTAAGGATTTATTACACGGATATTAATAACATGGAAAGCGATGATGAGGAAGTACTTACGAACCACGTGTGCCTCTGAACGGCGACTCCATCCTCCTGGTAAGGGCTGAACGGGACGAACATGATGACCACGCAGACCAGCGACATCGCCCCTGCCACGTACCACAGACGCCGGCGGGAGAACAGGAGTTCGATGCCCGACTGAAAATATGAGTTCGTCACGAAACTGTTTATGTTCGTTACGTGCGTACAAAGTAGATACACATGTCAGAAGTGAAACTTCTTAGACAAACTAATTTTGAGGTCTTGTTTATATTTATACAAATCTAAAATTTTTGATTTCTGAGACTTAAAGGGAAAGAAAAAGGAAGATATGTGAGGAATTTAATGAAATTAACTGTCATTAAAATATTAAGAGTGTCGAAAATTAATACAAATTATAAATTTAATTTATTTCTTTGATAATGAAACACGTGGCATTTTAATTTACAATTCGTCATTTGAGATTTCAATAAATGATTTTGCAAAAACATAAAATACTCATATTTCATAAATTATCTTTATGAAATTTTAACTTTAAAAATCTATAAGGCAATTCGCTCTCTCCCTTTACTTCGACAAAAACGCTGCACATCCTCGTGACGTTCCTTAAAAAATTTACCCTCATGCGCCTAAAGAAGTTTCACTTCAAAAATTTACTCTTAGTAATTTGCAATTTCAATAGTAAACATTGATTCAGTTAATTTTTTTAACTTCGCCAAAAATAATTAACAACAGATACCCGATGCTTACCACACAAACGGCAGTGAGCACGCACAGCAAGCAACTGGCGGCGGCGATGACGTAGTCGGGTTGGCCGTTCGGCAGCCGTCCCATTATCGGCACCAACAAGGCCGACAACCGAACCGCCAGAGGTAACACGAACAACAAAGCGGGCGTCGAGAGCGACACTTCTATTAATAAGTGTTGCCAGCCTAGAAAATCAAAATTGTATAAATAATAGGAACAATATGAAATTTAAAAAGATTTATATAATAGCCACGTCCAATTCGATGCGCTGCCGCGGTTCGAAGACAGAAAGTGATAAAAGAATATCTAGAGGCTAAGGATATATATGAGAAAGAAGCAAAAAAAGCACAGATTAATAGTTGGAAAGAGTACTGTGAAAAACAGGATAAAGAAGGAGTCTGGAAGGGGATATATAAAATTATAAATAAAACCACTGAGAGGCATGAAGACCTACCGCTAAATAATCAAGGTAAAACTCTATGTTCAAGGGAGTCGGCTGAGCTACTTGCAGAGGTTTTTTATCCGCGCGATCGAGAGGAGGACGATGATCAGGAACATAAGAAAACAAGATAGCTCGCTGAAACAGTAAATGAACAGGACCATGATGACAACCATGATCCTCCATTTACTATTACTGAACTCAACATGGTGATTGGTAGCTTTGACTGCAAAAAAGCACCTGGATCAGATGGCCTCACTCTCGATATTTGTTCACGAGCTATCCTGCGGGATCCGGGAGTGTTCCTATCAATGGCAAACAAATGTCTAGAACTTGGATACTTCCCGAAACTATGGAAAGTCGCAACAGTAGTGGTTCTCAGGAAACCTGGTAAGGATGACTACACGAGTCCAAAGTCCTATAGACCAATAGGTCTTCTACCCGTGATGGGAAAAATCCTTGAAAAGTTGCTTGTGTCTAGATTAAAATGGCATGTGATACCCAAACTAAGCCACCGTCAATACGGTTTTATGCCACAAAAGAGCACAGAAGACTCCCTCTACGACCTTATCGGCTATATACGAGACCAACTAAATAAGAAAAAACTGATAACGATAGTTTCCTTGGACATAGAGGGCGCCTTTGACAGTGCCTGGTGGCCAATGATACGGGTTCAGCTGGCTAAACTAGGGGTCCCGATTAACCTGAGAAAGATAATAGATAGCTACCTAAAAGAACGAAAGGTTCAGCTAAAATATGCGGGAGAGGAGGTAAACAGAAATACGTCGAAAGGATGCGTTCAGGGATCCATAGGTGGCCCTATACTCTGGAACCTACTTTTGGATCCATTGCTGCAAGAAATGGATAAAAAGGGGTACTATTGTCAAGCCTTTGCAGACGACGTCATCATGGTGTTTGTCGGAGAATCAGCATTTGAAATAGAACGAAATGCTAATGTTGCTCTTGCCTATGTAATAGATTGGGGCACTAAAAATAGACTCAGATTTGCTCCACAAAAAACCCAAGCTATGATTATAACTAAAAAAAAAATATGACAAACCACATTTGAATATGGGCGGAGTGTCCGTGAAACTATCAGATGAAATAAAAATACTTGGTTTGACTCTCGATGCTAAATTGACCTTTAATAAACATATCTCCAATATATGCAGGAAAGCAACAAATATTTACAAACAATTAGCAAGGACGGCGAGAATTGGCTGGGGTTTACACCGAGATGTAATTCATATTATTTATACAGCAGTCATCGAGCCGATAATCTTATATGCGGCAGCAGTCTGGGCTCCAGCCACTAAAAAGCTAGGAATTAGGAAGCAATTAAATTCAGTTCAACGAAGCTTCGCGCTGAAGCTCTGCAGAGCTTACCGAACCGTATCACTGAATGCCAGCTTGATCCTCGCTGGACTATTGCCCTTAGACCTTAGAATCCAGGAGGCCGCTGTGCTATACGAAGCAAAGAGAGGATTATTTCAGTCTGAATTGGAAGGTGACCTGGAGCAAAGAGTATCCTGGGTGAGTATTCCTCACCCCTCCAAAGAACCTGATATCAAATTTATAGCCTATAGAGAACAAGAGCGTCCTAGAACAGATGCACCGGCAGTAAAGATATATACGGACGGAAGTAAAGTAGACGAATTGGTCGGTGCCAGCGTTTCCTTATGGAAAAATGGTGCCGAATTCGAGACTTTTAAATTGAAACTATCTTCATGCTGTTCCGTGTATCAAGCTGAACTGGTGGCTATTCTTAAAGCAACTCAAAGGATCCTTTGTCACCCAGAAACAACCTACGGCGTATATAGTGACTCCCGAAGTGCACTCGAAAGTGTTGCGGGTGGTCGCTCTTTCAATCCCCTTGTAGTTGAAATTCGTAAGAACATAAATAAAGCGCATTTAATCAATAAAAAAATTGATATTTTTTGGGTTAAAGCGCATTCGGGCATGGAGGGGAATGAAAGAGCAGACCAACTAGCAAAGGAAGCTGCGCATCCGGAAGAGGCGCCCGTGTACAATAGATTTCCCATATCGCATTTGAAGAACTGTCTACGTGGAAACACGATCGAAGAATGGAATCACAGATATCGAGACGGCGAAACAGCTGCAATAACCAAGTTATTCCTTCCAAATGTTGCTTCGGCTTTTTCGATAATTAAACAAGTGAAACCAACGGGATTGATAACTCAGATGTTGACAGGTCACGGTGGCTTCTTGTCGTATCTTCACAGGTTCAGGGTTAGACAAAGTGCTGCCTGTCCTTGTGACGATGCAGCTGAAGAGACAGTGTTGCATGTTCTGACCGACTGTCCCATGTATGGATACGACAGGTATAACGCTGAGCAAGCTATGGGCATGAGGGTAACGGAGACTAGTTTGAAGGAAATAATGCTCAATGTTAGGTTGAGGGGCATCTTTTTGGGATTTGCTGTGAGGGTCATACAGGGGGTTGTAAAAAGAAATAGGTAGTAGTAGAGACACTCGGGTTACCAATACATTTGTAAGCTTTTTAACACCTCCGACGACTATATAGTCGGGGAATAATCTGGTTTTAATAGTTCATAAAAAAGCTTACGTATTTCAAATGCTTGTTTAATTCGAATTTATTTTTGAAGTTATACTTCTTTAGGCGCGTTATGAAAAATTGATGAGAGTAAAATTTTACGATGCGCGCGCACCGTGACACAAAATTAACAGAATGAAGTTGCCCACGGAAGATGCTACGGCATTGGACATAATTTAAAAACAACATTCGAATAATAATAAAATTTATGTTACACTGAATGTAAGAGAATAATAATAAATATTTATTTATTTAATTTTTCAAATGTAAACTGAACTTTATTGACTATAATCACTCCTTTTCCAGTCTTTGATTATTTAATTGTAATTAATTATTTGCATGCAATCAAAAACTATTTTTAATAATGCCAGAGAAGTATAACTTCTTACGCGCGTACATAAGTATACGCACCTTTTTTTTAAATATATATTGATCTTTCTTTATCTACTATATAAAATAAGTCGGGTTTTCCTTCCTGACGCTATAACTCCTGAACGCACGAACCGATTTCCACGGTTTTGCATTCGTTGGAAAGGTCTCGGGTTTCGTGAGGTTTACAGCAAAGAAAATTCAGGAAAATTTCAACAGA
This sequence comes from Pieris melete, assembly GCA_963693345.1. Taxonomy (NCBI): domain Eukaryota; kingdom Metazoa; phylum Arthropoda; class Insecta; order Lepidoptera; family Pieridae; genus Pieris; species Pieris melete. The sequence continues at coordinate 106,619 of CAVNZK010000020.1, forward strand.
AAAGCGAGATCACCAAACGAAATGTTACATAAAACTAATCCATCTGGTGGCGAAACGGAGTTCGCCGAGTTTGCTAGTTAATTATAATGATTAACTACGAGAACTCACCCGAAAGTCGAAAATATCTCAACATAGTGAGAAGAATGATACTGCCACAAGTCGAGAACAAAAGCGGGACGGTCAGCAGATATCTGACGGAGGCCGTGTCGGGCGTCACCAGCAGCACCACCAGCGCCCCCAGCACCAGGAGCCTGGTGGCGGCGGAGGCTTGGCTCGCGCGGATGCTGCGGTTCAAGCCCGTCTGCAAATAAAGATTCAATTTTAGAGCTAAAAGCAAAATATGACGAGTGATGGGAGAGCAAGACGGAGATACCTTCTTAGTTCTCCACGAGTCGAACAGATGAGCCGCGGCGGTCGCGGCTATGATGTACGGAATCCAGTACACGGCTACTATTATCCAAGGCTGAGAGAGGTATCTGGGGGTATTAGAACACAAATATTCATTTTGGAAGTGGAAAAAAAAACATTAAAGATGAGAAGAAGAAAATAAATCTGCGGGACCTCATCTGAGTCGTAGTGGCGACCATGAGCACCGTGCAGAGGGCGACCACGCCCACCCCGCAAACGGTGCACAGTATTCGGCCGGCCGACGCCCAGAGAAGCTCTTGTATCGTCGACATGCCTGTGAGCATTGTTTTGGATTTTCGTATTTAAAAACATTTTTTCGAAATAAATTCAACTCAATTCAAAATATCTTTATTCATATAGGTAAACAAGTACACTTAAGAATGTCAGTAAAGAAGTTAAATTAATTGGAGATTTACATTTACTCCAGTTCGTTGGCAATCTAATAGGCAAGTAGGCGATCGGCTTTCTACGCCTGACGCACGCTGTCGACTTTTTGGGTCTAAGGCGAGCCGGTATTTCGACATCGGACGAGCGAGTGCTGAATGTGCACATAAAAAGAAAGTCCATCGATGAACGGCCGCGAATCGAACTTATGACGTCAGGGAAGAGAGTCACACGCTAAAACCACTGGGACAATACTGATTTCGAGGTTTAGAGAAATGTATCCGTTTTCGATTCAGTCGAGGAGCGGGAAGACAATCGTTAGAGGAAGGAAACTTACGGAAGCCGACGAGCCAGATGTAGTACAGAATAGAGAGAGCCGCGAACAGACACACGAACGTGTCTACGACGTACGCGACGTTGTCCGAGTACGTCACCAATATTACGTTCATGTAGTCGAAGTACACCGCGCTGGAGGGAGGTTTCTGAAATTAACGTTATTTCTTTCAAGAGTGTTATATAGTTAGATGTCATGTGAAAATATTATTTAGGTTAAATGACATATTTCGTCGATATTCTTACAACTTTGAAACGTTATCAGCGAACTGTGTTGCATGAAAGGCTCTAGAGAAGGTTGTCAGGAGGCTAAAACATTTCACAATTTTCAGAAAACCCGTTTTCAGACATTATCGGAATCCATCGGTGAAGGAACATTCTAGAATGACCGTGATTTGTGTTATTACGTACTTTTCTACCCGATCCGAGCCCGGACGAAACAATATATATTTACCATTTGCTTGAACGCGTCGTCGTCGGACAAGCGGATGATCAACTCCAGCAGCATGTCTCCGGCGCACTGGACCACGCCCGGCTTCACGTGCTCGATGCGGTCGTTCCGCGTGTGGTACACGTGGCCCCATTTCACGAACGCTATGTCCAATCCTGAAAGGTTTATAACAAATCGATAATACTCTGATTCAATATTGTGATGATATCTTTCGGAAACGACATCTAGGCGAACTGACCTTGGACGTTCCCGAAGTCTCGCCATATTCTGAAATCGGTGTCGGAAGGAATGACACCGGTCGAGAACAGGAACTGTCCGACGCTCTGTCCGGTGGGCCGATTCGTGTGTCCGTACGCGGACAGCATACGCGGGTCGGTGGCCTAAAGATATCGCGAAACATGAATTCCTTTGGAGAAAAGTTTATAACGAGCGAGTACAAAAGCCATTATTACACCATTTTTCAAATTATGAGAAAATTCAATCACATTAATATACTTCTATAAATCCCGACGGCATAAAAATTCAGTTCTAGAAATAAGATTTTTTCTTGAAAAATTGTCTCAATCCAAGCAATAATTCTTGGCACAAAAAAGAGAAAGAGAAAAACAAATGCTAACCTGGAACACTTGGGCTTTCCCGTTCATTCCAGCTGAATCCAAATTGATGACATTCGTGACGCCTTTGAACCAAGGATGAGAAATGAAGCCGTGGCTCCCCTGAAAATATTATTAATAATAAACTATTATTAAATATTATTAATAAACTTTTTAAGTAGATAATGCATTCTAATAAAACTTTCAATGTATTAAATACTTTTTTTCTACAAATGTAGAATAAAAATTTTGAAAAGATTTTTATCTTGTTACGCCAAAGAAGTAAAACTTCTAATGCGAGTACATAAGTACATACACGTGTTATTTTTGTAATAGAATGCACGGTAAGAGATTCACTGATTTAAATTAACCCCGAAAGTTGCATTTTATACTAATTCAGCCAACGAATGTTGAGTAATTTTTAACCTGCAGAGGATTTTCTTCGGCTCCATTAAATAGAAACACAATATTGCGTTTGAATTTCTTCTTTCGTCTCGACAATCGCACTAACACTTCCACCATCGCCGCGCAAAATATTCCATTATCGGATGCTCCTGCAAACATTATTTCGAAGCCTATTTTATTAGATTTTTGAAGTTATACTTCTTTAGGCGCGTTATGAAAAATTGATGAGAATGAAATTTTACGATGCGCGCGCACCGTGACACAATATTAACAGAATGAAGTTAGTGGCGCATGTTGATACGCCCGCCGCCTCTGTTCACTGTGTATTTATATTTATAATATTTATCCACATGCTTTGAATTTCTACATTTAAAACACGTGTTTTCATTATACAAGTGCGTCTGATTATAATCAGAAGTGATTTAAATTGAATATTTAAATTTATACTAGTTAACATTAGAAAATATTTGTGAAAAAACTATGCTGATGAACACAGTTTTTTCACCAGCACCTTCCTAAGTGCTTCAATACAATTGAGGTTAACACTATCCGTATGTATTATTGATAATACCAAAGAAGTATAACTTCTTACGGCGCGTACATAAGTACACGCACCATTTTTTATTTGTAGGTTCAATTAAGTAATCGAGCGAGAGCTGTGTGTGTGAAATGATGATGAGAATGCAAAATATCTCACCTATCGCATACGGGACAGAATCATAGTGACAGTTGACCAATAGTGACTCTCGTGTACTCCCGTCGGGATTGAACCCACTGTCTCCCTCCAATACGGCCGCTATGTTCGACAGGTTCTGGTACACATTGGCGTGTGGGATTTTAAATTCAATCCAGAAGTCACCTGAAAAAGCAAAGTCGGTTGATGTTATTTACGATTTTTCAAAGATATCGTAGTTAATAAGTCGACGACTTACCGGAGACGAATTGCCAATCCGTCCTAACGGGTAGGCTGGCTTTGCTCGCGACATCGTCCAACAATTTTTTCAAATCTTGCGCCTTTTCCAAGTGGTACTTGGTACCGGCCACCCGTGGCTGATCCCCCAGAATTATATTTAAATACCTCCGTGCGGATTCCTCGCTGAACGTGTTTGTGTTCTGAAAAATACAATACATTTTATTAGAAAGTACACCTGTTCAGCTTGTGGAACAAGTTATACATTAGCTTAGAAGTTCTCACTGTACCTCCTGCAGCCGTATAAAGTACCTAATCATTGATTATGAATAAAACTCAGCTCAGCAAAGAAAACGGATTCTAGTAACGGCGGAGTCGGTATAAATTGGACATTTCAACTTTGCTAATTGTACTTCATTATTTTATATTATAAAACACAATTTCAACATATTATATAATATGAGGAATATAATTATTAGATGGTACTCGGAGAAAACTACTTACATTGGCCGCTATATCTCTGTCTCTTATTACTGCGGGCATAGCATCTTCTGCAAGTTGAGCGCAGTATCCCAGTAGCAAGTAGAAACCCAGTAGGACTAGTATATAGGGGCTTGGTACCTAAACACCAAAATGTAACCAAGTTTTATATTATAATAGGGAGCGAATTCTACTACTTCACTTAGGTACCTTATTTTTGAAAGGAATATGATATTTTACCACTAGGCTTAAAAACTAAAACCTAATTAAACCAATTTATCGCTAAGAGCAATGATGTCGCGGCAACCGGCATCGAATATTGGTTCCAGGCTTTTATCAAAAGTAAAGCAACTAAGCAAGGTCAGTCAAAGGATATCGAATATATACATTTATTAAAAATAACACTTGTTCATGCAAAACACTCACACATACACAAGGCACCTTAAATATAAGGAATGAAGGATGTTAATAACGAAGAGAGAATAAACAAAAGCAAACTTAACCCCTTCGAAAAGAAACCTTCTGTTCATTCACATAATCAGATTTAATTTCAACTTTCACATTTACAACACATAATTATCCTTACAGGTCCATTCACCAAAAAGCTACTTACAGATTTCACCGGCTCGTATAAATGCGTGCCTTTTTTCGCCAAAACATCTATCGCCTAGAACATTAAAGTATAAAACCTGTAAAAATAATTAGTGACAATCTTTGCCAAGCAAAACCAGATATTATTGTTTTATAATGACATCTTAAGCTGTTTCTAAATTGGTATTGCACACTTTAACCATAATCACAAACATAAAAAGAGGAAATTTAGTGTATTTTTAATGAACAAACTAAAAAACTACTAACCCAAATTCAAAATCTAAAAAAAAATCTAAAGTTACTTTATCAGTGTGTGTGAGTGTAAGCTACTATATTTTATTTCTATAAACTTAAAAAATTTGAACTCTAAAGTAATATCCTATAATTGAAAAAGCCTTTTCTAGTACACCAAATAATTCAAATTAATAGATTAAAATTACAGTAAAATCAAATCTTAATTAGATTTGTGCTTCTATTCAGCAAAATGTACTTAATTATTGTGTGTATGTATGTAAGTGAATAAAATTAAAAAAAAGCCTTTATAAATTAAAAGAGCAAGCAACATAAGAATTGTCTATAATAAAAATTAATTGCAGCTAGTTAAACCAGTTACCAAATTGTTAATTTCTGAAAAGCACAACAGGACTGATTAGTCAACACAAATGTGTAAAGCCTGGAACTAAAGTTAGCTAATATCATTAAAAAAAGTTTTTTTGCTTAAAAACATCACAATTAATGCAGGTTGAGAAATTAACCCGCTGCCATGGCTTCTCTTGCTTAGCCTCATCATAGTCCATTGAAGGGACACCAGCGTATGGCTGCTTAGCCGTCTGCAAAAAAACCAATCTAAATCTTTTTATCTTAAATCAACTCTTTGAAATGTCACTTTTTAAATACCTTTTCCAATACACATATTGTACATATTTTATTAAATTAAAGTAAACAACAAACCTATTTCAAATTTTAATATATCTACCAAAAATATAAAACAATCAAGTTGTATTAAGTGTTAGTAATAAAAAGGAAATATGTATTATTTTACAAAAAAACTTACAATGGTATCTTCAATGTCCATTTTAACACAATAAACTAAATAATCTTGACTCAAATGCTATCAGATAAGTTAATCTTAAAATATACTTGAAATAAGACATTTATAACTGGGCTGAAGATAAAAAAAATTGTTGTTTCTTTTTAGTATGATACATTAACAATATCAATATTATTAAAATGGTCCTTTTAGTAAAAATTTTAAGTAATCTACATATCTGGGGTTTTATTAATTAATAAATAACTAACCTTGACATATAATAACTAAAATACATTATTAAAAGGAGTCCTTTAGGCAAGGTTCCGAAGACACTGGCAGCATTCCCCCTTTGAATAGCTACAATAATTCTTTGTCCGAGGTAGCTGCCAGATCTTCGGTCTCCTGTGATGTTGACTATCTGGGCTTATAGAGTGTAGGAAAATATTGTAAGGAAACCAGCACGGTTTAAGTACAAAAGTTTTACTGCATGTATCAGGGACAGAAGGCAGATTACCTACTTTCCTATATGATAAATAAAGCATAAAATACAAGTAGGTTATAATTTTAAAATTCTTACTCTTAAGAATTTAATGTTCTGCATGATATTCCTTTGTACACATTTAAAAACGTTATATATTTTTCTATGACAGTTTAGCTTGTATAATAATTTAGAAAAATATTTTTACTCTTCTCAAATCAATTTTATATCGAGCATTGAATTGTCTAATAAATCTGCATAGTAAAATTTAGTAGTAGTTTAGTTTAATAACAATATTAGAAAAACCCTGGGATATATAATATTTATTTTGGAATTTAATAATAGGTGGTGGGAAAAGGAATACACATAGAGTAATAAAACATTAAGGAGTTATTTTCTCGAAACTTGATAAGTAATCAAAAAAAGACTTACCAGCGATGTCCTAATGCTTTTCAAATTGCCTCGTTCGATAGACATGGTTGGTTTTGTATTTATTGTTATAACACTATCAAGTATCACCACACCACTACATCACATTATCACATAATTACAAGCATTACAAATATTTTACAACTTTTAAAAATTAGATTTTTTTAAAAGAATGTTTTATTTATCTAAAAATAATATATATAGAAATTGGAGTTCTTTTTTTTTTAAATTTATTTATTAGCCGGAATAGAAATTGGAGTTTGAAACTTTGAAGCAGTGTAACCAGAATATTTTTTTTTTTCGAATCGCCTCGCCGGAGCGCTCGTGTAGTAGACTGTAGCCCCGAGATAGCCCCATCATGGCGCACAGGTAGTTAAGGCGGGAAAGTTTAAATAAATTTATATAACACACATTGGTAGTGACGCCACTGGTATAAGTAGCGGCACGAAACTCTAGCGCTGACCGTTATTGCGCAGAAGTAAAAAATAAGGTACCTGAGGGGGGCTAGCGGAATGAAGAGCGTCGATTGGCTCTATAGTCGCATTTTGTCCCCCGCGCGACAGTACACATGCGCAGCAATCCCCTCCACGTATCGGCCAGCGCTAGACTTACGTGCCGCTACGCACAAATTGGTATAATTTGGGCTCCGTGTAACTAATTTATTATTTTTTTGGTATCCTTTTATATTCTGGTATTTTTTGGTACATTTAAACTTTCAACATTTTTAAACACATTTTGATATATTTTTGGGCTGGGCGGGAAACACTCACTTCCATTAGTTCGTATTTCGTTCACATGTTTTTGTCTTTGTCTGATGTTTACCGCAAATGTATCATTTTGTCTCTTTCGAACGGTTAATGCTAACAAATTCGCGAATCGTGCTTTAGCTACGTATTACTATCGACATTACATGCTGTATTTTTATACATGACCACGGATGTTTTAGTTATTTATTTATTTCTCTCTGTGTGCATGTGTAGTGAAGATAATGAAGCGCAAATACGATCAGAAATATAGATCTGAGTGGGAACAAAATTCTGAATTTTCGTCATGGTTGACAAAAGATAAAAATAATTAGGACGCCTTGTGTAAAACGTGTGGAGCAATATTTTTAAGCAGAATCGCTACAATTAAAAGTGATGCATATTCTGAAAAACATCGATAGAAACTTATACTTTATAGTGGACAATCCAAGGTAAGAAAGCTATGCCCCCATTAACATTTTTATAAGATTATTGTGTCCCGTATTTTTTTATGGCACATTAATTAATTGTCCTACTTCTACAGGATGTCCGATGAATCTTGGATAGTACATGTACAGTTGTACACACATGTATAATTGATTTTAATAATTTATAATTATAATTCATCAAATTAATCAAATTCTGTTTATTTTCAGAACGATGATAAATTACTTCAAAGGAAAGAACCCATATCTGAAGAAGTAAAAAAGCAGAGCTTGTATTTTATGCAGCGTTGGCAGAACATAACATACCATCTCGGACCATCATCTCAGCGATTAATTCAGCAAAATGTTTTATGATTCGGAAATCGCAAAGGGCTTTTCCTGCAAACGCACTAAATCTGCGCAGTTAGCTCAGTGCAGCGAATACTGACTTAGTATTTGTAATAAAACTTATTGTAAATATTTATTATTATTTTAATAAATCTGTATAATGAAGGCGTGTAATTGATAAAATTAAAAAGTATCTGACAATAAGTGTTTTAATAAAAAAAATCCTCTTTTTCTTTTAGTATAATTCAGCATGTGTTTTGGTATTATTTAGTACTGGCACCTTGTAGTTTTGGTAGATTGCCATTTTTTAAAACGGTCACACTGGTGACGTCACCCATACGTTGTCTTTAAATAACGTCGGAGTAGGTTTCCAAGAGAACGTTGAGTGTCACCGTAACGTCAAAATTCATATAGCGGTGCTGTCATTTGTATGACGGCCATCATAGCGGTGATAAAGAGTAGTTCAACGTTTATCGCGTGTAGCGGTGCGCATATTTAATTAATACAATGAGTGGATACGTGACTTGGACGAGTGAAAATGATGAACAATTAATTGATTTTGTTAAAAATCATGAAGCTTTATACAATATTAAATCCAAAGACTACAGACAAGCTCAGATGAAGCAAAATTTGTGGAACGAAATTGGAATAACACTTCAAAAATCAGGTGTGTATAGTTATAGTACTAAAATTCAGTTAGAGGACGCTACACCCGCGTGTTGTCTTCGTCAAACATACAACATAACAAAAACTGTTTTGCGCGGGAAAGAACAGAGAAGACTATTACTGTAGTCTTCTCAATTCTAAGAAACGATTTTTTTTTATTTTTCGGATATAATAACTATTTTTGTATTTGTGATATCGGAAAAACAAAGTAAGTGTTCTCATCTTTACAGTGTGAAAATTTCGTTTCTTAGTTATAACTGTAGCCTTCTCGGTCATTACGGCCGTTAGTAACGGCACCGCTTTTCTAGGAAACCGTAGCCTAAGACGGAGACAATACATGCGGGTGTAGCGTCCTCTCTAGTGAAAAAATATTTATTATATTAACAAATGTATTATTAAACCATTTTTTTTAAGATTAAATTAAATTTATTCAAAATTATTTCCAATAAAATTTAGAATAGTAACATGTTGGCGTGTACGTGTTGTCACAGATACTATTTCAATACATGTTATCACCCAAATCCAATTTGGAGAGAAAATAATTATTTTAGACTGGCTGACCCGGCAGACTTTGTACTGCCTCAATCTATTGATTGAATAAAAGACCTATTTGTATAAAATAAACAACAGGAATCCTTTTTTAAATTAAAACAAATAAAAAAATGCTCAGTATGAATGAAGTTTTATTATTATTTTTGATGAATTGAATTTAAGAATATTATTTTATCTTGTTCAATACCTGTTACTTGATGCACCATTTTGATATTAAAATGGAACCCACCTTCCCCTGCCAAAAGATTTATTTATTTTCCTTGCATTTTCAATTGTATCAGTATAAAATCAAAGGATATTGTAATGCATCATAAGTCCTATGTGTTTCAGATACATGTTGTAAATCATTATTTATTATATTTTCAATCATTCAAATTATAATCATGTAGTCAAATCATTATTCCGACAATAAAGCATGATATCTCTAGATTGTAAATTTTCTCTCAAATGACATGACAACGGCCAACGGTCGATGGTGGGTGAATTAAACCTCTTTTTGTGTTAACCAGCAGGTGTTTTGTCAGCTCGAATGACAATATTATGGCGATGGCAGATGGCATCCGATCCAATGCTGTTTTGTACATGTTTACTAAATTGTTGTTCTGATGAAAAAAGATTTGTAATTCTTGGACGATGGTTCTCTTCACTGTTGGATTGTGAACACCACTTATCAACTTCCACATCTGAATTGCCCATAAAATTATTTGAATTTTTTGGGTCCATAATTTGTTAAATTAATGATCTGTATCTGGTAGTGGTAACAGTGCCCCAAGTAAGTGATAAATTTATTGTGGTACCTGTAATTTTTAAAGATTTGTCCAATAATTATTTCCGATATATATTTTTATACAAACTTGAATTTTATAAAAAAAATATTACGATACCTTGAAAGTAGGCATGAAATTGTCCTGTATAATATGTGTAGCACCAAAGAATGATATCTGGAAACAGCTGTTATATTTCTAAATGTTGGCCGAGAACTGCTTAGAATCATTTCCAATCCAAGAAACTAAAGAGCGTAAAGGTTCTGGTGGTGAATTGTGGTAATTTTACTTTGCCTCCAGTAGATTAAACACTGTATTTTAACGACTTACAATATTTACAAATTATTGTCATTTCCTCAGTTATTGTTACCGATTTGTCGGCTTAATAAACTATTGCCAGATTATAGTGGAATACAGCTCGTTCCACAATCTCAGGAGCACTTCGTTCTTGTTGCATTCTTCATCGTCACTCACCAAAGAACGCAATTATGACAGCTGTACGACAATTTTGTTGATCAATCTCTCTCTGGTTAGCACATGAAGTAGCTTTTCGCAAATTTGATTGACTGCGACGACCTAAGTCAGGTCGTCTTCTCCGGCATCGTTAATTATAATTAATCAAAGTGAGAAAGATCAAAGAGTTCTCGCGCACTTAAAGCAAAGTGTCACTATCACTATCAGTTATCACAAAAGTTCAACAAAAAAAGAGCACATAAGTTGAAATGTCACTATCAAAAGGAATTAAAGAAATTTCTAGCGCACGTATCGGTAATTGTCAAATGTCACACGGAAAGATAAAAGATGCACTTTTCGGGAACGGGAACCTTAAGTTGGCGGGGGGAATAGTATATTTCATTACGAGTGCGGAAAGCTTGTCATTGCAAGAGTTCCGACAAATGTCTACCCGAGCCGAGGCGTAGCCGAAGGTGAGGGTTGACAGTCGGAACAAGTTGCAATGATGGTTCCGCACGTGTACTGAACGACTATTTTTAATACAGTTGCGAAAAAATTAAGCAATTTAATAAAATATTAAAACACAATAACCTCAACTAACTAATCAGTTATTTCTTATAAAAGGTATAATTCACATATTCATCGAAATTACAGTTTTTTTACTTACTGGGGAAGTTTTAGGTTGCATATTTACCTACTGTTCGAGACAAACTATTATTAATTTCGTATGATTGACAGACAAACTATTATTTAATATATAATATAACAAACAACTAAACTAGCAAAGAACATTTTTGGAAAATGGCGCCAACTGTAAAAGAATATGAGCAGAGATTTTTTTTTCTTCACCCATTCTGGGTATGCAAAGGGAACTATGCCCATATAGCCAAATCTTCAGTAGAATTTTTTTATTGATATGAAATTTAATGAGATGAAATGAAATGAAACCTAACCTAAAACTCATTGAATCAAATCATTAAATCTGATATTAAAACAAATGAGTAGCTTCTTTTTTGAAATATTTGCATGAATTATTAAAACTTCTATGATTTTTTTTAGTAAAAACTTCGTGGTTGTTTTTTTCTTTTTAATAGACATTATCTTGACAGTTGGGAAAGAAAACGCACTAGTTCGGAAAAGGTAAAGAAAAAGCACGAGTGTGTAATAGCCCACATCCCGAACGCTATACTTCCCTGCAATACGCCACTTTTTGAGCAACTGTATTAAAAATTAATTTTTTGCACTTTTTTTTGGCTCTATCACCTGTTCGTTAACTGTTCTTCATTGTACTATCAAATTTTTTTTTTGTTCGTTCTTATTTTTTTTTTTTTATTTTAAAAAAATTTACCCTCAATTTGGCACGAACTATAGATATTTTGATTTTTTTCTTCTTTTTCTAATAGTTTAGAACAATTCAATAACTGTTCGTTCAAAATAAACAACTGTTTGGCTTTCATTATCCTGTAATTTAATAATAATTAACTTTTTTTTATAAATCTTAATTAAATGTTATTGCGCATGCGCATTATCAATGCGCATAGTTCTCATAATAAAAAATCTTATGCGCGGCCTATTTGAATTCGATTCAAAGAGACAACACAACAATAACAGCAACAACAACAAAATCATCATCATCATAATCATCTTAATAGATGATGATGATGATGATTTTGTACTAATGTACCAGGAGGATAAGTTACTAATTAGAAACCTTGAACAAAATTCTTAGGAATCGTTTGATCGCTAGATAATAATTAAAACGCAAAATATCAATAAAGGTATATTTCTCAAATTTAAATACTTAATGTAAAAAGCCAAACAAACTCCAACAGCTTGACAGACCTAGCGAGCCTGTTCGCTAGGTCTGTCAAATTGACTTGCTGTCATAATAATAATTACTATTGACTGAGAATGAAATAGAAATTGGTTCTAGAATATATTGTATCAATATATAAATATATATAGGTCTACCAGGACCTGATGGCAAAAAGGGAAAAAAGAAATTGACGCTAGCAATACCGGGGAAATTGGAGTAAAACGTTTTGATACTTTATTTCCCTTATATCGGCTGATTGTGTGTGATACATACATGCAAATATAAAAATTTATCCAATGATCAAGGATAATATTTGAAAATTTTTCTGTGGCGAATGTGGGGTTTAAAATTTAGATGAAAACTCCAATTACTCCGTTCATGAGTTTATTCATTAATAGGCTATTAGAACTGAACTAGAAATGGTTCCAAATTCTGCACATCCATAAAAAAGTCTTTATATGAAGGAGAAGACGCAGTATTTAATATAAACCTATCCTTCTGCATCTCAATTAACTGATCTTGTTCTATGAACTGATTTTCAATTTTTATTACATGTTCACAAGATTTTCGCCATTCATCGATCCCTACTTGAGAGTAAGCTTCTTAAATCATTTCTCTGTTAAAAGTTTTATATCACTTGCAGGTCTATTGACGATTTTACCCGCAAGTTTTTGTTTCATTAGTCCCCAGATTACAGACTTCGTGGTCGTGTGATTTAAAAATCTCATCTATCTGATATTTAGTTTTTTTTTCAATTCGAAATCAAATCTATCCAAGTTTATTTTTTTTGCCACCTTTCCTGTTTTTACCGGGCGTACTAAATACGACCTTATTAGATCAGCCTTCGGCAACAATTCATCTTATGGTAGTATTAGAAACCCCTGAAATAAACCAAAGTTTATATAAGTACATAATATAATACACGCGATAATCTAATAAACCAAAGTATCAAGACGTGTCATTCCTACTAACCACTCAACACTTGCACATGGGCTCAATATTAATGATTGTGTATGTTCTGCACCTTGTTGATCAAGTATTCTTTGATAAACATTGAAAACAATATTTCTTGCTTGCGATCGAAGAGGTTTTTTCGACATTTTCACCACTTTTTAAAGTAAATTTGAAGCCAAACCAAAAACAATTCCTCGAAATTTCAGATGACAGATGAAATTTTTTTTTGTTGCCACATGCAAATCGCTAAGTTTTAAACTTTTTTTTGCCATCAGATTCTGGTAGACCTATAGTTTGCATGGGACTAATCCTTTTCTATTTTTCTCAATCAGTATATTTAATCAGGAATGTTAAAAGAATCGATAAGTACAAGAAATACGACTTTAGATGTTAAGAAAGAGTCCATTTTGTTTGTATAAAATAACAAAATATAAATGAAAGTAAAAACCGGGTGATGATGATGATTTTGTGGTTGTTGCTGTTATTGTTGTGTTATCTCTTTGAATCGAATTCAAGTAGGCCGCGCATAATTTATGAGAACTATGCGCATTGATACTGCGTTCTTGTGTTCTATTTGAAAAAAATAGAACACAAGAACAAAGTGTCTTCCCTTTAATAGAGACTGTAAGTAGTGTTATTGCACACTTTCTTATGTTAAATATCCTTTGTAATAAATCAGGTTAGACTTAAATTACTTATTAGTCTTAAGTTAGGCTAGATTGTAATGTTCCATGATGTCTTAGTCTTATTTAATTAAGATTTATAAAAAAAAGTTAATTATTATTAAATTACAGGATAATGAAAGCCGAACAGTTGTTTATTTTGAACGAACAGTTATTGAATAGTTCTAAACTATTATAAAAAAATAAAAATATCAAAATATCTATAGTTCGTGCCAAATTGAGGGTCAATTTTTTTAAAATTAAAAAAAATGAAAATAAGAACGAACAAAAAATTTTTTGATAGAACAATGAAGAACAGTTAACGAACAGTTGATAGAGCCAAAAAAAAGTGCAAAAAATTAATTTCCCCCCGCCAACTTAAGGTTCCCACTTTTAACTGAGGTATCGACTATAAAAGATGAATTGACATATTAGTTGGTTGTCAAATGTCAAATATTACCATTGCGTTCAGAATTTTAATTTGTGACTATACTTTTTATCAATGTACATAAAAAAAATAAAAAAAAACTAGTTAATCTACCAAATGTCGTTAGCTAAAATAAAGTTTATTTTTTAACTCCTAAGAAAGTTAGATTAAGATATAAAATTTCTAATTAGTTTTCATTTTAAACTATTCTTTCAATTTGATTTTTGACCGACTGGGGACAAATCAAAGGAAAAGCAAAATTGTTGTTTTTATTTAATTCCTAGCATTTTCATATATATTCAAACCTTCTTTTAAACCTTCCCTGAACTTCTACAAATAATTTAAGACCAAAATTAGCCAAATCGGTCCAGCCATTCCCGAGTTTTAGCGAGACTAACGAACAGCAATCTATTTTTATATACAGAGAATATAGAGAAATTAAAATTACTAAAGAAAATATGCAATAATTAATTCAATCCATTTTAATATAACAATAATGAATATATTAATTATTAATATACAACAGATACTTTAAGTAAAAGTAATTAGCACAATAAATATACATATAATATAGTAATCACAATTATTAATGTTGCATTGCATAACTATGCTGCAACTCAACAGCCCCTGGACCGTTGAAATCATTTTTTAATACTTCTCTTTCGTAAAATATTATATAATATGCATGCACATGTAATCAATTTGTCTGTAGTTTCTGGGGCATTAGCAATAGGTAGTAAAAATAGTCTGAAATAACCGCATAAAATTCCGAAAGTATTTTCAGTGGTTCTCCGAGCTCTAGATAGTCGATAATTATATACAGCTTTTGATTGATCATATACAGATTGCTGTCTTGGATAAGGTTTCATCAGGTTTTCGTGCAAGCAAAAGCTACCCCTAAGCCCTACAATGACATTCCGGGGCATTTTGTTCCGGGTATAACTTTTGGTGCTGGTATATTGAATGTATTATTTTTTATCATTTTCCCTTTTTGACTCTTTAGGTAAATACAAGGATCTCCCTCTCTACCAAGGAAACAATAGCAATGAATTTACAATCCGCGTCAACGACTGCTGGCAAAACGATTGAATAGTACTCTTTATAGTTAAAATATAATGATCCACTTCGTTTGGGAGCCTTTATTCTTATATGTTTCCAATCTATCGTTCGGGAAATTCCATTTTGAAAAAAATTTACTGCTGTTTTGTCTTAGTTGATTTTCTGTAGGCGACGGTATAGTTAACTCAAACATCCTTTTAATAATTGCCTCAGTAACTTCTTTTATTATGACACTTATTCAGGAATGACTAACTCGATATTTAAAAGCTAGTGACCGGAAAGATTCTCCTATGTCGTCTGAAATAAGAAATCAAATTACAATTTGTGTTTTAGGTTCTGACTGCTGTAAACGATGGGCCTACGTAAGGGATTATTATATTCGGCGTAAAGGTAAACCTGGTTCAGGTGGAGAGGCAGCAAAGAAAAGGTCTGTTCTCCTATCATTCTTAGATAGCCTTCCTTCATCACAAAGACATAATACAATTTCTGACAAAGAACTGGATGCTAAGAAAGACAACATTATGAGAGATAAGAAAAAGATAAAATTGACACACTCTGAAGAACGATTACAGATATTGAAACAAATAACTAAACGAAACTCAAATCCTGCTCAAAATGAATTGGACGAAACCGACCTTTTCTTTAACTCGATAGCAAAAATTGTAAAGAAGCTTCCTCGATATGAACAAGTGCAATTAAGGATGCAAATTTCGTCATTGGTCGGTAATGCTGAATTAGAAAGTATTTTGAACGAGTCAAGACAGACAGATTCATCAACAAGCCCAAGTTCAACAATGAGCTTCATACACTTAGAAGCGGTGCCATCTCCAGCAACAAGTGGAACGTCAAATCACCAAGGACAAATAGTGGAGATGGACGGGTCATATGATGTGAGAAAAGAAGTAAAAATGGAAGAGAATCTTAACGGAAACGAAAGAGAGGCAGGCAGAAAAGATGGAAGAACAATAAAAAAAGGAAGCGCGTCCAATGTGGATTCGAAACGCTAGAACTCCACGATTGGAAAAATTCAGCGGAGGCCTTTGTTGAAGGACAAGCTGTTATATAAATAACTGTTTACCGATAGATAATAATAATAATTTTTATTTATTTTCTCATAAAAACTTTATACATAGAGCACAATGTGACGAGTGCTCACAAAGAGATGGAAGAGGTGTTTCAGAAAGTGCCCTTAGCTTAACAGGTTTACATCTGTAATTAACAATGCATATATGAAATTACGAAGGAACACGATGTTCATAAACATTTATTAAAAAATTTTCACACGAAATTGTTTTTAAAATTTTCATACAATATTATGTTTATCATGTTATGTTGAAATTTATTTTATTTGGTTATTTTTATAATGCATATACGTATTATTAAAATAACAAAAACATGGAAAGGATTTATTTTTATTTTTTATTAATACGAGTTACGAGAAATCCAAAGGACCTTGTAGGTACCTAAGTGGGTATTTCGCATTAAGTTAAACACTGATATTTATATTAATAGAGATAAGGTGCAAAATGTATTTGACAAAAGAAAAGAGAATTAATATTACGAACAAACATATTGCAAAATAGTCAACAGTGAGAGCTCTTGACTACTGCTGCGAATGACTTATTGCTTTTGGCTCACTAAAACAAAAAACTTGGGTCTCGTTACCAAGCCATAAAATTATGAAACGAAAAAACTTGGCGACTAAAAAGAGTTTATTGCCAGTTCGCATCTTCCGGTCTACGCTCTTGATATAAGAACTGGCAGTAAATTTAAAAATAGAAGCATTTTTTTAAATAAATATTTTTTAGATAATTCCCCGACTACGTTATCGTCTGTATTAAATAGCTTACGTAAATGGTATTGGTAATCCGGATGTTTAAACACTACTACCTATTTCTTTTAACAACTTTTTGTTTGACCCTTACAGCCAATCACCTACCTAATATTGAACATTATTTCCTTTAAATTCGTCTCTGTTATTTTTATGCCCATAGCTTGCCCAGAGTTATACCTGTCGTATCCATACATTGGACAGTCGGTCAGAGTATGCAACACTGTCTCTTTAGCTGTATCGCCACAAGGACAGGCAGCACTTTGTCTAATCCTGAACCTGCAAAGATAGGACAAGAAACCACCGTGACCCGTCAACATCTGGCTAATCAATCCCGTTGGTTTCATTTGTTTAATTATCGAAAAGGCCGAAATAACTTATGGAAGGAATAACTTAGTTATTGCAGCTGTTACGCCGTTTCGAATTTTTCTATCGTGAAACGTTACGTTGTCAGTTTTTTTAATAAATTAGAAGCATTTAATGTATATTTCTTTTTAGACGTTCATAAGTGTACATTGTGTTACCTATATGAATAAATGATTTAGACCTGATTTGAAATAGACGTTTAAAATGACTTGATGTTTAAAAATCTACCATTTTGGGAAAAAAGAAATTCTCTCTTAGCTCTACTAGGAGGATTTGAGTCTGACCATGATACTGAGAAATATATTAAAATGATAGATTATAAATATCAGATAATTCGACAGCGCCTTGACGACATAGTATTGGGGTCCATTATGACCATTACATAATAACTTTTCAACAATTAACTCAGGGCTCGCCAAATTTCTTAATATCCTTAAATCCTGCGTTTAAAATCTAAGTAGGTATATGTGCGGGATGGCGCGGTAATTGAGACTGGGTAATGGACGTGAAAAAAGTAAGGATATGTGTATTAAAAGCTTAGGGAATTTAGCGATTTTTATTGACTTCATTTGTCTTCCTCCTTTAACATATCTTATATAACGAAAACAGCACATTGGTAAAAGTTTCATAGCAATCATACTACTAAGTACTACTAAAACTACTAGCCGATACTGATAAAAACAATTAATAATCGTGATATATTCTGGTAAACGCTTATGTTAATAGGTTATGAAGTTATGGCTCACTTCCTGTTCTAAGTATTAATTATAAAATGTACAAAGGTGAAACTGAACTAAAGAACCTACCGTCGTAGTTCGTATGTCCAAATTTTTGTTTACACATTTAGATGATATTCGTATCACTCGCCCTGTCGTAAATTCCACCTCCGTTACAACGATATACATTGCGCAAATATAGAGGTTTTATTGTTCTAAGTAGGACACAAGATAGAGATGGGGTATAGTTTGTACAGCTTGCTTCAGGACTCTTTCTGCGTTAGTTATACCAATGATTACCGAACTGAAAAGGAGAGTGCCTAGGAATACATAACGAAAATAAGAGTAAAGTCTAAAGGTACTTGATGTTTTATTTTATATTATGCTCACAATCTAAATACAGTGTATATTTAACTACAGAATAAATTAAAATCTGGTATTTCTATGAAATATTAGCATAGCACACCACCCGTAGCTTAACAAGTTTATAGTTTTTAGATCGTACAAAATGATTCAAATATGAAGTAGGTACCTACTATAAACATTTACAAAAACCATACTTTACAGATTTAATATAAGTTTTTCGCATCGCAAGAGGATAAACAAAGCAATGCAATAACATATAACGATAAAATGAATATTAAAAAATTGGTGATTTTAGAGTAAGTATTTAGATCGCTTTAATAGTCCTTCAATATTATTTACATACAATAAAGTTTTAGTACGTTTTATAAATGTAATTAGGTTCGCTTCACAATATTACTATATTTTAGCTAAATTAATAATTAATATTATATAATACAATCTTTTTACAAATTATTTACACTTAAATTAAAATAAGTAATTTTATAGATACACTTGATTACACTTTATAGCTAGTGGTAAACTTTTAATAACAAATGAAACAATATTTCTATTCTAGCACAATTGTCAACACTTTGAAACGAATAAGATCTCATTTCATTAATTATGTACACTGGCAAGTCACAGCAGTTGTGAGATACGTCTCAAGGAATTGTTTTAGGTGTTTTGAAAGCTATAGTTAAAAATATTAAACGTTGTATACAATACACGTTGAAAAATCAACAAATACGTACAATAAATTTTTGTGTCACTCTAAATGAAGTTAGAAATGGCGCGTTCCGTTTGACAGTAATTAGCGCGTTTAGTCCAATTATAGACAATTGACAAGATCCGTCATTCCGTTTGACGCAATCAAATGAAACGCATCATTATTTCGTCCTTCGTTTCAGTTTGTCTATGACTTTTTATTAGGGTTTAACAAGGCTAGGTCGACTGAGACGTCTTCAATCAATAATGATATTTATAAATAAAAAACTTACATAATCTATCGAATTTCAGTTTCGAATTAAGATCATTATTTTCATCTTTGATAATATAAAATCACAAAACTAATTTTCACAATTGAAATATTAAGTTAGTTCGAGTCCCGCCCCTGGAGGGGGTTAGGAGAGACGGCACTAGGGGGAGGGGGGCAAACTGTCGTCGCTCTCGAGGTACGTGACGTAGTTGTCTTCGGTAGAGTGCGGGGGCCGCGGTGGGGGGAGGGAGGGCATGTCGTAGCCGTGCATCTGGAGACGGAAAGGCTAGTGTTATATTTGCATGAAGTTTCTTGCTTATTAGCTATTGGTACAATTTATAAGAATATACCTATATAGAGATTTATTCAGATTTTACTTGTTTATTTGATTGATGTAGAGTTCAATGATATACCTGATTGACGAGATGCTGGAAAGCGGCGCTGTGATGAGGAGCCCTGTCCAAGTCAGCGTGAAGGGCGAAGTCCGAGAGGGCCTTCCAAGGGGGCTGGTAGGCCGTCACCTGCGACCCAACTCTTTTTATATTTATTTGCTCGTCTTTGTGAAAGTGGTCAATGTAAAAGATCACGATATTTAACAATAATAAATAAATTTTCTATATTATAATATATATAATATGACAGAGAGTAGATTTACCTCGAGCGCTAAGGCTCCGGCCGCAGCGGCGCCCGGCTCGTGCCGCACGGGGGACCCGGCCACCAGAGGCACGCCCATGGACATGTAGCCCAGGCGACGACCTTCCTGCTTGGGTATTAAGCGTCATCAAAATATTGCCACTCAAATATTTATCTTACTGATCAAGGACCATACTGACAATTATTCCAAATTAATGATATCTACTTGAATACTTACTTAGTGAGCAGTGCAAATTTTTTATATATAGAGTATGTTCAAGGATATTAAAATTTTGTAAATTACTTTTTAGCGCTATAACGCTTGTCAATGCTATATTAATTATAATCAGGCGTTGGACTTACAAATTGAAATCAGCAAACTGACCCTACAAATCAACACAACTATTCTAAAACAATAGACTCAACAAGACGCAGCTGTCGAAGCTGTCAATCTTCAAACGAACAGTACTTGAATCTAGATTTGAGATTGATTCATTTTTTATGGCGTTTATAAGTGACACATCAATAACCAATCAACTCACCTTCTCCTGTTGCATCTGCATCTTGAGCTGGATGGTCTTCTTCTTGTCCTTACACCTCTTGTTCTGGAACCACACCCTGATCACCCTCGGACTGAGTCCTGTCATCTCCACCAGCTGCTCCTTCATCAGTGCGTCAGGTCTCGGGTTGGCTGCGTAGCATGTTCTGGAAGAGTAATTATGTACTAAGTACCGAAGTTTATACCCATTCTAATCATTCAACAAGGGATCACGGATGGATTAATATACTTACTATTAAAATTTAGCAATAAAAAGAATAGAAAAAAGAAGAATACATTATTTAGACATCATTAAAGGGAACAACTAACTAAGCAGATGTTTAAGTGGAAATGGGTGGGGCACATGGCAATAGGAACATAAAAGTAGAGAAAGAAAGTACTAAACTGGTGCCCAAGGTACAATAAACGAAAAAGAGGAAGTCAACTTAGAAGGTTGATCGACCAAATTAAGAAAACAGCAGATGGTACATGGTAGAGAGTGGCACTGTGCTTAGAGCAGTGGTAAAATTTGGAGGAGCCCTTTGCCAAAAAGGGGAACACAAATACAACAGAATGAGAAATATAAATGTGTCTAAGTGTAAAGGTGTCTAAATAAAAGGCTATAATAATTATTGAGTTTTAATGCTCCTTTAACCTCCTAGATCATATAAATACGGGATAGTAGTCTATTAATAAACTTTTAAATATTTTCAAACGTAATTGTATAATCTTTATGTGACCTCACCGAAGCGTGTGTAGTTGTTTCTCATTGAGTACCGTTCTAACCCGCGTAGGCTTCCCGTCGGCCGCGCCACCCGCACGCGCTCTGCCGCTCTTGTGCGATCCTGATTCGCTGCCTGAATCTGAAATGATACAAGTTTACCTCCGTTAATTATCATTCAATCTATAATAAATTAATATACTACTAAACTATACTTTATTAACGATCGGGTAAATTATATATGGTAGGTATTATCATACTAATTCGACCGTAGCAGATATCAGCCGGTAGATAATAAATTGTCTTTGACAAAATTTTATGGTTCGAAATAATTCCAACAGAAACTAAATGTATAGGTATAAACTGTACCTACGGCGGATAGAGGGAAATAATATCCCACTTGGTTAAATTTTGCTTTGCTATTACGGATAATGGAAAATATCCCATTAGAAACCCCCCATTTTCTTCCACTTTATCAAAAAAGGATATTTTTTTCAGAATCTACAGACCCCATTTACCCAAAAACCATTACTTTTCTGACAAAATAATTCCACTTGAATACGATGTGATACTATGTTTATAATTTGAAGAGCTTCAGAAGTGACCAGCTAAACTCATAACAGAAGAGCCATGAATAATGAATGCTCACTGGTCCTCGGATAGGTGGATTAACTCTAGCCCCACTTCACACCTCGATAATCCTCGCCGGACCCCAATGATTAACTCGTGATTATGCATTCACTTTGATAACCTTGGACATATTTTGTATTAGCTTATTTCATTATTGACAATTGCTTTCCTTACAAAGAATTTCATTGTTTTAATTGTCCGATACACAATAAAATGTCTATCTACCAAAACGCTACCCTAATGAAAAATAATTCAAGTACCTTACTTATTATAACATAACTATGATAATGTAATTCATTTGTGAATAGGGAAATAATATAAAATATATAAATAATAAAAAAAAATATTGGGAAATAAGCCCCCATCGGATAATGTATGAAAACTTGCATCGGATAATGTATGAATAGTTTTTTACAAGTGGCATTTCGATTTATCCAACGCAGGTTAAAAAAGTGTTTCATTAAGCTTAGGCCTTAAGAAGATGCAAAACTAACCGTCTAGTTTTGAACCCCCAGTAAAACGTGAAGGTCGCGAAACTAATTGCGATCGATAAAAAATAACTGATACTTTGACGCGGTACAATTAAACGGAGCGGCCTCTTTGTCGGCGCACTTCAAACATTGATAGCGAACAGTCTGTCACACAAGTTGAGACTAAACTTCACCTATTTCGAGTAGAGGGATCCAGTTTTAGGTTTTTTATCGTAATCTTTGCAAAAAAATTTAGAACGAACACATAAACACCATAAACACCATATTTTAGTCTGAAAACATTTCGATTATATAATACGAATTATATCTAATATAATGATGGTTGTGTAGTCTATCAGTTGGATGGTAGATTCTCCTATAATATACCAAGCTTCACAAAGTCATTCAAATATTGCATAGTGAGCTAGTTAGGTTTTACTGGAAGAATTACACAAATAAAAAACCATTTTCATAGCTTTGCACGTTACTAATTTACAATAATACTATATACAGTGAGCGCATTTATCAAATTTCCTTTAAAAAATACAGTGACTTTGATAAAGCCGCGTCGCCCAGTGTACCCTCAATCACAGTCCGATCGTGTGTCGATTATCATTGTAAACCAGAATCCGTAGTGATAAGCTGATAACGCGATATTACTCGCAACGCTTGTATCACAAATTATTCCTATTTCAGTCCAGCAGACTGAGAGTGGACTGGGTTGAAGGTTGATAAATATTCCAGTCTAGATGCAGGTCTAACAGGCTTTTAGATGCCCAAGCATTTAATTAGATTTTTTTTGGTTTTGCTGGTGAATTAAATTCATTCTCATGCATCTTGGAGATCTTTGACCAACTTCGCCCGTTTATTGGCTACTTCCTCACATTCCAGGATGACATGAGAGACGAGACAGTCATGAGAGTCCCTGACACCTGATCAGTGTTAGAAAGCCTTAGTATCTTCCTTAAGGAGTAATTAATTAATACATGCTAAGTGATGAATCGTTGTGTTCTTAAGCTACTCCAGCAGATATATCTAATCAACGTCATTAAAAAGAAAGAGAAGTGGGTAGTGGGTACTGACCGCTCATAGAGCCCAGCTCGGGCGGAAGGTGTGAGTTGTTGTTACTGAGTGTGGTGTTGTTGTTGCTTTCTGCGTTGCTGTTACTGCTGCCGCTTGTGTTTGCACTCTGGAAACAGACACATCTTAATCATCACATGTATGTGTTTATACAGCGGTAACAACTGATTATCTTAAACTCCGATCTTAACGGGATAGACGCACTCTTCTGGACCTAGGGGGTCCCGATAACCCGAACCCCTATCTCAAGTTAAATTTTCTGCCCCTAGACGAAAAACAAGACATACCTAGTACTTTTTCTCGTAACGCTGGGTGCGTTACGAATGTAGAATTTGTTCCCAGTAGGTATAATGATTTATTTGCTCAATTTGACATGATATACAAAATAATATATTAAGTAATAGTCACTCATACTCTCATATGTGTTACACGACTTTCTTTTAGGAAAACAAATGATCACGAACCAGATACAAAAGTTTGAGGCCTAGACCAAGGGTTGTCACTGATTTACTTAAAGTAACTTGGTTTATAAAGACTCAACTATTTTTTTAAGGACTTCGTCTATTTCAAAAATTTTATACAAGTTTACCTACCCATCAATTATAAAATACAGTCTGTTATAACGACATCGAAGGGACTACATATTTGGTCGTAAAAACCAATAGTCGTAACATCCGATGACGTTGTTATTAAGTACCTAATACAATAGAATTCAGCCGGGATTTGATTTTGGTCAATATAACCGGTATGTTGTTCTAAACGATGTCGTCATAGAGATAAATAAAATCACCTTTTCTAAAACATCGTGGTCTTCTCTACAATACAGGGCGCCTCCTTCTCTCAACGCGAACTCGTCACCTGAAGTCAAATGTTAATATGTTACAAAGAGCTCATTTTAATCGCAACATAACAAAATAACAATAAATAATGCTGGCGGCTCGCGTGCCTAGATTAGCGCGCGCACTACAAGTATAAATGTTGCTAGGTTAAAATAATTAAATTAAATTTTGGTTTAATTTATTTCTCATAATAATTTTAAATATTTAAGACTCATAGACAACAATGACTTTTAAATTAAGAAAATATTATTGAAATTTAGGAAAAAATGTCCACTACCAAACGAAAGTAGATACCTATTAGTCATCTCACAAAGCTGCTGACATATGTTCATTTATGTTATATGAATGAATGAATACAAACCAGGTATTAATTGTCTAGCGCAGGCGCAGCATCTAAAGCAGTCGATGTGGTAGATTTTCGTTTTCGCTCGCATTACAAAGTCGTTTTTACTAAAGGAAGCGCCGCATTTGTCGCATTTTGTACCAAATAACCTGAAAATAAGATTTTATATAAAAATCCCAATTTAATTTTATTTTAAGTTTTTTGATTTTTGTTCAATTATGATCACTTCACAGTGTTATGCAGCGTCTATCTCCCAATTTTTAAACTTAAATAGTCACTTTCTGTGGTCACGAGTCCACTTATACCGACTGATGGTGCAGGGGATTGAAGTTGGGGTAAAAGAAGTCTGATTGATGAGGTGAACATTACAATTAAAAATACACTAAACAATCCGCCCTATGTACTAATTGTTCGTATTAATTGGCGCAGGGATTGTCAGACTGATATCAGAACTATTTATATAATGTATCAATTATTTAGTATCCAATCAAAATCACAATTTACCAATATTTTAAAAGCCTTATTTAGAACTATATACGTACAAGAACAAATTGAAACGTAACTATTGGCGTACAAAGTACAATACCATAATAATCTCGGCCGTAGGTACATTGTACATTAGATTAGTTACAATGGCTACCTACTAGTATTTTGAATACAAACCCTGGACAATTGTTTCATATTCATACCACCTAAGTTATATTTTTAATTTAAACATATCAAACATATAATATTCTTATCTTATTCTAGTTCAGTCTTATACAAGCAATTACATAATTTTATCTCCCTTAAAACTTTATTTTAAATCCCTAAAATGCATTAGCGATTAAAAAGTGGAACTAGTATACCTAATACAAACAACCGTACAGACTACACCTATAGCGAATGCTTTTAGCGAGATTGGAGGGTGTGCCGGTCAATAACCCCCGGGGGTTTTCAAAATGTACTTATGGATTTTCAGGTTACATCCCCTTCTAGAGAACTCCATTTAAGGGTAAATGGCGAAAGGTTTTTTAAGACGAGACAAATTGTCAAGTCGAGATCCGTGTATCCAACTAACGCGCTTTAATTTCATAATCTCCCGAAATTCGTACGACGAAAAAAGTCATTTATTATATTATTTTCTTAAATAATACTTGTACTAAAACTAATTTTACACAACTACATTTGCAAGAACGTAGTCTAGTTTAAAAGATAAAGGAATTCCTATCATTTATTACTAATCAAGTAGGTATCTGGTATACCTACTTGTATTAAGCTTCAGGTGTTCTAAGGATATTATTATGACTTTACAGGGATAGCAAGTAAACTTTGTGTACATGTACGTATCTCATACACTTTAGTGGATCATTGACTTTTATTCAATCTGGATCAACGCAATATACTGTATATATTTAAATAAAGTATGGAAGTAGGTAATGCAAGATTTTATTATCTCTCGTAAGTTAAGGTGATTGTGAAAAAATTACAAGAGCCTCTGTTGGCACTTGACAGCTGAAGACTTTAAAAACCTTCATGGTTAGGTACAATGTATTTTTATGTATTCTAGTAGGTACTAAGAGTTTAACTAGATACTTAACCAATGGAATATATGTAACGTGTAGATATTAGCAAGAGAAATTACGTTATTTTCGGTAAATGTAAGGATATCTAATTACGTGGAGCAAATACATCTGTTGAGGCACTACAGCTGCCGGACCACACACATTCACATCGTGCGGGAGAAATATTATTATCACAATCATAATATATTTTTATTACCCGAAAAGTAATTGTTGGCATTTTTCTATTCAAGTTTTAAATGTGAACGCGTGGAAGATTCTCATGCTAGAAAATTACCTACTTGACTTAACTTGAATTTTAATAAAGGGGATATTTAGAGTAAGATCCCAGAGCGTTCTGACATAACTTATTTTCACATGGATGAAACCTTCACGAATTAGTAACGTCTAGTATACTTTAAATACCTGCCTACTTGTGGAGCTTGCCCTGTGACACCTGGGCAGGTACCAGGTGAGAAAGGTAACTAAAAATATGAGTTATCTAACTTAAATTTGTATGGCTGAATTTTATATATATTTTGTAGAATATTATTCTAAACTAGAATTATAAAGTGTCAGACACTTTTCATGGACCAGAGCTTTTGTCAGACGCTTTAAAGCTCGACAAAAAATTAATGAACTTTACTTATTTTTTCATGTCTGACTTTTAAATATATTATTCAAGTAACTACTACAAAGTTATATTTTATCAGTCAGACAAATTCGAGTGACCAAACATCCCCTAAACACAAAATTATTCAGGCGGGAGTGCGAGCGCGAGAGCACTATGCGCATGCGTTTCAGAGTAAAAAATTGAAATGTATTGAAAATACTTATTAATTACAATCCAAGATTTTTGCATCCTTATTTCAGTAAGATCTCTTATTAAAAAAAAAAAGATTTAAAAAGATTCAAGCCAGTCAAAATGTATATCTATATATTTGTCAAGTTGAATCTTTTTTAATCTCTTTGAGCCATTTCGAATCTTTTCAAATCTCTTTTTCTAATCAGGGATGAACTTCAATATTAAGTTGTGAATTAATAAATATTAAAGTGAATTTATTTATTGCATGTATTTGGGATAGTGAATATATGAGGAGCCATTTTGTTTTATAAGGAATTATCTTTATTTTATTGTAAAAAAGATACCAGTTAGACAAATTTTAAGAAAAAATATATAACTATGATTAATTACAGGAAATATTTCTTTATCTTTTAATCATCGCAATTATCGACACAGTCATTGTAATTTTCATCGTTCATCCAATCATGATATTGTCCATTCAAGTCATCCTTGTCGTCATCAGTGATGTTGTCGTTGCTGGCAGCGTCTTCTGCAAAAAACAGTTTAAAGAATTAAAAAACATAAAATTATAAATACAATAAATTTAAAACTTAAGTCAAAGTATAGTACCTGAATTTTTAAGGAATTCACTAATGTCTCCGGGTAATTGGTCACCATCAAACCAATGAAAGTGATATTGGTTTTCTTCTAGCCTCCACCCATTGTGTTCAGGAGTTAAAATGGTTGGTAGTTTTTCATTTGCATTATTCCATATACTAGCAATGTAATTCACTCGGAGAAATTGTTGAAATAATTCAGTTTTACATGGTGGTAAACTGCTTGCATCAAAATTTTTCAATTTTTTTCGATTGAATTCTTCGTTAATACTATTTACGCTGTAATTATTTATAAATAGCTGAAGTCGGGCAGCATCAACATCGAGTACACCAGGAACACTGTAAATTTCGCAGATGAATTTCTGAATTTTTTGAAAAATGTCTTTTTGTATATGCTCATCAGTACACAACTCTGGATCTCCAAACTGCATAAAAGCTTGCTGATATTCATGTTTTTTCATTAATACATTTAATGGTTTTTTTTTCCCTTTCTTAAAAAGGGCGGGATTGAAGTCACATCCAGTCAATGCATGAAATCCTGGCAAACTTCTACACAAAGATGGTCCTAAATGCTCGTAAACTTTTGTCAAATTAATATCTTTGGTTATTTCCGGTGCCTGCGTTTAACCATACATTTGAGTCATCATTTTTCAAGTTATGCATATGTTTAGGGGATGTTTGGTCACTCGAATTTGTCTGACTGATGAAATATAACTTTGTAGTAGTTACTTGAATAATATATTTAAAAGTCAGACATGAAAAAATAAGTAAAGTTCATTAATTTTTTGTCGAGCTTTAAAGCGTCTGACAAAAGCTCTGGTCCATGAAAAGTGTCTGACACTTTATAATTCTAGTTTAGAATAATATTCTACAAAATATATATAAAATTCAGCCATACAAATTTAAGTTAGATAACTCATATTTTTAGTTACCTTTCTCACCTGGTACCTGCCCAGGTGTCACAGGGCAAGCTCCACAAGTAGGCACGTATTTAAAGTATACTAGACGTTACTAATTCGTGAAGGTTTCATCCATGTGAAAATAAGTTATGTCAGAACGCTCTGGGATCTTGGACCAATTGTATTTGTATGAAAGGGTAAATAAACGAAAGCTTAAGTTGTAGTAATTAAAGTTTTATCACCATTAATTGGCTCTCGAGGTCTAATTTAATTTTTATTTAAATATAAATAATAAACGTTTAAATATTTTAAAATCAAATGTCAAGGGAAACAACAGTACACCCATGCAGCTAAAATGTACCACTATTTATTTTAGTGCAGAAACGTGGGCCAAACGTCAAAAATTTCCCGCCTTAGCGCGGGCGGGCGCCATTAGCACGTGTCAAAATATTATTTATCCGTGCCCGGCTGACGGTAACGGGACACGGCTGGAGAGTATCTGGTTTCGCTAATTGAACATCATTTTAGGGTTAGAATTTAGATTAAATAGAGAATTTCACTAATTTAAGACGATATTACTCATTCAGAGGAAGAAAAAACTTAGATGCTTATTTTAAAATTTTAATGACCTCCTTAAAAATAGCTAACAAATTACTAATAGGACTTTGAAAAATTAACTGGGGATTGGGTAGATATGATTTAGAGACGCAAAAGAGTGATTTAACTTCGTCATCTGTCAAAATTCTATGACCATTTGTCTCTGGCAAAATACTCGCCTACCTGCACGGTAAACTTTTAAGCAAGGGGGTCTACCATGAGACGATAACTTTAGGTTCCTAAATTCAATAGCATTTTTAGAACCATAAACTGAAACGTATTGGAATCGCAAGACTACTTATCAATCACAATAAGCTATTATGTTTTAGTATATAAAATTATTCAATAAAAATCTATTCATTTGATACATTTTAAACGAAAAGATTTCTGGTGCTATTAGGTTGACACTTACATATTTTGTAAACGTTTCCATAAAATTTTGATAAGAGCTAAAAATGTTTTGTGTTTACAAAATTTCAGTTTTAATTGTTTAACTTATAAATATGATAGTGTAAATATTCTTTAGAAATTAGTTTTCCAGAAATAAATAACTATGTATATCGAATTGAATTCTTTGATATAAAACCAAAAGATATTACAAAACAAATTAGAACTCGAAAATCATAGGTAAGTTCAATACAAAAAGAAATTCCTTTTAATTGTACAAATATAATTTTTATATAAATATAATTAATTATCATACAATAAAATAATTAACTATATTTTCTTTACAGCTTAGACTTGACTAACTCGCTGAATTGAGAGACATGTTGGTGAAGAAGAGCCCTAATGAAATATATGAAAATATGTTTATGCCCAATTGAAAATTGTATGAAAACATCTTTTTTAATCTTGATGGCGTCATCCTTACTAAATAAAGACTGTTATTTAAATATTTTCAATTGGCTTATAATTTACATAT
Source organism: Pieris melete (assembly GCA_963693345.1). Classification (NCBI taxonomy): domain Eukaryota; kingdom Metazoa; phylum Arthropoda; class Insecta; order Lepidoptera; family Pieridae; genus Pieris; species Pieris melete. The sequence continues at coordinate 136,828 of CAVNZK010000020.1, forward strand.
TATAATTTTGAAAAATACCTATGTTTATTTAAAGAAACAAAACATCAGAGGTGAATAATACGATTCATAAACCTAATAAGGAAAATTTTAATTATAATATATATATATATATATATATACTAGTAAAATGAAGAACCAAGCGGCGGCTTTTTTGTGGTTTTGACCTTTTAATACAGATTTCTAAAGAAGGTTTAGGTATGTAATTAATTATGCTATATTTTAATAAGTTCACGAAATCAACGCGGTCGGTAGCTGGCTTAAATAAAAAAATCCATATAGGTAGGAAATATAAAATTATAAAGTTTTTACTATATTTGACATCCTATTATTTTTCTTAATGAAATAGTTTTAACTAAAATACTGAATTTAATAACGTTCTAAACTATTATTTGGACACGTTCGATACTAAAAAGTTCAGCAAAAAGTAACTTTTCAGAATCGCTTAGTCTGTGATAGACTATCGAAACAGTCAAATTTTGGTTCAGTCGCGAGGTCATGGTACAAGTTTTTATTCAATTTGAATGAATAGTATAATCTATTAGATAATCTGACGTAAAAACAAAAACGGGTTGATTTTTTTTGACTTCATGGTATGAAAATGATGCATCTCGGCTGTCAATAGGCTTGCAATAAGAGTTCATGGTAAGGTAGCTATGGCTAGATAGTCTGCTAAATGCAACGCAGAAGGAAAATCGTAAAAAATGAGATTTTTTAAAAAAGGTTTTGGGGTTAAATTAGCTCGGATATTAAGACATTATAACACAACTACATTACGTATTAATAACTTATTACAGCATATTTTTGGTGAAAAATATTGTCCCACCGATTATCTCAGATATTTTTGGAGGAAATCCTAAAGTACTATAAAACCGGTATTTAAAATCGTACATTAAAATATTAAAAAATTACCTCAATGCCAACTTCAATATAAATCGAGAATATATCGCTTTTGGTCCTGTTAACAAATAATTTACATGTTTTTTGCCATCAAAATGGCTGCCGAGTTATAATATTATCAATAAGAGATACATAAATTAAATTTCAACGGACTTTTGCAAGCAAGTTTCCATGTAGGCTGCCTTGATGAAGTGAATATCATTTATTTTAAATTAAAATCCTCGTTTAAAAGCACGAAGTTCAATCATCAAAAATTTAATAAAAGTGATTTTTAGTAAAATATTAACTGTCCGAAATTACTAATTTGTTAGCGACTTTGTTGGTTTATTATATTGTTTCTAACGAATCACTCACTCTACTAAATGTATGTCATTTAAATACGAGTTTTATTAAATATGTGCCAATAATTAATCCAAGTGTGGGCCAGACATGTAGGCCTTCAACCAAAACTGGAAAAATGTCATTAAAACACAAAGATTTTTTTAAATTTATAAAAAAATATAAATGCCCCAACATTCTTTAAGTTAAACCACTGGCACTGAAAATTCTCTTGTAAAAATATTAATTTTGTATTTTATATTGGCTATCAGGTGTATGATTTAATCATTCGATACGAGTAGAGATAGTTTCATAATAAATTTGTTGCAATATGGTGTTGATAAAGTTTTTAAAGACTATACTTTGTGTCAACAAACATATTTTTGTGTCCATTGTTTTTGATTTTTAGCATACAAATTTTCTTTTTCTGAGAGTTTGATACATTTCCATTTTTATAACGGTCTCTATCTGGACAAATGGTACCCATTAAAAATTACGTATTTAATAAATGTTAACTTAATTTTCTTTTTTTAAATAACGATTATATACGCAAAAACAAAAATATTGTAAATGTAAATAACCTACGAAGTTCAGTTAAATTTTCTCTCCGACTTCCTACTTAATCGGCAGAGATAACTACGAGCAAGATTAAAACGCGTAACCCGAGGCTATAGTATTTCAAATTTTCTTAAAAATAACGATTATTATAATACACCGGATAATTAATTAATTGATACGTCCTTCCTCTCACCGGATTTATTAAAATACTTATGTTTCCGATGTTTACACAGCCAGACATACGATACCCCGGCAAATGTAAACATGGCGGGTTGTATTTCCTTACGGAAGGGTTAATTTTAACAGGTAAAAAATAGTTTACCGGTCTGTCAAAGCAATGTTAGGTACGTGAAAAAAGTGCCTCTATCCATATAAGGTACCTAATTATTATTTTGTGTTAGTTGTTACTATGATAACCTTTGATTACGTGAGTAATATAAATTAATGCACCGTTGATGATTGAACTAGTAGGATTAAAAGATAGGCACAATACCAGAATTTGCAAAATTTTATAATCGCTAAAAATCTGTGACCCGGTTATGATTTCTTGTTTAAATTTTATTAAGTTCTATCTATTGCAGCATAATAAATAAATAATATAAACCGTGGCGATGATAAATGGAGATGTAAATGAATGAACCTCGAAAACCGTGAGAAATACTAAAATAAACGTTGAATTAATAAAAACAAATAGTACATTACAAAAATGAATCGGCCGGCTTTTCCGATAACGCACAAACATATAGACATATCGAGTTCCAGCCGCCCGCCGCGCTGTCAAACTGACGTTTGTTTTAACGCCAAAATACATAGACTCAGTTTGTTTTTCTCGGCGCATAGAGCAAAGACAATCCCGATATACAGCCATCGATAGCTAAGGGAATTTATTCTCTGTTACTAGAGAAATAAAGGCGTTCGATTCGAGTGCAGCCTAAGCTGTTTGCTAATGTGTAATTCTATATTTTATCCGCGAGATAGAAGGGTGGAAATGTAAACACAAGTTATTTTAGATGATGCGACTTTGTTTAAAAATTGGCGCCAACGTTGACGTGAGGTTATGATTTTTTCGTGTTTTATTGTAAACTATGATCTGAAATTGGAATTGTTGAGTTTATAATTGGATTGTTATTGTTTACGCGTCTGTCAGCTGAGAGGTTAACGACTTTCAACGGTTTTGTGTTAATAAAAATCGTCAATGAATGAAAATATAACCGTACAACATGATTCATATTTTGAAGTGCTTTGTGGGAAATCCACTTGAAAATAGCAAATACGTATTGAGTACTTAATAACAGGTACTTATGAATATAATAGTTATACAACAAATACTTTTTAAAGAGAATATAGATACAGTCACGAAAATATAATATTAAAATAAAAAGCCGTGGACCAGAAGAATTTCTTGAATTTCTTGCCCGTTCTTCTCAGCCAATTGACACCCTTAATTTGAGAATTAAATCTATTCAAAGAAATGATAATTCTTTGTCATAGGCAGATCTGATGTATGCCTATATAGCAACGTTAACTGTTTAATAGAAATTACGAGAAATTCGCATCGGAGTGCTAATTAAGCCTAAACAGCTTATCATACGCACACCTAACCGGAACACGCTTCTTATTGAATCATTGTTTATTAGTTATTCACGGATTTGGTTTTATTTATAGACATTGAACTGTGGTTCAGTGAGTCACAGAGGTTGTTTACTCCATACCCCTGGGGACGATCCCAACTAATAATTGGTTTGTACTGTAATAATAAAAATACTGTTGAACGCCACGGATGTGTGGCCAAGTTTATTGGTGGCTTTGCTGAACGAAAGCTTTCTTTCGTAGTTTACATATAATATATATTGAATAATAAGTAAATAAAGTAAAACTATTTACTTAATAATAAAAGGAAATTTCAACATTAAGACTCTGAAACAAAATGACCTGCCTAGAGCTGAGAACAGTACCTACGTCATGTGGGGCCGAATTTGCGCTTTATACAGGTGCAAGCGGTAGCCCGGAGTGAAGTACCGTCTTGCTTTGCTGAGCACACCAAGCTTTTTGGAGGATAATTTAGCCTTTCCCTCCAAATGACCGCGAAACTGAACGTCGTTCGATATATCAACGCGAACTATTCTGATGCTGGATGTGGCTTGAAGAAGAATGTCTTCGAAAAGAGACATTAGTATAATTCGTTTTATTATAAACGTAGAGGCTTACCTAGTGTAGTCTCGTTTGCAATACGTCTTCCCGTCCCTGACGAAGCAGGTACAGGACTCGTCCAGGAACTGTCTGCACTCCTGACACTTGAGGCAGGCGGCGTGCCACTCCAAGTCCGGAGCCACCCTCAGGATGTACTGGTCGTGGATCTGACCGCCACACCCCACGCATAGTGATAGCCGGAGTTTTTCTGTAAACAAAATGTCCTTACATTATAATGTTACAATTTTTTTTGCGAACTGTGGAATCGTCTCCCGACGGGGGACTTCGCTGAGAGATATCTCCAGTTGTTTAAAGTAAGAGTTTACTCCTCTCTCAAAGGCCGCCAACGGACCCACTAAAAATAGGTGTTCATGGGCTGCTATGACTGCTCTTTTTATTTATTCATTTATAGGACCAAAAAGAACATGTAGGTACCTATATGATAGAAATATACAAGAAAATATGACTTCACAAATTGTACACACATACACATTACACATACACATCAATTAAATTATGGGCGTCTCATAGGCTCGTTTGCCCCCTAAACTATAAAAAAATAAAAAATAAATGTCTAAAGATTATGTAGTAAAGAGACCTTTTTTTTTATTTTGGTCCTGATTTAATGGCTATGCTGAATGTATTTTATTTATAGAACAGAGGGCAAACGGGCTGGGCCTCATCTGATGTAAAGTGATACCGGACATGGACACTCTCAATGCCAGACGGCTCGCAAGTGCGTTGCCGGTCTTTTATTAATTGGTTGACTCTTGAATTGGTAATGAGCTTTGTAATTGAAATTATTTACTGAGCAGTTAAATCAAGCTAATTTCGGATATTCCAAGCCATCCTCTTGGGATCGTAGATTCACTCCAATGGGTCCATCTTCTCTTTCCATTTTTATGCAGGGGCATTTAAAGGAGAAGTGTTGGCCTAGTGGCTTCAGCGTGCGACCCTCACACCTGAGGTTGTAGGTTCGATCCCCGGCTGTGCACCAATGGATTTTCTTTATATGTGCGTATTTAACATTCGCTCGAACGGTAAAGGTAAACATCATGAGGAAACCGACATGTCTCAGACCTAAAAAGTCGACGGCGTGTGTCAGGCACTGGAGGCTGACCTACTTGCCTGTTAGATTTAATAATGATCATGAGACAGATTCAGAAATCTGAGGCGAAGACCTAAAGAGGAGGAGGTAGCGCCACTGATTAATTTTATTTTTTCATTTTAAGGTTAGCTCGCTGGTCGTGAGCTAACTGGTTTTGTAAGAAAAATGCTACGATAAATCTGCAGGTCTACGCTACATAATATGTTTCTGAACTTTTAATTACTCAACTTCGTACATAGTTTTACCTTGAGGGGCTCATTATTACATGAACAAAAGCTAGACACTCCAATTATTAATTAATACCTACCTACCTAGCGCAGACAGAATTACATATAGGTACATTGTGATTGGCTATAAATCATGTTATACAGTAAAAAATGAACTTTAATGCCCTGTTATTCACGAGAGACAAAATAGAAGAAATATGAATAAATTATAATTGTCAGAAATCGATACAGACGGGGCGTGGTCGAGCCCCGCCCAATCGTAACTGGGAACCTATGTCTGTCGCCATTGTTGCTTACTCTTTTACACTTTTTTATGGGATTTGAGTGTAAACATAAAACTCTAAGTCTTGGACCCGGGTCTATTATTACCCATTTGTCGTAATGTCTATAGTAGGTGTAAAAGAAATGACCGAGAAACCTTATGTGGCGTATACATAATACAAACTGACGGATATTTTCACACCTTAATCTTGCAACTCACTGTGATTAATTCTGCTACAATCATAGGTAGAATAGAATATTTACCTTTATTGATAAGATGTATGCCAATCAATAAAAGCTACCTGATGTAAAATCAAAACATTATTTATTCTTGTAGGTAACTTGAGGTAGGTAATGTACACTTGTGAACGTCAGAAATAAGATATGCTAAAAAAAACAATTAATGCTGCTAAATTTAGATTTACTGCCAGTTCTCAAATCAAGTGTGTAGTCTTGGAACTCTGGCCTTCGGTTTTGGTAAGCCTTCGGTTTTGGTAACATACAAAACCGTTAACCCGGCTCAAGGGTCACCAGAGTCACGTTCTCTGGCGGCCACTTGAGTAATTCTTCTCTGGCGCGTCCAAGCCGCGGGGGTGGGCATTGAGTGTTCTAGTAGGCTCGGGACATCTCAATGGCCGAGTTCAGGGAAGGACCCAGCACCACGGGGTATAACGTGGTCCCCTGCCTAGGGTTACAGGTGAAGACCTTAACGGCGGTGAAGGCGTAGATCTAGAAGATCACATCGGTGACATCGGCGGAAGAGGCGAGCTCAGCTGTAGGAGCTTAATACGACAGCCTGGCGCTAGGCAGCAGTAGGGCCAGTACGATATCGAGGCCAGAGATGGGCTCATATCGAGAATTACCGGCGGAGCTAGGATGGCGGTACGGCGGTAATCTGCGATGACGGAAGGCAACGGGAAACCACCGTCATAATACTCCCTAGTTGATCAGCTCTGATCATTAAGCATGGATAGCACAAATATAGCCACGGCCCTGAGTCTCCGGCGTCCCTTAAATGGGTCAGGGGTGCGAAGAATCTCCGGAGGGGATCACGAACAAAAACAACGACACAGGCTAAAAATTGGAACATGGAACGTAAGGAGTCTTAAACAGCATGGGAAACTACATAATGTCATCAAAGAAATGAGGCGCCTAGAAATTGGGGTGTTGGGTATTAGTGATACTAAATGGCCAGGAAACGATCGATACAAGACCACAGAGGGCGAAGTACTGTACTACTCGGGTAAAAATGGCTCAACCGAACCTTATGGAGTGGCAGTCCTGCTCACCAAAGAAACTGCTCAAGCCGTTCGCGGTTTCATACCACATTCCAACCGAAGTATGCTGTTACGGCTGGAAGCTAAACCGCAGAACATAAATATCATACAAGTGTATGCCCCGACAGCCGACAAACCCCAGAACGAGTTGGATGAATTTTACGCGGAAGTTAGGAATCTTTTACAATACACGAAGAAACATGACATAAATATTATAATGGGAGATCTAAACGCAAAGGTGGGTGCAGGGGAGGTACCAGGAGTGATCGGACCTTATGGATTAGGGGTAAGAAATGAACGGGGCGAAGCGCTCATTGAGTTCTGTCAAGAACATGAACTCGTAGTCACGAACACCCTGTTCAAACATCACCCAAGGAGGCTCTACACATGGACCTCACCAGCGCATACACCAGATCACATAGTTCGCAACCAGATAGATTACATAGCGATAAATAGTCGTTTCAAAAATTCGATTACAAGTGCTCAAACCTATCCTGGTGCTGATATCAACTCTGACCACAACCCCGTTATAGTTAAAATGTGCTGTAACCTGAAAAAACTAAAAAAGACTAAAATCATCTGTCGTCCGGATATACGCAGTATCAAACATCCGGATAAAAGAGTAAAAGTCTCCAAGGCTATAAACCGCTGGGCTGAAGAAAATTTTAATACAACTGCATCTGTAGAAGAAGTGAATCATGCTCTAGTTAGAACCATTACCAATATTAATGAAACTATTTTGGGTCAGACGCAATATAACAAAAGACAACAGTGGATGGAAGATGAAATCTTAGACCTCATGGAAGAAAGACGACTGATTAAACAATTCGATCCACACGCATACAGTGCCCTAAATAAGTTAATCAGGAGGAAAATTCGAGCAGCTAGGTCAAAATTTTATGAGGACAAATGTGTTAGGTTGGAAGAGCTCAACGCCAAACATGACAGCTTTAACTTACACAAAGAGATCAAAGAGATGGCTGGATTGCGGAAAAGGACAAACCGGAATACGTTAGTGGATGATAGTGGTAATGTATTATTAGACGTAGAGAGCAAGAAATCTGCTTGGAAACTCTATGTTGAAGACATATTCGCAGATGCAACTAGAAGAATCACAGTAACACCAGGAAATGAAACTGGACCTCCTATATTGAGAGCAGAGGTAGTAAAAGCTCTAAAGAGAGCCAAAACTGGAAAATCTCCAGGTCCAGATCAAATTCATGTGGAGATTCTCCAACTATTAGAGGAACACCTGGTGGATGCGGTAACAAACTTCTTCAACTGTATTTATGCAACGGGGATTATGCCGAAGGATTGGTTAAATTCAACGTTCATCACCCTCCCGAAGAAACCTACGGCTAAGAAATGCACAGAATATCGCACAATAAGTCTGATGAGTCAGGTCTTAAAACTTTTTCTCTCGATTATACATGAGAGGATTAGAGGCAAATGCGATGCACAAATTTCGGAGAGCCAGTTCGGGTTCAGATCTGGAGTAGGAACCAGAGAAGCCTTGTTCTCATTGAATGTGCTTGTTCAAAAATGTCGAGACTTACAGACAGACGTCATTATATGTTTTGTTGATTACGAAAAGGCCTTTGACCGTGTCAAACACGAGGTACTTATGCGTCGTCTGCAAGAAGTCGGAATTGATGGCAGGGATATGAGGATAATACAAAACCTCTACTGGAATCAAACCAGCACGGTGAGAGTGGACGGTGATGAAACCGAACTAATTTCAATCTGTCGTGGAGTCAGGCAAGGGTGCATTCTGTCCCCGCTTCTATTTAATCTGTATTCAGAAGCAATTATCTCTGAAGCACTGGAAGGCAAAGAGTGGGGTATCAAGATCAATGGGCAAATAATTAACAACTTGAGATACGCCGATGATACCACTCTTATAGCAACAACACCTGAAGATCTACAGAGTATAGTTGACCACGTCTATGAGTGCAGCAAAAGAGCGGGGCTATCAATGAACCTCGCCAAAACCAAGTATATGGTGATTAGCAGAAGAGAAGACTTAAACCCAACAATCTCGGTGGCAGGTACTACTTTAGAGAGAGTTAATAAATACAAGTACCTAGGCACATGGCTGACTGAAGCATGGGAGTCTGAAAATGAAGTGAAGACCCGAATAGAAGTTGCTCGTGCTTCCTTCAACAAAATGAGAAAGGTACTTTGCAACAAGGACATCAGTCTGCACCTCCGAAGTAGGATGCTTCAATGTTACATCTGGCCGATTGTAATGTATGGTTGCGAGGCTTGGACCTTGAAGGAGGCAACCATTAAGAAACTTGACGCCTTTGAAATGTGGTGTTACCGAAGAATGCTGAGGATAAGCTGGGTCCATAGAGTCACGAACGAAGAAGTTCTACGGCGCGTCAAACGATCCCGAGAACTCACGTTGAGCATTAAAAAGAAGAAGATAAGTTACTTGGGACATGTGTTTCGACACGAACGATACCGACTTCTTCAAGTAATCATGATGGGCAAGGTCGAGGGGAAAAGACGCGCTGGCAGAAGGAGGAAGTCGTGGCTCCGCAATATTAGAGAATGGACGGGAGTGGCCAGCGTAGAACAGCTGATGCGCTTGGCGAAAAATAAGAAGGAGTTTGACGAGCTGACCGCCAACCTCCAGTAGTGGAGAGGCACTTTAAGAAGAAGAAGAAGAAGAATCCTCCTGCAGTAATTCCTCCTATAACACGGTAGATTCAGTCCGCGTTGTAGGAGTATTCTGGCAAAACGCGCGCGATGACCCAATATAGGAGAAAACTATGTTATGAACGAATAAGAGAAATATAACGTGGCACACGTTATACTTTTCCTCCGATCTCAGCATTAGATGGGAGAATATCCGTGATTTACGAGGGTAATCGCGTAGAAACCATAAAAGAGTTGCGTTATAAGGGAGTTTACTGTATATTACTAAACAAGTCCTCTGGTCTAACTGTTTGCATGACCGTGCTAAACTGAATACAGTACGGATTTTTCGGTTTTTTAGATAGTTAGAAGTCCTTAGATTCATTTTGGTTTAATTTAAATTACGATTACGAACCTAACGATTATTGTACCTACACGAAATCTCCGTAGGCGAAACTGCCCATGCTAGTATAACAGTCAAAGCATTCTGTACTATGTAGGTATGTTAAACCCATAAGAACTATTACTTTAAAGGGGGAAATCAGCTAGATACATGTATATTATAATTGAAGTGTTATATCGGGTGTTTTTTTTAGAGGTATAGAACTTTAAATTGCAATAAAACAACGATTGATTATTGGACTGACGTGATTTTTTTTTTATTTGAAAGATAATCTTATGGCAATACATTTTAAATATGATTTCTGGCATATGACTGCCACGGCTGGCTCGGATATAGTCCAATCTGGACGTCCAATTTTCGATGACTATTTTCAACATTTGTGGCCGTATATCGGCAATAACACGGCGAATGTTGTCTTCCAAATGGCCAAGCGTTTGTGGCTTATCCACATAGACCAATGACTTTACATAGCCCCACAGAAAATAATCTAGCGGTGTTAAATCACAAGATCTTGGAGGCCAATTCACAGGTCAAAAACGTGAAATTAGGCGGTGTCTTTCAGTAAATCGATTGAGGCACGAGCTGTGTGACATGTTGCGCCGTCTTGTTAAAACCACAGCTCTTGGACATCATGATTGTTCAATTCAGGAATAAAAAGTTAGTAATCATGTCTCTATACCTATCACCATTGACTTTAACATTCTGGCCATTATCGTTTTTGAAGAAGTATGGACCAATGCTGCCACCAGCCCATAAAGCGCACCAAACAGTCAGTTTTTCTGGATGTAACGGTGTTTCGACATACACTTGAGGATTAGCTTCACTCCAAATGCGGCAGTTTTGTTTGTTGATGTAGCCATTTAACCAGAAGTGTGCTTATGAAAATCGGGAATAACGGACGGGAAAATTGGACGTCCAGATTGGACTATATCCGAGCCAGCCGTGGCAGTCATATGCCAAAAATCATATTTAAAATGTATTGCCACAAGATTATCTTTCAAATAAAAAAAAAAATCATGTCAGTCCAATAATCCATCGTTGTTTTATTGCAATTTAAAGTTCTATACCTCTAAAAAAAACACCCGATATAATACGACACTATCGACATCTTTATATGTTCGCAGAGTGAGTTCACAGTAGCGATATTGTGTATTTAATATTAAGTATATATTTTTTCGACATTATCGTATTAACTTAGTACTGTAAGGATAGTATATATATATATTTTTGTGAATAAATTAGTAAATATTTCGCACTCACATTTACAAAGGAATGAATAATAAAATTGCTCAATTGTTTAATTTTCATATATAATTTAAGATGCATTATAATTTTACAATCGCTAATTGAGGTTTAACGTAATGACAGGAACACTTGTTTTCGTTGATTTAATGAGTGTATAACTGTTTTTAATTTGAAATAAAAATGATTTCCCGCTAATGGCACTTTTCCTGTCATAAAAAAATACGTAATCCCTCGAATGTTCTAGACATGAGCTGATTGATTTCGTCTCTTTCTGTTTAATTGTGTTTAGGCCGCGATGAAACGAAATAGAACATAGAGAACAATTCGACTTTTTTTAATGAACGTGGTCATGTTTATATATAGGTATATATACAAAAAATCTCTCATCTTGTTAACATTGCACCTATTCGATACCAACAATTGAATAGTTTGAGTAGGTACCTAATAAATAAGAGAACTGTAGACAATAGATACGTCTCACATGATCTATATTTCACTTTCAATTAATTTCTGACCATAGATTTAACATAGGTATGCCTAATAATACATTTTCTTCAACACTACTTTGTGAAGACATAGTTACAAAACAATTTAAATATAATATTTTAAACGGGATTCAAATCTGATTATTATAAGAATACAAAGGATACGACATATTTCGCGAAGAATAAATTAATATTTTTAATTAGCCGCAAGATTAAATAAACAAATAAAAGTCGGTATCATTAAAAAAGTCGTAAAACGTTGGTACGTAAGCCGTTAATTAGGTATTAACGGAGCCATAAATAAAAATTAACGACAATTAACTATTTGGCTCTATAAATGTCTCGGTAGCTTTGTAATTATTTATGACTCTTTTATTGATATTAAAATGGCAAAGCACTGTCAGATTTTATAAACTTTTTCCTATAGCAGGCTTATAGTAGGTACTTTTATGAATATATCATCTAATAATAATAATCAGTGGCGCTACAACCTCTTTATGGGCCTGTATGGGCCTCAGATTTCTGAATCTGTTTCATGATCATTTGTCAATCTAATACGCAAATAGGTGATCAACCTTCAGTGTCTGACACACGCCATCGACTGTTTGGGTCTTAGACATGCTGGTTTCCTAACGATGTTTTCCTTCACCGTTCGAGTGAATGTTAAATGCGCAAATAGAAAGAAAGTCCATTGGTGCACAGCCGGGGATCGAACCTACGACCTCAGGGATGCTCCTCTGAATATATCATCTACTTCCATATAAAAATTAAAGCTGAATTGTGTGTAAGAAACATCTTGATTTACTGCGCTGTTGCAACGACCCAAAAGAGTCAATCAAATCTCAAAGGACAGTCATCGCAGCACATAGACACCACAGACAATTTTAGTGGCTGAGTTGCCGGCCTTTGAGGGGGGAGTAGATATACTCTTTCTTTAAACAACTGGAGGTCGTATCTCTCAAGAAAACTCCCACTGGGAGTTGATTCCACAGTTCGCTGTATCGCAAAACAAGTCTTGTGAAGCGAATCGTGGAAGTCATCAAGGTATTAATTTAATATTGTCTAGATTAAGAACGAATGACCAATCAAAAAAGTTTGACTTCCATTTTTAAGTAGGTACAGAATTCAATAATACTGAAAGGGCTAGTTGATGTTTATTTTCTAGGACGTTTTTTTTTCTAAGAGAGAATGTGTTACAAGGGTAAAATATATTTTAACGTTTCACAAAGTTGACAGGACTGTCAACACACATGGCCAGCGGAGTGTGGGACACTAAGTGTATTTACGAAGGTAATTACGATTTAAATGTATCAAGAGCTATCAAAAGACATAATTAGGTAATTAAGATAAGTGTGGAAATTAACTGAAATTTCGCAAAGACAATAATCAATTTACCTGTCATATAGTGCTACATCCGGTTTGATCCGGTCCGGAGGTGTAAATTAACAAACATTATCACTTAACACGACACTACCGAATAAGTAAGGTGACAATTAAGATGTTGTTTAAACCCATTTTGAGAAAAATACTATTATTCCAAATTAAACTCAGTGTGAGAAAGTAGGTTTTATTTTACTTCTAGGCATAGTTAATTACATTACTTAATTCAATTTAGGTATATATCTGGTAATATCTGGTATCTGGTAGATCTAGTGGACAACAGGTTCGAAGCTCGGATGGGGCCTAAAACTATTAACTAACACGTCATTACAGTGACTTAAAAAGAAGGCATATCAAGAGTAGCTTAAAGTTACGAAGTTAGCGTTGTTCGAACACTCTTGTGCCTCTGATGAATAAATCTGTTGGTTCTGTGTCTCCTGTGACACCTGTACGAATAATAAAAAAATGTGCGTGTACACTAGTACACACGTTAGAAGTGAAACTTCTTTATGACCTTATTTTTCGAAAAATTATCTATATGCAACTTTACAGAAATTGGTTAGATAAAGTTAAATTAGATAAAGTTTAACAAAAGGCTTTTAATATCACAGACTTGAATACAAATAATACAATTATTTCATTTTACCTTATTTCCACTAAGATTATTACAGAATTTTATAAATTGTACCTAATAGAATTTTTAGTATCATTGTTATAGTTATTATACATTTTTGTTATTAATGGTTTAGAATCTCTTTGAATCAACCCTGGTAGGGACAAGAAAAAGACGCGCGTAACGGTCAAATGTGACGCGTAACCGAAACATGTGACGCGTAACCGAAAATGTTACACAATTTTTTTTTCCAACCCCGATAACGAAGTTTCACTTCAAAAATATTATTTAAAATATCGCATTTCTTTCCCCTTCTTATGTATTAACAAAATATAAAAAACACATAATTAAATTATGTTAACTTTGCTTTTACTGAAATTAGTAGAAATCTAAAATTTAAACCTCGCTTCATCCTAAACAGCGTAAAAAAGGAACGGATTTAAATCTCTATTTACCTGTGTGCGTGTACACACACAAGGGTGGCTTAAAAATGCGTGCGTTAGAATTTATTGTGTCAATAATGAGCGGACCAGACACTTGTTTAGGGTTATCACTTTAATCAAAATAAATGTCCTTTGAAAAGTTACGCAAGTACATATTTTAGAGGAAATATCTTGTCGTACATATTTTTAAATTTTTTATTCATATTTTGGATCATATTGTATAATTTTGATAAAAACTTGTATATTGCGTAATTGTTAGTAAATGATTTGATTTGAAAATAGCTTTACATATTTGTGAAATATATTCGTATTTTTTTAGATAAAACCAGAAAAATATTATGCAAAAATGTGTGGAATATACTACAATTTAATGAGCTTATTATGCACTTCCATAATATTAAGATAAATAAGCATTCTTTGTTCAAATTAATGTGCTGTTTGTATGCGAAATGATTTTTATCTAAGCAATATTAGCATCCGTGTAGATTTTTATTTATCATTTGTACAGGTGTGCCTCAGATAAATTTACATTATGCATTTTGATTTTGTTGATTAATCACCAAATACTACACTACTCTGAATAATTTAAATCTAATATGTAACTACTTTGCAACTATACAAAAACAAGTTGTTCTGTTAAATACTAAAAACTATTTGACGATTTAAAAAATTGTACTTCACGCTTCACGGAATTAGTTGCTGATTTTTGGCCCCTTATCTAAGTTCTCGCTAAATAGTATAGAAAGATGTTTATTTCCCTAGTTCTCGCTAAATAGCATGTCGATAAGCTTTTTAGTCAAACGTTCGAAAATAAAGTGGTCCTACCAAATGTGGCATTCGCCCATACCCTCAGAACGCAGCAGGGGTATGTGGGAATCGATACACACTGTCAAAATCCCTACTATTTAGTGACTAGCAATACGAGTAGTTCCTCCACCACATGGCTGCGTAAGAGAGGCCGGTGCCGGTGTACCGAAATTTAAGATATACAAGATCTGTATGAGATGTGTATTTTTTTACAGGTGTGTTTTTAAAAGAGTCAATTAATATAGGCGTATTGTCAATAGGTATGAATAAATAACAGTTAAATAAAGCGACAACCCTATCCCCAATAATCAGTATGGGAGGCGGCGAGCGCAAAGTGGCAACACAAAGACGCCGCGTCGTGTCGCGTCTTATCGTACGATTATCCGTTGTATTCACTATTTTACTCGCTACAGAGCTCGAAGGTAGCTATTTTCATCACAATTTTTATATCACGAATAGCTGACGATAAAGGCAAATGAGGCCCAATTAACCAAAGGTCGTCACAGTGACACGGTTTAATTCCTGACCTCAATGAAGAAGAGACGAGAAAACAAAAAGAAAATTAGGTTTGTTTTTAAGATAAACAATTGATTTGCGAATAATTTAAATTTATCGTTTTGATCTATTTATTTGAACGAAACAATTAATAGTTATTTGGGTATTAAAGTGCATTCATATGTTTAGTTCATTTAAAACAGAAAGGAGTAATTTAACTAAACTAAGCTAAGGTACAAAGCGCGATTAGAACTTGAGGAAAACGCGAGGAGAAACTGATCGTGGTTGGCATTTGGCAACACAGAAGGCAAAATTCATCAACCAGATGGACCGATCAAGTGAAACTCATCGTCCTCAAAAGCACACACTGTCATAAGAGAGGTGCTGAACAGGAACCGGTGGTTCCTTGCTGATCACGACGTTCACACATGAGCTACCGACTGAAGAGACTCTAAGGTAAAATTATTTATCCATAGCAGAATTACATAAACAGGCTCACTTCAACTAAAAATATCTTAATTATTGTAAATGAAAGGAAAAAATTGATTATATTAATATATTTAGATAATTATCTACTTAATTAGAATATTAATTTGAGTAAAATAAATCTAGTTTGAACAAACAACGGAATAACAAAACATTAGTCTATAATCAAGGTTATTTTAAATGTCAAATATTGGAATTGAAATGGCCTTAGGCTAGACAAAATTATTATAAAATGAGGAGATTGAGCGACTATTGTGCCGTTTTGGCTAGATATATATATATATATATCTATATCTATCTATCTATATATCTGTCCATGCGTATGTAGGTATACATATAAAAACTGTTTCCTTTTAATACAATATTCTTGCGTAACGATTTTGAAGGAATACTTAAAAATCGCTACTTTTGTACTACGTTATTGTATAAAATGTATTTAACTTAGCAGTAGGTACTTATACATATTATCAGATATTTAAAGGAGTAAATAAGAAAGTGGTACAATAAGCAATAATAGATCGTGGACACGTATTTAACACATCACAACGTCTCAATACCAATTTGAAAAATAAAGTTTTAAAAATATAAGACAACCTCAAAATGTAATGACTGTACAAACATATTAAACTAAATTTACACTGCGTATTAAGCTCAAAATCGCGTGCACGTACACGTTTCATTCAAAAGAATTGTATGGTGGGCCAGTGGAGGTTTCGAGCCACTTTGAATCTTATTATTGGACTTGTTGGTTTGTCTGTATGTTTGTAAAGGACGGTCGGAAATTAGCGAGTCCTACCGCGGTAAGTCAAAGAGTTCTGAAGGTAATAGTTAAGATAAATATTAAACTTAAATATGGTTTGGGAATTTTTTGTTTGTACTCTCGTCTGGTGGTTCTAAGAGTTTATTACGGGTTGACAGAATTAAGAGCGATTCGCATAGAAAATATATAAAGTTTATCATTAATAATATTATTTAAAAATTAAACTCTGCTAACTCTCTCAGCCTTGATCAAAATAATAAATTTTATTAAACTTTGAATTTATAATTTGTACTTCTAAATTATGTTGAATATATGAATACGAAAATCAGCTTATTTATTAAGTAAAAATATGGTCGTGTGTATAAACGGTAGGTCCTCAAAGGAAATGGTACATTTGGTAGTCACCGCCAAAGAACCCGTCCTGCTTACTTAAGCACCGGCAGAGCTTTTTAAGCGTTCAAGTGGGAAGCTTTTTTGTCACAGCATCTAGTATTTTTATTTCTATGTTTACTAACCTCCAGAAAAAACCATCTCCACTATAACCATACTATTATCCGACTAGGGCATGGGGTATGGGGACAGACACATTTCTGTATCACTTCTTTAAACTTTGTAATTTGACATAATTATAAATGAATTTATATATAAAATCAATTTCTATAAAATTTTAATGCATATTCAATACTTTTAATAAACAAAATGTATTTTTTCTAAGTAAATAACAATATACCGCGAAAGCGATATTCTAATCGATATTGTCCTCGCAGTAATTTCGGGTTCTAAGACCATATGATCGCTCATTGACCCGATAACAAAAAACAAAATTAGGTGACACTTCCGCCTACACCGCTGGGACTTCAATGCGACCGAACCAGATCCTCATTAACAAAAAACAAGTCAAGTACGTGCCGACCGAAGGTATTTTGAGATCAAATGAAATGCCTAAGTCAAAATAGGACGGGATGAAAAGATGCTTTAAATAAAATGGTTTACCTAAAACAAAGACAGTTATTTTAGTTTATTTATTATTAATGTAATGAACGGAAATGACAAACTATACAAGTTTGTTCACTTATAATATTAGTTAAGTAGTAAAATGTCCAATAATTTTTAGTCGTTAGCGCCATAAAAATCTATTATAGGCCTCACCATTTCGAGATGTTTAATCTAATATTTAAAATTATCGTGTTACAATGTTCGTTCCCATACTCCTCCGAAATGGCTCGACCGATTCTTATGAAATTTTTTATGCATATTCAGTAAGTCTCAGAATCGGACAACATCTTAATGCTCAGGGTGGTCCCACCCCTAAATATTTATTTTTTAGACACAACTTTTTATTTTTATTTTTTTATGTTACAGCATACAAATTTTTGTACATACAACCCTTAATTGTCAACCCTCTACGATCAACCTCTATTTATTATTATTGAAGATTGTTATTTTTATTGAACTAAATTTTTTCCTAGAAATAATATACCTACATGGCAAAACAAAGTTTGCTAGTATTAAATAATAATTTATTTAGTTAGCTAGTAGAAATAAAATTGAATGTTAAAAATTATATTAGAAAAGAAAAATATCATTAGAAACCATAAAATAACTTACATTTAATATTCTATGGCTGATTGATTCCAATACTGATTATCATTTCAATCATGCGCAGGCGACATTAAAGCATGAAGATGGTGGCCGATATGGGATATAGACGTCACACGAATCTCATGCTGGGGTTGTTGGGCTTTTAATATAGCGATTATATATCTTAAAGTTTTTAGTACATATATAGAAATACTTCACTATACAATCATTCATATTACATGATATTGTTGAAGTTTTACATCGAATTCATTATATTTGAGTAAATTGTTGTAAGGAAGTAAAATAGACTTATATATTTCTCGAAAAAAATACTAATATTATATAGGAAGAAAAACTCCAAAGAAAAACAGTGTTCACTTGACTATGGCTCGTGTACAAGTGTACCAGGATCATGAATTTATCCTGAGCTGATTAAACCAGTTACTTTAGCTCAGCATCATATCTTATACATATAAACATACTAATAATAGTATATTTATATCACAATAACACAAAACAAAAAAAATAAGACCTCCTTTGTGTCACTGCTTAAAGCTGTTTTGTCCAGGTCTATATAATAAATAAAATAAATCGGTGGCGCTACAACATTTTTAGGTCTGTGCCTCAGATTTCTGTATCTGTTTCTTGATCATTTGTCAATCTAATAGGCAAGTAGGTGATCAGCTTCCTGTGCCTGACGCACGCTATCGACTTTTTGGGTCAAAGGCAAGCCGGTTTTCCTTCACCATTCGAGCGAGTGTTAAATGCGCACATAGAAAGAAAGTCCATTGGTGCACAGCCGGGGATCGAACTTACGATGGAATGACATTCAGACGCTGGGGCCACAATGCCAACATTGCTCTGTAAATCAACATAAGTATAAGTATAAAAAACTAATGATCGTTAAAATAAATCATACAATTTGTTCCTATTTAAACCCATCTATGTGCCCACTATATTTCAAATGGGAAATATGTCTTCAAAACTTGGCTGTTCTCCACAGGAATGCAACATTTGACGTATGAATCCCCTGTAATCGCTGCATTCATAGCTATACAGTAGGTACAGTAGCGGGTATTACAGTTATAATTCATATAGATAACATAATGACTGGTAACTTTTGATTCTCACGGCTTGACTCACGGCTTAAAGCTTATAGATCAGACCTACGTTCACTTATAAACATTCTGGACCTAAAATTCCAGTTCAAAGGAAAAACTAAATTAATATTTCAACAATGGAATAACTTGCTTTAAAACTAACATGCCTTTGAATGTATTTGAATTAAAAACAGATTAGATCTATAATGATAAAAATAATAGATATCAAAAGTAATCCTCTACCATGAGTTTGACAGTGTTAATTAAAGGCTTTAAATAGGTAAAGTATTTGTTTTATCCATATTAAGTATCTTTACATATGTGATTTTGGGACGTTTAGGCAGGTTACTTTGAATAAAGTGATAATGCGCGTTGCACCTGCAACGTCGAGAGCTAGCGGGTGTGTTGCCGATTATATGTTACATTTAATTTAAGGTAAAGTAAATCTAATACTCATATTGATATAAAATAACTATATCGTAGAATTAATTCTGTCACAGACATAATATTGAATAACAAAAAAATCACGATTTTGCCAATACCGATATAAGCTCGATAATTACACATTAAACCCTCGTTTTAAATAAGAATAGCATAAAATAAAAATATTTGAAGGACCTTAAGAACATTGTACGTCGGATTATTGGAGCTAAGCACGGCTTTACGTTAGGCTGGTGACACACTTAACGTTGACGACTTGCTAAATATGTAATCGATTCCGGTATTGAAATGTCACAAGTTTTTGCAGTATCTAATATTTACCACCTCTTATACATACATAGATAACTGTTATTTTTGAAAATTATAGAATATATTTATTAAGAAAAAAGCGTTTAAATCGTAGTTCATACTGGACATACAAACATAGTATATTCAAACATAATTTATTTATTAAAATATAAAACACGAAAGTCAAAGAGTTCACTAATAAAGTATTTATGTTAGGTACAGTGAACATTAAATGATAAACACACAAACCAGAGCCATAAAGGAAAAAAAAAACACACAAATATCTAGTAGGTGTTTCCTTTATTCTTAACCCACATAGTAATAATAATAATAAAAAGTGATTAATAAAGAAGTAGAGAGCAAAATAAAAACGTTAAGATCAAAGAAGCTCCCATTGTGTACAAACCTTTATAAGGTAAAAAATATCGAACCTGCTACCGTAGAGGTTTTATGACGAGGATAGTAAAAGGTTAGCGGGGATTATAAAAAGCCTTCTGTTCGGTCGACTTATTTTTTAATAAGATGTAGGTAACACCGTCTAAAATTACTGTAATTTGAATACACAATCTTTTATAAAAAGAGAGAGAGTAAATTGAGACAAGCTCAATCTTCATTCTTTGTACATAAAGTAGATTTTATATAATATAAAGAATGTCCATGTTATAGAAATTGAATAATTTGATTGCTTAGGTGAAAGTTGCCGGGTATGTTTCTAAAAAATTGCTTAGTACTTGTATAAAATAAAATAAATTAGTGGCGCTACAACCTTATTAGGTCTAAGCCTCAGATTTATGTATCTGTTTCATTATCATTTGACAATCTAATAGGTAGGTAGGTGATCAGCCTCCTGTGCCAGACACACGCTGTTGACTTTTTTGGTCTAACGCAAGCCGGGTTTCTCATTATTATTTAATTCACCGTTCGAGCGAAAGTTAAGTGCTAACGTAGAAAATCCATTGGTGCACAGCCGGGGATCGAACCTACCACCCGGGATGTAAGTCCCACGCTGCAGGCCATCATTATACTTTTGTGCTTAATCAAAAGATTATTTAAATTATTTTAATCTACACTCACAAGGTTAGAATATTATTGAAATCTAGAAAACTGGTATCCTAATCTGCAAATAGCCAAAACCGGTTTCATAAATGAAAAAATACTTTTATTGCTGACATGTCACTTGTCAACTTCCGAAAAAAACGAAGGCGTCATTTGATTTATAAATCATTGAGTATAGACAATTCAACATGGTCACTGACCTACGGCAGGCCATAGAGCAGGAGAAAAAAAGAACATCTTTCACACCGGATATTAAGGGGCTGGCGACAAAATTCTGGCGCCCGTATTTTTTCAACAAATAAAATGTGACCAAAAGTGAAAGGATACGGTTTAAAAAAAAACAAGTTATTTCAAATGTCAAGGATTTTTCTTAAGTTCATTTAAACAAAAACGAGGTTAGGGATCTCATTTACAGGGATTAGGCTCAAATATATTAATTTGGAATTTGCCTTATTAAAATGCTATATGTTTTATTACTTCGCCTTTAATTCCTCATAAACAGAAATAACCTAACTGTAAGTTTGCTAAACGGCTCTTTACTTAATTTTGATAATGGATTCTAATAATTGGAACATATGATGGGTATTAATGACTAAGAAACAGATATTTCTTTATAAATATTCCAAATCAAAGCTCAATATTTGTTTACTAAAGAAAATGTAAATACTCTAATCGAATAGTAAACTTTCACCACAGGTATGCGATAGGCGCCACGCTTATCAAAATCCTTTGTTGTCACAGAAAAATATTTTGCCGATACGTCATTCTGTTTTGCAAAAAAAAAAACTTTTGTCTTTCAAAACAAAAGCATGAAGATGTCAGCTTAATTTGACAGCTGTCGATGAGGGCGTGTTGTGGCAAATTGTGATTGAATAGATTTGTAAAATATTAGTTTAGACATTTAACAACCTATCCTTAACATACGTTTTTGAGTTTATAAAAAATATGTTACAAATAAAAGATGTAGAAGGTTATAGAAATTTGAGGATCATATTGTTTAATTTAAATTTAACCATAAAATTAATGAATTGATATAAATCTTAAGTGTGTGTAAATAAAATGAAAAGGCTACAATAACTGAGTTTATTAGCAATATACAAATAAACATGTTAATAAAATCATAAAAATAATGTTAATGAAATAATTATACTAAATGATATCAGTGCATAAAGAGATAAAAATCTGAAACGCAATATAATAACGTTGAATCTAAACAAAACCCACGGATTAGGCGAACGGGTTCAAATAATCTCAACTTATCAACTGTCCACCATAAAGGACCTATAACGTCCACAGATTATAAAAAAAGACAAAAGAAATGTCAAGAAAAAATCCCGCGTTATCTGGGACCGGCGCCAGTGGCGGGCGGGTTCTTGCTTTTTTCTTCTTTTTTTTTCAAGCGAAAATCCAGGCCTTAGCGACGTAATTGACAGAATTTACGCATCCGATAAGGAGGTTTTATATTATAACTGGTTGACTTTACGCGTTTTTTGTTACATCGTTTTGAATGTTCTATGGAGATTGCGTATTTATTTACATATTAAATACCTTAAATTTACATTTTTCCTGTTTAATGCTAGTTCTAAAATTGTTTCTGGTTTTGTAATATTCAATCTCAGTACCGAGGGGTACTCTTAGCCTGTCTCTTTTGCTTATAAAATAGTAATTATAATAATTAATGCTCCATAAATATAGCTCTTTTGGTAATAATGGTTAAAAACTTAATGCGGCACTTTCTACGCCTAGGAATTGGAAAAAAGTGTATCTTTTACAATTCCGGCATTAAAGTAATTTTCATCAAACATATGTCTATATGTATAAATCTATTATGTCTATAAACTACTCACATTACTTCAGCAATAATTTCACAACATTTTTAAATTGCACAAGTCTATTAATTGACCCTGAGAGCTTGCTTATGAAACGAAGTAGATCCAACTTTGCAATAAAATATTGAATTAAAGTCAATAACACTATTTACTCGTAAGTGCTTAAAATTGAGATTATAAAACGTTATTCAAGGTATAGTTTTGAGATCAACCATCAACTGTGCAATAGCTTTTCACTATTTTGCCTTTAAAAAAGATTGTGATATAAATCAAAATTGGTTTAGATGCAAGTTAATAACGATGGTAGGATGTAGCCACAGCAACCGCAGTTGGTGAACGTCAAAGGGATGTATAAAAATAATAATAAAACTTTATTCATGAGAGAAATATGGTTGTGATAAAATTGATCTATCGCTAGTCCCCACACAGGGAGCCCCTTTCATTACTATTACTTCGTGGTACGCGGTGCATGTTTAAAAGATTTTTTAAGTAGTCTTAGTGTTACATCTAATCAAACAAAAGTCGTATAAGTCCTTAAGTATGCGTGAATGTATTAGTATGTGAATGTGTGTGTGCGCCTGTGATAATTCTAAAATCTACTCTATCATGAAAATATATCTTTATATTATTATGTCGTACCAACTGTCATTATCTATCCGTTAATCTGAATTCAAGAACTTCCTTCAACAAAGCATGAAACAAAAGTAAAAACAATTCACTTTCTAAATTGAATTTGGGTCCAAATAAAAATTGGATCAAGTACCGGCATGGACAGACATGGCCGTCCCATTTTATATATAGATCAAGATAAGCCGAGTAACACCTACACGGCGCATCAAAGTCGGTGCGTTGAGGCCCTTTACACACGTGAAGATTTAAACGGCACGTTTTTTAAACTGTCTGTTAATCCAACTAGATACAGAAATCTATTACACGTAGATGCTCTTCATTTCTATGATATTTATTATTTTCTATGATCAATTAAATATATAGAAAATTAACAAAACGACATTACACACCTTTATAAATGCTGATTAAAAAGTAAAAGTAAAAAATCATTTAATCATGTAGGTAACATATTTATGCTTCTAATTTTACATTTACTGCCAGTTCTCAAATCAAGGGAGAACGGAAGAGAAGAACTGGCAATAAACGCAAATATTACGCAAAGATACAAAAGGTATCTAGACAGATTTGGCTATAGCTGAGAGGTCCAATCTCATTAGTCTGTTTTAAAAAAATGTGAAAAGTATTGTCAGAAATATATAAAGAAGTTCACCGGGTAAGTAAGTCACATTTTATTGAGAAAAAATCACGGATGTTTTTATTTTTGAGACGCAACCGGTAATGCGAGCCAACTGGTCATTTTAACGCTGCTTATTTGAAAGAGCAGCGTTTTAAAGCTTGGTGAGTAGTTCTCCTAAGTAAAGGCTACCCTTTGGTCAGTCCTATCGGGCCATCTCATTAGGACTTCCGTGTCCTAAAGGCGCCATGGCCTAATTAGCTGGAAAAATTGATGGTTATACCGCATTTACGGGTTATTAAAAAGAAGTTTTACGATCCGAGGATGTGGCGAATTTTAACCATAAAATAAGGATTTCAGGCTTGTAATCCCAGAAGAACCTGTTATTATAACTAAAGCTTTATTAATCAATACAACGATTAGTTCGTTTACATTTTACTTAATAAAAGAATTTCTTAATATTTCTTATTATATGTTGTGTTAGTATAAAGTTTAAAAAATAAAGTTAGATTTATTAATTATTTTAGTGGTCTAGTTTTTGTATGGCCCCTTTAAGGGTAACAGCCTCCTCCATATTTTCCATTTCTCCTTGTCTTGAGCAACATTCATCCACAGAACTTGTACTTGCCGTTTAATGAATTTATATACTTATTACTTAATGGAAGGAAATTCAGTATCTTTTCATCCAAAATTATAACTTTTACAGATATTTTTAACTGGAAGCTGACCTGTATAGTCCTCTTCCATAGAGAAAGAGTCCCATTTATTCATACAATGCTCGCATTACTCACAATACTCACATACAATGTACTTCGTTTTTTTCATGCTTATATGTAATTTTTATGCACTAATTGATTTGTCTGTGTGTAAAAGTTTGTTATGTTATATTATCTGGTATTTTCTAGGATGTTTTAAACCTTAAGAATAAATAAAACCATATACATATTTACAAATACCTATGTATGCAAAAAAAAAATAATTATTAACGTCGTATTTCAAATTAAAAATAACGATGATAGTACGAGTTTAGTAAGTACAATTTGTATGAATGGCAATAATTTATCTCAAGACTTTTTATGAGAATAATATTTTATATTATTTGATAAGACATCGTCGTCACAGTTGGTGAGAATCATAAAACCGAAAACTGAGTTGCAAACAAACGTCTTATTACATAAAATTTCTTGCAAATGAATAATTTATCATCTATTTAGACAATATATATTTTTATTAGCGACACGAAAACTTTATAACTAAGTCATTTATTTCTCAGTCACGCTACAAGCTTTTTAGGTCTGGGTCTCAGATTTCTGTATCTGTTATATTATCATTAGTCAATCTAATAGGCACAGGAGGCTGATCACCTAGATCAGCCTCCTGTGCCTGACACACGTCGTCGACTGTTTGGGTATCTCGATTTCCTCACGATGTATTCCTTCACCGTTCGAGCGAATGTTAAATGCGCACATAGACAGAAAGTCGAAAATCGAACATACGACCTCGGGGATGAGAATCGCACGGTGAAGCCACTCGGCTAACACGGCTCTTCTGAGATGAAATATTGCCTATAATTAAAGCAATTATATCATTGTCATGTAACGCGAGTACCACACACAATAACTTTGACGGCATTCATTTATAATAAATATTTAATTAATTATAAATATAAATAAAAATATTGGCCGTTTTCCTTACGACAAGACATATCGGAAGACAGCATTTGAACCCACGACATCAGGGTTAGAGGTGCATGCTTACTCACAAAGCTAGCATTTATTTGGTTAATAAATTAAGTGTTTGACGCATATCAACGCGTGCGCACATCCTGATTGATAGTGCCGCTCCATTACTGGGGGTTGCTAATGCAGACATATGTACATAGATACCTTATCTAACACAAATAACCAGTAGTTAACGCAAACATTTGTACCATATGTTACTTTTATTTTCAACTCATGAAGAACAAATACTTATTGCAGACACTTGCCAAAGTGGAGTTGCATCCCTCGTTGGGTGGGTCTAGACCTCATTTATTCATTCATCCATATTTGCAAAAGATACGTACACACTTTATGCAAAAATAATTATATATTTTTTTCCAAGGACCTCTTACACAACTGGCTGCATTTCTCTCTATCTTGAGTATTCTCCCAATCTTTTCCACCAACTTCTTTAAGCTCGTCAGCCCACAGTACAAAAGGGGGATCGCTCTTTCTCTAATGGAAATCTCATTTCTGGGTCTACTACATACAGATTTTTAAAGTTATATACAACTAAACGCGGCCTCCGTTGCTTACTGGTGGTACACTCCCAGAGATGCTAGAATCTATTTGGCGAATCAATTATGTTTGGATTAGTAGACTCTAGAGCAAGGTTTGTTGGCCTACTTAAATCCTATATCTGTTTAGTTACATATATATTTTAAAACTTAAGTTATAATGACTTAAGCTATGAGTATTGATTTTAGTTTTCAAATATCATACTACAACAATTTTAAAACAATGTTATGAATTTAATTTAATATACCCTTTAACAACAATTTAAAATTCTAAATAAATAATTGTAAAATACAATAGAATATTAATAATAGAATACAATAAAAGACAATTTTTATTTACAATAAATGTATAATCACTACATATTATAAGTCTCTGACGCATCGATCAGTTTGCTGTAAATTACTGCACGCATTTTCATGTGGTTTTCACCAATAGATAGAAGAATTCAGGAAGGGTTAGGTATGTAATTTTTCAATGCTATCGTCAATCGTGCAATCTGACTACTTGTGTATGACAGCGTTGCCTAAATAAGGTTGTATTCTTCAAAAGTTTATTCTAGGCCAGTTTTTGTTAGACATTTTAACGTTATTTCGAAACGGCTTTGGGATAGTTTAGTATGTAGGTGCGAGCTACCAACTTCGCACCAAAATAAAACCTGTGAGGTGGTCCCGAAGAATTTCAACAGATGTAGGCGGCAAGGGTGGTTTTTTTATCATGATTCCTGTTCTGCAGAACCTTTATTCTAAGGTATACCTACTGTATGATCCTTCTGCGACACCTTAACTTATAAGGAGGTAGGTAAGTCTGCCCCCAGGTACTAGATACATATCGATTTTTTTAAGTACAAGGGAATATATAATATAGGCAAAAAAGCAGGATATTGGAAGACCTGATGTTAAGTGATACCCCCCATGAACACTTACACTGCTAGAAGGCTCGCAAGCATATTGCCGGCATTTTGAGAATAGAATAGCTCTTATCTTGAAGGACCCTGAGTCAATTGGTACGGAAATATTTTAGTAGGCAGCTGGTAGCCTTTTGCCTTACAAAAAATAGATTTTAAATCATGCCGGTTTCCTCTTTATGTTTTCTTACCTATAGGTATTGTATAGTCCAGAGCCCAAGTCACACGTATAACCACTGGGCCAACAGTCGTAGTTGTCATTAGACATTACAAAATAATATTAACGTGTGTTACGAAGATTATTTTATGTAACAATTTAAAAAAAAATGTCTCAGAAAAAAGCCGTACGTGCCTGAATAGTGGGGCGGCGGTGCCTATGATCGATCTTCTAATTTACACCTTTACAACTTACTACCTTTACTCATGCCTCTTTATTTAATGCTGTGTGTTTCCTCTAATAAAATCAGGGACAAGGAACAAACCTCGAATCAGACAATCACTGTGTATTTTTGTATTGATTAAAAAAATTGATTGACATTAAATTCATCAACGTAAAACTTAAATAGAAAATTAAGACAGCAATAACTCATTTATTTAGTTTAAAGTATTAAATAGTGTACTTAGTAGCTGTCCAAAAAAAATGATAAAAACTTTTCAAGATTTATAATAATAATAATACTTATATTATTAACACATATATTATTAATATCTACTATAAACGCTAAAAATAATTCAAAAATTTATTATTTTTAGGGTTTATCAATTGAATATGGATTTGCATTTTACTAACTCCATAATTAAACGTACAAATTCAGAAGTAAAGAGAATTCAAAAGTTTATATAGTGGTTTAACCAAATACATTGACAAAAGCTGTCTTGTTTGGATAGAGTGCCCGGAGAGACTCTGGGCAGGGAATTCGAAAAGAAATGTAAGGTTACCCATAGACAAGAAACAATAGAGTAAGATATTTTCGCACATAGTGCATGCCAATATGCACAAAAACCAGTTGCAAATGAAATAGGTAAAATCTAAAAATACCAGGCGCTGTTTGCGCTGTCACTTAGCGGTGAATAATAAAACGTAAAGTACTTTGCCTGTATTGTTTTGTTAGCGTAGGGCTGCGCAGGCGTCTACGCCTTTTGAAATATCAAGCGGAATGCGAAAATACGTTGTAGATCCTTATTTGAGAAGCACCAAACTATTTTTATAATTTTTTTATTTTGTTTTGTTTAAATGATGACAGACTTGAGTTGACATAACTTTTTTTTAAACTGGACTAAAACTTAATTCTACAAAATGTTTAGTTTCTTCTTCTGCTTTGGAGCCTCTCCATTAGGTACTGGAGAGGCTCCAAAGCCGTTGGCCGTCAGTCTCATGAAGCGTGTCTTCTCCTGTGCCAGATGCAGAAACTCTTCCGCAGTCGCAATACCCGTCCACTACCTAACGTTACGAAGCCATGATTTCTTAAACAAATTTCATTGAAAAATATTATCTTATTTAAGTCACAAATTAAGTGGCTGTAACAGTTGTTATGTATCTTATGTGTAGTTTGCGTCTAGAGTCAAAATATATAATAATAATAAAGCCCGATTATTTCCCATCTCTGTAAATGTAGAATACCTATACCTACAATTATTTCTCCAATCGCTTCCTGCTAACGCTTCTATTTTTTCTATCCACCTTTTTAGGGCGCCCTCTTCTCCTTCTTCCCCTTGGCACTTTTCAGAGTCAAAATATATAGGAACATGAGATGTTATAGGTTTGATAAAAAGACATTGAGTGAACCCCTACATTTCTTGGTAAATAGCAATATTATTGTTGAATATGGCACTGTAGGATCTGCATTTACGATTCATTTTGTGCAATTTGCAACTTTACGCAATGTTACTAAACACAAGCAAACGAGGAAAACTCAAAAGTATAGAAACAGTTGTAACATCTTTTCCGTATCTTGTTTTGATAATATTTCTTGCAGCGGTTTAAACCCGAAAGCAACAAAGAAATATCTTCTATAACATTATTTTGAATAGATTTTTAATTTTTTTAGTCATTTAAAAATCGGCTTCATATAGATATTATTACTATTTTCAAATATTTTCAATACACAGTGTATTGGAAAGAAAGAAAACAATAAAGATCCTTAATGCCTAAACTATGCTAAAACCGGCAGGCACCGACCTATAAATTTTAAATTCAAATTTAAATCTATTTATCATCCCTTTTACACGATGTGAAAATATATTTGGATAAACTTTTTTTAGCGTCAGGAAATGCCCACCCATATCCCTGCAGCATAAGAGAACCCAGCTCAATCTCGAGGACCATAATATCCGGGACGCACTACTAAAACTAACGAGATTGTCCAACATTTTGGATAGCATTTTCAAATTGGTTATAACTTGTGGATCTCACTGTTCAACGGTTACTTTGTAAAGAAATATAGGTAAGGGACGAGCGTATGTTTCCCTCCCCTTCCCCCATTGCGTTTATGCTAAACACTACAGCATTCCTATGTAATAATTAAACTCAACAAATAATAGATAAAAAGCACCTGCCAATAACAAGAACACGCTTGTAGAATATTTGTTAAAGATTACAACGTATCTTATTTAATATTTGATCGATAATACTTTTGATAATTATCTATCAGCTGCTAAGGACAAAATTGCATTTCATTTAGGTATAATGATGCTAATTTATATTGTGTCTAGACTCAACCCAACTGCACTTTAATGTTTTTGTTAGTCTCAATATTACGCTTTTGTGTGTAGGTACACTAGTGTAAATAACGAAGAATATCACTTAACAATTATTTTATATTCGTTTTAATTTTCTATTTATCAATTTTTATTATTGTACATTTGTGTGTTGGAAATAATCCATATATATTTATATAGAATAAACACATTTTTATTTATTAAAATAAAGAAGAATATCACTTAATTTTCCTATAAGAGGCCAGTAAAGAGAACAGCCAGTTTTATTAAGATTTAGGAAATAGTTTTGTTATAAATAAAAAGCAAAATAAATAGGGGGAGAACAAGGCAGATAAAGTTTATCTACTAATAGACAGTGTCTGAAAAAGTATTCTTAATAGCAACTTTAAAACGTGTTAAGCTGCCAAGCTTGTTTATGAGAAACACGTATTTAATTCAGTTAAATTCTGTCTTAATATGAGTTTTCCTTACAAACAGTCATAGACAAATAAATCTCGTAACCCCAAAATGCGGGGTGGCATTAGCAGAAATAATGCTTCGGTCAAAACGACCCCCGTTTATAAATCAATCAACCCCCTCACGTTACATTTATTGGTTAAACTTTGCAAGATTTAATGGTTTTCGGATTTTTGATTGGAGTGTCATTTTCTTAAGAAATTTTATAAGAAACAAATAATATTGTATGTAATTTTTGTAGCTTCAATACCATATAAAAATTTATAAATCTAAAATAATATAAACGGAATAAAAAAATGTTTCTCTTATACACAATAAACGTTAAAGTTCATAAAAATATATATCTTTAACAAAAGCTTCCATTTGTCTCTTTCTCTACAACTGTGTTAACCCTGTGATAGAAAGAGACAGTGTAATAAGATTAATTTCGTGTTTTTGAAAAGAATGTGTAATTACTAAATTATTATAAGAAATACCTTCGTAATATGAGAGCTGTCTTTCACTTAGGATTTTTTTAAATTCGTATTCCACAAAAAAACGCCTTTGAATTTTGTGTTATAAATATACATTATATGTATCTATATATATATATACTTTAAAGGTTACAGTACCTTTATAATCGCCGTACTTTTCCCTTATTATTTCAAAACAGGTTTTGCCTAGCAATTTATTAATTAAGCAGGTGTTGGTTCCTATACATTATTTTTAACAAATACTTTTATGCTATTTAAAGCAAGAAGGCCACATATGAGACTATTATAATATGTATGTTATATCTCAAACATAAAATTTTAACTATAAATAATGTACCACATAATTAGTAGGTATGTACATTAATATCTATCTAATTGAATTAAAAAGTATTTAAATATAAAAAGGAATATGTAGATCAAGGCCGGTGACTATAGCTAATACCTACTTGTTAAAACGTGTTTTAATTAAATATATAGTATTTTACTAATAATCCCTTAAATGCCAAGGTAGTAAACGCAGGCCCACCAATCACCGATAATAATCTAAATTTTCTCAATAAAATATCTCAGCTGCGAGATTTTAATCAAAATTAGCAGATCTCATTCTGATAAATTGGCATTTGATTTTACACAACTGTGATATGCGGGTTATGTGCGGTTACAATATAAAATAGTTTTACTATACTTATACAATATACACTTTAGGCATATTTATAGGACATGTATGAAAATTAAAATTTTAAATGGTACTACTTTTATTTAGGTACTATTTTGTCTATGTCCCTGTGTCAGTGAATTTAGTTGTTACGGCACATTAGTAAAGAAAATAAAACTACTAAACTAAATATTCTAAGGAAATTAATTTAAAAATAAAAAATAAAACGTTTTGGTCACATAAAATTATTAATTAAACAGAATGTTACTGCATTATTAATAAGTTTTGATTTTTAATTTGCCATGCCTTATTATTTAACATAATAAAATTATTAACACTTGTATTTCAAGTTACCTCACTTGAAATACAATAAAAAAATATGTCAATACAATTTGACATATTTTTTTAATTTCACGATGCGTTATGTCTTAAATAAAATTAATAGAAAAGGTGAAATATTTCACTGCATCTGCATGCAACAACAGTGCAACCAGTTACTTAGGTATAATAATTTCATAAAGGAATACCACAACATATTTTCCCATACATGCAAATAATTTTTTATTCATTGTTGATCTGTATCATAATAATGGTAAAATTACTTACTGGGCATCATCTCCACGTGTGAAGAAGTATCCATGATGTTGTGATGGTGCAGCATGTCTGGCGGGGATTGCACCATCCCGCCACCACCACTGGCCATCACCATCACTGTATCAGGTTCTACCACCGGTCTAAACAACACGGATGGTCTACTTAAGACCAGTTTATAACACTTACGAAAAGACCTGTCTATGGTACAATTTTTAATTACGCGTTTAGCTCTGTGTGTTCAATTTTTAAAGACGATACGAGACTCAATAACACAATCTTTTGTTTTAACTTATTTTTAGTTAGAAAACTTTAAAATTCTTAAAAGACGTAAAGTGCACATAAATACTATCACAAGATCACTAAACACTATTCCGTTTTGAGGCACTTCGACATTTTTTGTTAATAAAAAACGAAAGAGCTACACACTCTCACCCGGCAAGAGCCAAGCCCACACTGCCGTACTATATGTATAATTCTATGGATCGACGCCAAGGCGCATGACAGATCAGCCTTCTCTCTGATTGGCCGGTTAATAGGACGCCTTTTTGAATACTCGTCAGCCGTTGGTCGAAAGCTTCTCATTTTCCCGCCCCGCAGTTGTAGACCCTCACAAAATGGCGACCCCCTTTACAGGCTTTTGATGCTTTTTTGAACATTTTCTTGGATAAAAAATAATCCTGTTCGGATATAATGAGTATGATTTATGATTTGGTCTTTTTGTGGTCGGCAATCTAGTTTTGTTGATCTTTAATGTTTTAGGTTTTTAATACGGATTTGAATATCGAATATTGGATTTTCCGAATTTACTTTTTTGTTTTAAAGGTGAGCAATCCTATGGTTCTGATTAATTTGTGTTATTCACTTCACAGATAAAAATAACTTTGATAAATTTATAAGCTTTATAAGTTTATTAGAATTTGTCATAGGTTATTTTAATTTGTCATTTATTAGATATATATAACTTAGGTATTTATTATAAGTAGGTAATTAGAATATACTAAAAGCTATTTTTTGCTTTTTGATGAGAAACAGTTAGGTATGGGTTAAAGGTTAAAAATCGTCTTTCAACACTTTGTTACCAACGCATTCAGAGTTTTTGTAACATGTAACACGCAGATATTCAGAAAGTCTAGAAAAACTTATTTTAGGGCACCTTAGTTGAGGGCACCAGACCTCGAGACCGATCCCCTACTCGCTGGACCGATCAAGTAAAGGCCCTTACGGGTCTTATCACCCACGCGAAGAGGCTTGCCGAGAAGGGGAGAGTGGAAGAGTGGAAGAAGTTGTGCGGCGCCACTAACACGACCTTCAGAAATTAAGAGTGCGACTGGAGAAGGTATGGATTTCATTTTTGAACTGACTATGGTTTCCCGAAAACCTATGATCCTAAGTAGGTTTATATGTCATATGCCTAGATACTACATATTACGTATGAATTCAAATATATATTTAACTTTATAAATAAATATTACTAAATAATAAATCTAGGTAATAAATCAATCGAAAAACTTTACAAAAAATGTGACATCCCTAGTGATACCCTTTGAAAAGACGATAAGGTAACTGCATTATTACGTCTTTGCATTTTTATCTCCAAAAAGCGCTATCACGAACATCTGCACCTTAACTATTTCCGTTTCCTACACATTTCATGCAAATTTTAATCAAATCAATTTTAAGCTCTATCGCTTTATCATTACGGCTACTATCCTTTGAATAATAAAAAAGTCTGTGCGAGAGAAAGAATAATCTATAATACATTTTAGGAAAACTTTCTTAGGGTTTTTAAACATTTACGATTTAATCTGGAATCGTAACATCTGTGAGATAACTCTATCTATGGAACAATTTTTTGTGGCTAATGAATTTCGGCGCGAACATTTGGCGCCATTTTTTTATAACCTCACACGTTGACGAAGTCATTAAATACTTCATTAATAGATCGATCATTATTTAAGGGCTAATAGAGATATAGCTACTTGGGATATTTCACATTTCGTTATCTTTAAAATAAAGTTTAAAGGGGGGTTAGTTAGACATCTGATTACTTACAAGTATAGTACGTAAGTAATCTGTATCTTCAAAACATTTATTGTTCCGCTGGGAATCGAATCCAGGATCTGCGTATAAAACACATTTTATAACCCTAGCCTGTGAGCCAATCAATGATTGACATTGCTTATAAAAGTATACTAATGACATATAGCTATAATAATGGCTAGCAGTCAACTTACAGGACAAACCTCATATCAGATATGTTATAGAGTAAAAGTTATGTAAACTTCAACATAAATAAATATACATTTGCATACAAAAGCATTGGCTCATCAATTTAATTGTAACGTATGACGGACGATCGCGTGCACAATTAGCTTATTGCTTGGGGTCGAAATTAGCTTTATGTATCCATATGTGGCCACGCCATTCCTTCTTTATCAGACAGCATCGATAATCAGATAGGTTCATTTTATTACACAAACAATAAATCAACTAAAAACCTTAGAGCTATTTAGGAAAACACAATCAAAAGTTCACAAACAGGCCATACACAAAGGAGGCTTATTATGTTTAAACCATAGAGCATACAAGTCTTTCGAAGCAAAGCTCATAGATAGACTATCAATACTCGATGGATCTTTAATCTTTTTTTAAAATTGATATGTCACTTTTAGCGCCAAACGGAGTGTTAAACGCTCTTGACAATGACATTACATTTTGAAGGACAATGCGAAACAAATAATAAGGTTGCTCTTTTGTCGGCGAATACGCCTGGAGTTGTATAGTGACAGACTTTTGCCACTTTGTGTGTTTTGTTGCGTGAAATATCACTTTTGTAGTTGTTTAATAGGATTTTGGAGGCTTATGTGCTAAATTCGCAAAGTTGTTATCACTTGGACTACGTGGGCTTTTGTTAATATTATGTCGTATTTTTTCACTTTTTCCAGGAAGCCATTTTAGTTCTTAACATGTGTTGATGCATGCAAGAGGAAGTAAGAACTTTATATCATTAAAAGAGTAGTATTAATTATTTTCTCTTCTTTTTATTATCAACATATTTGTTTAATTTTATATGAAAACATAATGACAGTGATAGCCTAGTGCTTAAGAACGCGATTTCACGTTTGAACCCTGGCTGAGCAGAAATTGATTATGCTCAACATTTGCTCATACCAATAGTAAAAAAAATATTGTGCAAATTGCGACAAAGAAGGCTGAAAACGACGCAAAAGTCTATGCCTCAGTGGGGGAGTTCATACATATTCGAACACAACTGAAACCGTAACGCACATTAATTCTGATATTTTAGTTTTTTTTTGTGAACGTTAGGCGATTCCTTCTAAAGCTAAAAGCACATCTAATCCCCGAACTGTCAGCCGAATCATTGTCCTATTCACACGGGCTTTAACGCTTGACGCAATGATGTGATTAGCGCTAAATATCCCACTTTATAACAAAAAATATATTTGTATGTAAAGTTTACTTTTAGCCGGCGATTTTGAATTGAATTTACATAAACAAACAATTTACTATAGCAGGTATAAATTGTTCAAGCCTGTATATTTAGAAATAAAAAAATGTTTATAAAATTTAATTTAAAATAAGTAAAGTATTTTAGTATTTTTTTTCAGAAACGGCAATATTTAAATAATAATTACCTCTATTGAAATAAGACCAGCATTATGCCACCAAGTAGCAATGATAAGGCGCCGTCGCCGTAGCGGAGAAATCAATTAATTAGGTCTAAGTAATTCTAGGTAACTTACAAAAAAAAAAAAACTTTCTCTTATATTTTATTATTAAAAAAAATATTTATTTCTTATAAATACGGTATCCTAGACTAACTTGATTAGCTAATGTTTCAAAAACGTCGTTACCTGTATTCTATTCAGTTTTATTTTTGTAATTCTTGAAATATGTGAATCTCAATCTTCGTGAAACAAAGTCTAAGTACATGAATAGGTAGGTACGTTAACAAATACGGAATACGTACTTTAACTTTTTCTTAAACAATCGGTCGGTTTTCATGTCACTGAATCCATGGAGCCCCGAAATGGATTAGCCGCAATCAATAAAATGGCAGACCGGATGTTTCCGGTCCGAGCCCTCCTTCCGGTCCGGGGTGAATAAAATTAATTCCTTTGTGTCTCAAGTAATCGGGATCTTGTATCGATTTCAGATGTCCAGAGTATTTAAGACACTAGACACAGTGGCAGTGTTTACAGAAGATGTTCGGAACCTGTACTGAATTTCATTATGTTCTCCCTGCAAATTCCTCTAGAGAGTTATTTGAAGCACTAAACAAAGGCATGCGTATTTAATTTTATTATACACGTTACACCATACTTAGACAATAGATCGACATTAAAGACAACACAATGGAAGCGATCGGCAAAAGAAGGTGGGCTGATGAATTGATGAAAATAGGAGGAAATTTTATATATATTTGTTTTTTTTTTATACTACTACAAACTGTAATTATTTTATTTTTATCCCACACACTGTTTTATTGTTTTTTTTATTACTGTTTTATGTATAATTTTCTACGGTTTCGATATTTGTAAATAACTATGTGAGGAACATGTAGGTATACTAACAATACAATAATTGACCTATCCGCTTAAGTACTTTGTGCATATTTTACTATAGTATTTTATTCTAGGAGTATTGTCTTCACATATAATTATTTAACTAATGTATACAAAATATTGTAAAACCTATTTTAAAAGAGTAAGTGTGGGGTTTCTTGAGCGGAGTTTTAAGGGTAAAAGACGGTTTATCTCGATTTCCGGCAAAACTACAAGTCCTATCGAAGAAAGTTAAATGGCAAAGTTGTAGGTAATAAAAAGATCTAAAACTTTTGTATTCACACATTTTTCACATAACCTCAAAATTGGTGTGAAAAATTCAAAAAACCAAGTTTTTGGTTTTTTATTTTAATCTTTTACAAAAATTTATTTTTTTAAACGAAATTTGGTGAAAACTTACCTTAATATGTCCCAAATATACTGTAATTTATTTGATTAAAAATATTTATTTTTTCACCTTATTTTGAATTAATATCGAAAAAACACCCTAATTTTCAATCGAAAATTCTGACGTCAAAATTTCAGCTTTTTTCAAAAAGTTCGTGTGCTTTCAGTTCGTTGAAATCTCTACTTTCCTATAGTAAAAAAATATATATATTACCATAGTAAATCTTCTCAGAAAATGGAAAAAATCGTATGCAGTAACGCCCAGACCCGTCATTCCCTTCCCTACTTCTTTAATAAATTATTTTTCCTTTAATTTTTATAATATTATCCAACCTTTCCAATAGGTTTCATCCTACTATTATTTTTTTCACTTTTTATTTTTTTTAAAGGCTATCTGCACTGGTCTATTATAACTTAACTGTAAGATACCTAGATAGTAGCCGATTCTCAGACTTACTAAAAAAATTCATAAGAATCGGTCGAGTCGTCACGGAGGAGTATGGGAACGAACATTGTGACACGAGAATTTTTTATATATATATATATGTATCTAGATAATAAGATGTAAGCTCGGCAACTTTTCTATAATCCTATAGAATATAAAATGAAGTTAAAATATAAAAACACAATCGTTCAACAAGACACTTCTCACGTCCCACAGGACAAACTATTCGAACATTGTTGAACCTTTAATTTGGACTAATTATATAAGGAATGGTAATGGAACCCACTTGTATGTGAGAGTGTCGTGATGTCTTTGTTAATTTATACAGAGTAGTTGTATGAAGACATACGCAGTAGAAAGAGACAAAGCAGTACTTTAAAGAGTTCATTTAGACTAATTTAGTTTTTATAACATGGCTTGAAATGGCAGAGAGTGGCACAGTGCAGAGAGGAATGGCGGGATTTGGAGGAGGCCTTTGCAAAAACAGGACACACAGATACACTAGATGAGGATTAAAATTGAAATTTGTTTAAATGTAAATGTATCTGAATAAAGGCTATTATTATTGTTATTATTATTAGTTTTTATGAAAGTAAAAAGCAAAGCAGTCTTTGATATGTGGTGAGCCTTTTTCCGAATGGAGGGGTAGCCGGAAGTACAAATAAGCAAAAAAGTGAATTTAAATTTGGAAACTTGCCGATACCTAGTAACTTGGTAATTCATTTTCAATATTTCAATTACTAATTATTAATGTATAGATTTAACTAAAGTCATGGTCATGTGGTTGTTTAATGTTAAATAATTAAAGGAATCCTCAACCTTTGGACTAGAGTTCTATCGGTTCCCACAACACACAAAGCCGTATTGAGCGTTCAAGTGGATAGCGCCACTGCACATCTGTTTCTTTGAACTTGCCGAGATAAGACTTGCACTCGTTTTAAGACAAACCTAAGACATAAAATGGGGATGTTATAAGCGTCAATCAAAAGTATGATTGAACATTTTTACTCATACCTATAACTATTTATCATTTAATCCATTCAGGGCAGAGGGCGTCAACAGTGAGTCTTTATCGCGTTCGGTCTTGAGCCTCGAATTTCACCTCGCTCCAAGTCTTTGCAGCTCTCTTTGCCTCATCTGCTACTGTACGACACCAGATTTGCTTGGGACCGCCACGCTTTCGCTCTTCTTGCGGGTTCCAATCAGGTGCCTGCTTGGTGCATATCCCCAAGCAGGCGCCTGATCCTGCCTGGCCCAACCATAGTTGGAATCGGATCACTTGCGTCACTTGATCTACTGGCTAATCAGGTGTTCTCGGCAGCGCTCCCAAAGTTGCCCGTTAGGGATCTGCTTTGATTATATATTAACAGGCCTTAAATAAAAGAATAACAATCAAACACATATAAACTTAATTAAAATAGTGGCGAAGCATTTCAGTTTTTCTCGTCAGTTATGTCAGTGTGGTTTGAGAAAATGTAAATTATGTTTTTAATGACTTTTATAAGTGTTACTAATTAAATTAACAATATTTTTCAATATAACAGATTCCTGTATGTAACCACAATGATTCTTAAATTATTGATTATTACTTATTACTATTTGATCAATTATAAAGTCACTACTTATCTACATATTTATAAATTTCAAAAGATCCATAAATTCAAATGTATTCAGTGGTTGATATCAGTTTGAATTATCCTTTTTGTTATTATGTATTTTATTTGACACAATATTACAGGAAGCTTCTATTTCGACATGTCCAGCAAAACAGCGGCACGGCCGAACAATCCTTTTCTCGCGAAGGTTCAGACGACTTTCGACCCACCTACCTATAACTTTGTTGTGGATAACTGGAAGCCTGCATACATTTTCAGTAACACGGCATATTTCATACTTTCATTTCAATTTCATTTAATTCAATTTGATCCTGTAGTTTAAAATTTATTACTAGTCAAAGTTTCTTAATTTTGCCACTGACAAACCGATCCTCAAAAGTCTAAGGCACTTCTAAGAGACATAGAACCTTCAAATTAAGGATACAATTATTGCTTAGTGTACCTAACTAAAATATTTTGCAGTTTCGGTCCCGTTGTCGAATTAGGTACCTACAATTATCTAATTTTATATATTGTGTGAGATACATTGTTTCCATGCGATGGCTAAATCAATCTATTTATTTAAAATATTTTTTTAATATCGCAATATACAGTGCAAAATTTAGCTAATTACGTAATTACTAAATTTTTACGGGAGAACTGAGTTGCGAGACTTGGTTTTTTTAATTTAGTTTTTGATGGCACCAGTCTTACTAAAAGTATGAATATATGTTAAATGTATTGCAAAATGCGTACCTACTGACTGAGCTATAAAGATGGCCAGATAGTATTATGTATATACAATCAATGTTTTACACCATATGGCCGCAGTAGCATTATCGTATGCTTTTACCATTGTTTGCACACTTTATTGACGCATGAATTACCGTATCAGTTTATCATGAGATTAGCAAATGTAGCTTTTATATTGTCAATAAAACATTTTAATAATATTCACAGTAAACTAAACATCATTCGCACTGAAATAGTGTTTATATTGAAGAGGTCTGCTTAATGGCATACCTAATCTTATATATTGAAGCATATAAAAGTAAATTAAAAACGAATTAACACATGTGTTAAATTAATATCTACGTAAAACTAACAAATAATTCACCAAAAAATTACCTTACTATAACAGTGAGAATAATATAAATAAGTACACGCTTATTGCTTTATTAGACAGCTCTACTGTATAGGAGTTGTACAAGGGTTCAATTACAGAGGAAATATATCTATCATAGATATATGTCTTTGACAAGGTTCATTTATAAGGTTTAGCATGTGATGATGTAATTGAATAATACTAATTCGATTGATTTATTTAATGTAGGTATATAATAAAAACAGTTGTTAGTTACTTGAATATATTTATTTAAAATTTATTGAATAAGATATTGTTGACACAAAAATATATTATCCCATAAATGAGTTTGTTTATTCTGGTATCATCCCGGCATTCCGAAGTCAATTTCCCACACCTACTTTACCAATAGCCTTAGAAATAATCTTGCAAACATGGATTCACCATGATAAATAACCTACAGTATGTGCCATAGATCTACGGAGATTAAAAAAAAATAGTATACTCCCCTTTCATTCCAGTCGGATACAAGTCATAAATCTCTCCAAACAAGCGAGTTGAGATAATTTTTATGACATTTAAGTGTGTCTAAAATAGACAGAATTGCACCGGATATTGTAAGTGCATTCGACAATTTTGAAACACTTATCCAAGCACAGATGTCGCGATATAAAAAATGTGTTAAGAGGTGCTTAAAAATATAGAATTTTAAAATGTAAAATGTTGTATTGCAAAAGTATATCAAAAGTACGTAAGTACATAACTTTTGAAATACATTTTTTTCTTTTCATTAAAACTAGGATTGCTTTCGACAGAATCTAACCCAGCTCGAAACTATCAACATTTTAGTAACTTATAATTGAAATTTTATTTTACTTAAATTAATATTATTTCTAAGATCTTATGAATTTCTCTCGTTAATTAAGAATCTGGTATACAGTTTTCATAAATATATACATCTCTTTTGTATACCTATGTTTTAACAAAAGTTATCCGGTATTTTTTGTTAGGAATGTATGGCATTCATCGTGTGCTACGAGTGACTAAAGACGGGTCAGAATTTATACCCGTGATAAGAGTCGCCTCGTCGGAATGTCGATGTGTCTCTGTTTACTGGACTTTTGGCCACATTTATCTGCATTGTAGGGTTTTAATATATTTTAGTAAAGTCTACGACAAACTGCCGTGATTATTATTATGATTAGTCTATCTATACTGCTATGACAGCGTAAGCAAAATTTTAAACACAGAGACGAATAAATGATTAATTAAAAAGTGTACACACTTTAAATAAATGAATCAGTAGCGCTACAACCTTTTTAGGTCTGGGCCTCAGATTTCTGTATCTGTTTCACGATGAGGTGATCAGCCATCAGGTGATGTGCCTGACGCACGCCGCCGTCGACTTTTTCTCACGATGTTTTCGAGCGATTGTCAAATGCACATAGAAAAAAAATCCATTGGTGCAGGTTGAGTCACACGCTAAAGCCACTAGGCCAACACTGCTCTTGTATACACTAATTTAGTTTACATTAAATTATTACAAATT
Source organism: Pieris melete (assembly GCA_963693345.1). NCBI lineage: Eukaryota > Metazoa > Arthropoda > Insecta > Lepidoptera > Pieridae > Pieris > Pieris melete. The sequence continues at coordinate 178,687 of CAVNZK010000020.1, forward strand.
TTCTATTCGTTTAAATATAAAAAATAAAAGTATAGCGTTGAACAATCATCATCATAGCATTGCTAGTAAGGAAGGCAGAACATAAAATATACAAATATTTAGGAGTTAAAAATCTCACTTAGCAATTTTCTTGTTTTTTAGAGGATACTTATAAATTTGTAGTCATTTTCATGCCCCTTCTTGCCCCATCTCTTCTACTGTCCGCTTTTTCTTTTTCCATTTTTTTAGTACCAACTCACTAAAGATTTAATCCACTTCTCAGCTCCTCTCAAAGTCTCCGTCACCTCCACTTGTATTTTTGAATACTCTTTGTAACGTCCTCTATCCTTGTTCATTTTCCTAATGTAATTATTTCTAAAAATTTCTAAGAGAATAGAATAGAACTTAGGCATATTCAATCTCGTTATCTACAATAACTATACAGTAAAGACTTTGAGTTTGTCAAAGCTTTATCTAAATAAAGCTAAAGTAAATATATAAATCTTGGATCATCTCAGGATTTATCATCTCTAAAAATATGATAGTATAAATAACTGATAAGATATACAATCGTAATCATGAAAAAATACATATGTAATGGGCATACTTCATATCTGCAATCTTAATTTTAAATATAAAAAGTAGTAAATAACAACCTCAAGCGTATTTTACTGATTTATTTTCAACTCTACAACAAGTAGTTTGGATATTGATATAAATGGTTCGCAATATGCAACTCATTCGAAGAGAAATTGGTAAAAAGCGAACGAAAATAAATGAATACAAATGGTGCAGTAAACTGACAGTCATTGTGGGAGAGAAGGGGTTGCTGTGGGATCGTTTTCCATTATATTATTGGAAAATTATCTATGTTATCACTAGCCGATTTATGCAACCTCATTTATGTAGCTATGTCATAGATATTAATCTTTTACAACTCCGTTGCTACTATCTTATATATGTATTATAATTCTACTGTAACTGCACATTAATCTACTGTTAATCGGCTTGACCGATTTGAATGGTTTTTTGTATGCGTTTGGATGGATTAGATTCACAAATCAGCTCGGAAGATGGCGCTGCAGTCGGTACTTTCAAACTTTGTTTAATATAATAATCGTTTGAAATATCACGCAGGATAACGTCTGTCGGGTTCACTAGTTAAGTATGTATATATTTTCTAAGATTTGATTGTGTTGATACTTCTATTACGTCACATATATATAAACAGACGTTTTTAATTGTCCGTTGACGGAACTGATAAAAAGTTCGCTTCATCTCAGTTCCTAAGTAAGAAATATTTAGTCTTTTTGTAAATATTTTAATCTAGGTATTACTGTGTAATGGTGTGTTGTTTTTTCTGTAGATGTATTGTTTTGTATGTGATGTAAATGTAAATAGTTACCGCATTGGAGTAATCTGTAATGTAATAAATAGAGAGAGATGTATTCTCTCTCATTTAAGCAAATTAATTTTTAATAAAAAGTGTGACTTGTTCCTATTAATATCGATTGGAATACTATTTCTGAATCAAGTAAATCTATGAAGTGTTAATTTGTTTATTTATTGAAGATCTTACTACGCTCATTCTGGAAGTCGGTGCCACATCATACTCAAATGTTCATCAAACCGTAAAACAATCTTTTTCTTATTTGTATATTAATTATTATCTGATTGGACATGTAAATACACTACAATGGAACCTAACGTAACGTTATTTTCAAGCGTCAACATCTTATTAAAGTTTTATTATAATGTGATTAACAACGTGTCAATTGTCAACATTAATTTTTTTATTAACTGACGTTGTTACAGTAGTTTTTTAGATAAATCTTTATTTGTGACGATTAAACTTTTAAATCGCCTAAAGTCCATTTTTTATTTGTGCTATTAGTAACAAAATAAAGTTCTTTTTATTAATTTTGAAAGTTATCAAACATGTTTTTTTATCAAATTTAATATGACAGATACAAAGTTATAATATAAATATTATTAAAGGTGTCGAGAACCGATTTTTAAAAATGTATATATACACTATAACATCGTGTTTATAATAACATGTTTTGTATGAACTATTTAAAAACGTTTCAATCAAAATTTTATTAAAAAAATGACGTCTATTCATGAAACAACCCTTTGCATATGATTAAATAATTAAATTATAAAAATCAAAGTGCACATCAGTTTGAGGGAGGCATATTTTGTGAATTATTTCGGGATAATTAATATTCATACTATTGAAAACACTTTCTTTTGATACGTCCGTCACTGCACTATAGAAATTGGTACTTGAATGGGGTACTACATAGCCCGAATGAAGGGTTTTGATCGTTGAGATGACATTTAATTTGATTATGAAAAAAGACATAAAAATGTTTCAAACTTTTCTATTTCACGCAAAGCGATAAAGGTTTCGTCACATAACTTGGCAATAGTCTCTAGATGCGTCTAAGCTTTGTTTTACGGTCCTGTACCTGTCCATTGTACCATCGCCATATCCAAATATCGCCAAGTAGGTAACGTTCTTACACCAAAGATGGACAATATTTCAATACTGTGCTTAAGACTCTTAACGTTTAAATATAAACAAAAATTTTGTGTTTGCAGCGTGACATGAATTTGTCACAAAGTATTAAATATCTGAATTGCACTACACAGCCCCCGACATATGGGGCTCCAGTAGCTCAGTGCGGCTCATTGATCCCGTTGTTACTGCGATTATTGTGTTACTTCATTACTATAATCAATTCACTTTTAAACATATTAGGCCTGGTTAAGCGTTGATTTGAGTAGTAATATCTTGGATGGGTCTCGTAGATTTATTATCTTATTTGGTTATTAAATAAAAACTTTGGAAGTACAAATACACTTTTATTTTGATTCTATGCGATTATAGAATTATTGTAATTTATAGTGTTCTGTGATAGGTAGATCTATTTATCTTAGCTATGATAACATTTGCTCTTTATGATTGCTGATTTTCGAATATATCATTCATCGGCGTTTAAATGTATGCATCTAATAAAAATTAACATGAGTAAAAGTGTGTCACTTTGATGGAAAGTCCCCTATTTCCATTGTAAGGTAAAAGTAATTATTTCTATAATTTCCTGCAAACGAAATCACAGAGTCATCGGTGCATCGGACAATCGCGTTCCCCCATTCTGTTGACACAAAATAATTTCCTGATTGTCTTCTGATTAAAATGCACACGTCGAATGTATGAAAAAACGTGTTATTTTTTACCTCAACATTACAAATAATTCATTATCGATATGGGAAAATGGATCCCCTCGTGTTTGGATTTCACACCCATGATTTTTTGATTAAAACTTGCATGAATGCGGGGGTGTGCCGCAAGGGCGAGGAGTTAGGCCTCGTTTTGTTTATGCATTTTATTGATTAGGCGGAAAGATGATCAGCATGTTAACAATGTAATCATGAAGCGAAGATCCTCTGCCACTTGAACGCGCTATAAGTATCCTGATTTATCTCACTTTTCTACCTCAATAATATTTTTATGAAGATGAGAAATATCTGACATACAACGGATACGCTACATATCTACACAAATAGCTACTACTACACTAATTTTTTTATTTTTATTTTAGATTGTTTGGTAGGTAATTCTATAATTTTTCAGTGTAGGTACTTATAATTTTGTTTTTGTTGGTTTGGTTATGAACTTCTTGCACTTTACCCTTACTATTTTTTCTTACTAGGAAGAGCTCGCCCGTTGCATCCCTTATAATTTAATTGTTTTTCTTTCAACGTAACGAAGTATAAAAAATAAATAAAATAGTACAAAATATTAAAAAAGCTGCTTTGTTGAAATAACTTGTTTACATTAAGACCTATATCAACACACGGTACTGACTATGGGAATTTAGCAACTAATTGTAGTCCTAAAATCTATAGAAGCTATGACCTTCTTATAAGGTTATAACAGAAACTTTCTTCCAGTATTACAGCAAAAAAAATACATCGTACTTCGTTATTTATATTCAACCCAAGCCGATATTATGTCACCTTTACTCCCCGAGGCATCATAACTCCGCCACGTGCCATTCACAGATGGACTAGAATAACTGTTATATTATTTTTTCATTATTTTCACGCATAATCCAATAGGCGTGACCACTTGGGAATTATATCGCACTTTTTAGTTGCTTTTGTGTTATTTTGTAACAAATTATAATATTTGCGATATTCAATATCTTACTCGTATCACTCCTGAAACCTAATTACAATAAGATCTTCTGCTTCTGATCGAACTTACATACACATATATCAGCATACTTAATTATTGATTTGGACGTAATCCATAGAAAAGGCAGTGTTACCCTAATTAGTTACCTAGCCCTAACTTACCCTGAGTTCTTGTTTTCGAATCCTAAAAGGGTACCAATAGATTTTCCTTTCTGAATAGGTACATATGACTTGAAATAACTTGAGTAGGTGACGTAATATTAGCAGCCTATAATTAGATGTTGTGCATAATTCGTAAGCTATAAATTAATTTTATCCACAATACGAAATTTATTCATCTCTCAAATCGTGTATCGGTATAAAAAATAGTCGCCACGCACCGCAAAGGAAACATTACACACTAAAACATTTTATTCAGCCATAAATAAAAACATCCAGGGCTCAGTCGTGGAAATCGAAGACCGCACATTAATCTAATCAACACAAAACATTCTAATGACTGTCAAAAGTCGGCGCCATGACGGAGTGTGCGCGCCGCGTGCCAGCCGCCAAATGGACGCTATTGTTTTCTCGTGTTTCTTTTTCGAAATTTTGACAAGTTGCATTTCAAACTCTATGGTCTCCGCTCCTGAATTTATATTGTGCCAACGTTCAGCTAGATTTATACAAATTATACCGAATCGTTCTTATATTTTATTGTTTCGAAATAATACTTTACTTTAATAGAAATAAAACACATTTTTCTATAAATTAAATCGTGTTATAGATCGTAACTGTTCAAAAAGTTTGCTCTTACGAATTTTTCAACGAACTCATCCATTGCAATATAAGTCTTAATTCCCTCGTATAAGGCTATATTTACTTTTGTTCTAGCACAAAGCAATAAAATTGACATATTAGTGGCGATTGTAAAATTATCCATATTGTCAACAATAATGTTCGGAAGTCAGAATTGCTTCTAATAATTGGTGCGATTTATCTTTTGTTTGATCACTCTATTGTCTTCTTGTAATTGTTATTATACTCAACTGCAGTTAAGATTTAGTATTACAACCCGGACAGCATATGATTATGATTTCTAAAAAGTTTAGGTAGGATATAATTATGATGATTATCAATTAACAGTAGGTAATTTCACCCTAGGGGCTTTTGAAATAACATATTTTACATGTTGGCTGAAAGTCTTCTACAATTCGCTTTACAAGACACTATCTTTTGCGAACTGTGGAATCGACTCCCGGTGGGGATCTTCCCAGAGAGGTATGACCTCCCATTGTTCAAAGAAAGAGTATACTCCTCCCTCAAAGACCGTTACCCACTACAAATGGGTGCCCATAGGCTGCGATTACTGCCCTTTTTGGACGTCCCGTAATATTAAAAATTTATTGCAAGAATATGGTACAATCGTAAGTTCGCATATTCTGCAACACACAACGGTGCGCAAATTTTTCATTAAAGGAATTTTACTTTTTACATTTACATAGTCAAATGTATTGGTCAGCTCTAATATTATTTGTATGCTTATTTGTCCCCCTATTAAACAAAAATAATATTAAAAAATTGTCTCTGTATATTGATGGAGCTAATATCAGGACATGAGCATAATAGTCTTGAGATTAAAATCTATCTCCGTCTAACAAGAATTAATATTCAGGTACAATGACTCCAAGGTTAAAAATTTGTATGAACTGCAGATGCCATCAATTAAGCATTTCAAAGAGAATATTTCTTCACTATATTGTAATTTTTAATGTTTTACTTCAGAAGCTGTCTGCTGTTGTGCCAGTTAAAGCTTTTTACTTTAACAATAGAGTCACGTGTCAAGTCGCCATATTGCAATAACAATGGCGGAAGTTCCGCCAACATTATTCTGTACTTGTAAATGTTTTTGGGCGGTTTTTATATGGTAAATTATTTGTAAAACTTCCGGCTGTGAAGATGTTTTTTACGTCGTTTAGATACAAACATTATTTTCGGTATCGGGGTCGAGTGAATACTAGAGATTAATGATTGAATTTGTTTTTTTATAAAACAGGCAGAAACAGGCAAACGGGCACGAGGCTCATCTGTTGTAAAGTGATATCGCTCATGGACACTATCAATGGCAGAGGCCTCGCAAGTGCGTTGCCGGCCTTTTAAGAATTGGTCCTCTTTTTTCTTGAACCCTTGTCGAATTGGTTTGGAAATACTTCAGTAGCTGATTGTGCGCGAAAAAAACTCCTATAAAACACTTAGTTGTGGAACGACAGTTGCATACAGCATCTAAGTAAATATAATCAATCAGATTTAACAAACATCAGTATATTAGTGGAAATGTTTCTTACATGAAAAAAAATAACTAACAACAAAAAAGAACACGACGCTTAATCTTTTAGCCATAAGGCGACCAATGTCAAAATCAAAATATTTTTAATCAAGATAAATTATTCGATTAGCAAAGTGTGGGGTGTTAATAGGTGGTAATGATATGTGCAAACAGGGAATCGAACCTGGGGCTTAAAGCAATCTGTCATTGCGCCCACACAAATGTAAAGTTGTAATTTTATGTCCAATCGGATATAGTTGGTTTTAGTTTATGCAATACGGTGACAGTGTTGAAATATCAAAGTATCTTAGAAAACTATTTTCACATGTTTCTTAGGTTTCTCTTTGTAAGGATAATATTAATTGAGTGAAAATTCTTTACATAAAGAATTAAGATAGAAAAGATCTTACAATATATAATGAGTATATAGTCAATAGTCAAATCATTTATTCCAATTAGACCACCTAAAATGGCACTTTTGAACGTCAAATAAAATATAAAGATGATACTAGTAGCCCCTTCCGAAAGTTTCGTGTGGAGAAGAATGGGCAAGAAACTACACACTTACTATTTTAAAATAGGTTTTACAAGAAACAATATTTTGTATACATTAGTTATATAATTATATGTGAAGACCATGTACTCCTAGAATAAAACTGATATACTAAAATAAATAAAAACGAATAAGTATTGCAATACAGCGAGGGAAAGCTGCCAGCGTTAATGGTACACTGCCACAGGGACCAAACTTTTTAAATTTGTTCTGATTTTAATTTTATTTATTTTTTAATTATTTTTATTATTACTCTATATACTAAAATAGGCACAAAGTATTAAGTACTTACATATCAAGCATTGACGCGGATAGGTCAATCACGCAATCAATGAAAAATAATATAAAGGCTATACCTATACGGTGCAAAACTATGACAACAAAAGAAGAAAAGCGTACCTATTAAAACTTTTAAAATTATTTTTGAAAGAAAATCACATTGAAAAATTGTTTCTACAATCATTTAAGCCTTTATTAGCTATAAGCTAGCTATTAGCTATTACTTATTGACTCTACACTTAATACATACTCAAGAATTGCCTTTCCCAAAAGTAAGTATTGCATAGTGCCGTCAAATAATTTCAATAACCAAGTCATGAATATTTCATAGCCGGCCATGTGCGCCGTAGCGCCTACAGTATGCACTACTGTGCGGTTGCAACGCTATCTTGTGCATTAGGGAAATTGCTTGTAAACAATGCAGGGACGGACTCGATTGTTGCCTAGGGTTTTAGAACACCTAGGCGATTAGCATATCAATTATTGATTGCGCTATTTAAATAAATTACCTAGTAATAGCAGTAGTGGAATTATAAAGGGATTTGTGTTTTATGCATAAAAGTCAAGTAAAAAATCATTTTATCATATAGGTAACACAATGTACACTTATGAACGTCAAAACAGAAAAATACATTAAATAGTTCTAATTTCACATTTACTGCCAGTTCTTTTCTTCCGATTTGAGAATAAACTCTCCGCCACTCTTTTAAATCACATATGACATATACATCGGATGTCTCAGGTTTGATTCACGTAATAATAATTATTAGAGGTAGAGTTGATTGAAGTTGCTCACCTACTGGCCTTCGAATGATCTGGTGTGTCAGATACATTCCCCATTTAAGGATTACAGGATTTTAAACTTATATTTAAATGAATCATAAAATGCTTTTAAGATTCTGTTTACAAAATAAACATAAATTCTTAAGTATGTATCAAAAATCATAATTCTTGCCATAAACACTAATATACCTAATCTTAGAACGTTTATTTATCTGAATTCCTTATAATGTTCTAATTTAGATATAATTAAAAATAATCTTTGACAGTTGATAAGGTTTTTTCTATAATCCTTTAGCTATTTACCTTTTTTACGTAATACTGAAAAAAAGTGAGTCCGTCCCATCATGTGAGGGCCACATCAAACATATCGGCTTATAGTTGCAGTATAAGATTACCGCACCCTCCGTCTCTGTTATTATAACTACTTAACATTAATTAAATTATCATATTAAGTATAATCTATGTGTTGAAAACCACAGTTTGTGAGTTAAAAATATAAGTGTATTTGACAATTTAAAAAATGCGACTCAAAAATAGCACCTTTGTGCAGTCCACATAAAATAAACTTAAATATTTTTACAGGAAATTATTTGAAGAACGTATTGAAATCTTGAAATACATAAGAAAATCAAAGTAACTGGAATAAATGGACACAGATTTTCTCGTTGCAGTATCAAGCTCAAAATAGGTACTTTGTTTTAAGGTGTGAATACACACAAAATATTGCAACATTATTAGACCAGTATGTAGTACAGTAATAATACTTAAATTTGTTATATGCTACAAAAAAATAAAAATAAAAAATTAGAGCGACACAGAATGCAAACTTAAATCAAAGTGGAAAAACTATGTGAACTACATTTTTCGCTCCAAAGGAAACTTCTTTATCACCGACCAACCGTACCGTACCACCGTACATAATTAAACTAAGTATGTAAAACTATCTCTCTTAGTAGTAAGTATATTTTTTAATCCCATAGCTATTTACAGCGGAAAAACTGTGTACATGTACGGAAACACGATTTTTTTCTCCTACAACTAACATTTTCAAATTCATAATATTAGTAATTATTTGGTCCTGTAATAGTAGAATATTTTTTGTACAGTTTTAACCTACCTAGAAACAGTAATAATTAAATAGATCCCTAAAATAAATTTAAAAAGTTTGGTCCTTGTGGCAGTGTACCAATAATACTGGCAGCATTTCCTCTCTGTATTGCGATATTTATTCGACGAGCGAGGAAAGCACCAGCTCAGGGTTCATAGGTATTGTCTACCAGTTGAATCTTTAATTTACTCCAAAGGAAATAAAACAGGAGGAAATTTTTGATGTTGTAAATTATTTTTATTATTTTTCGCTTTCTCTGCGGCCTTTGTCCTCACAAGTAGGATCCCATACCATCGCCCATCCCATCCTCCATGGGATTATTTTTGTATTACATAAATTAAAATAATATAAATGTTCTAGATTTATATCTAAATCGGTTTAACTATGGCTTAATGTAATATGTAGAGTTATAGACTTCTAAATCTTAAATTTTAGACATTTAAAAGTTTTTGTTGTTAAAACAAGTATAAAGTGATTAACAGAATAAACTCTAACAAGACTATTTCTTATTCGATTACAATACTATTTCTTGGCAATGACAAGAGTTTTTGTATGCTACGATGTCTGCCTATAAAATCTTGTGGTACTTGTTTGTCTATTTCTTTAATTGCAATAAAAATACCGCAGAGTACATATAAACAAATGAATGTATAGAATTAAATGTATCATTGTTGTGACTATTTTTATTTAAGACGGGAAAAAGTTAATTTAAAATTCTGTTACTAATTCTATTGTTCGCTAAAAGTATTTCTATGTAATGGTTACTATTCCTTCCGCTACAACACTTACATACATACGTGCAGACATTTATTTGAGCCCGTTATTTATGGCCGGGTTGGTATTACTTTTGTACTACGCCGCATAATAATCTTATTGCTTTTACTTTTTTATTGCATTTGTTGTGATATGTACACTGAGAATTTAGGGTTTAGGAACTAGATAGTGATATTTTATTAACGTTCTGTGGATATATAATGCTTTAGAGGAAGAAACAAATTAATGCGTTTTAATAGTGTTATTTATAAATAATATTTATTATTAATAGTAAACTACATAAAATAACACATAAATTTCGTTTAACAATAAATATAAAGCCTAGACCTAATAAAAAATTAAATCAGTGGCTCGGCTCTACTACCTTTTAGGTCTAGATTTATGTATCTGTTTCATGATCATTTGTCAATCTAATAAGCAAGTAGGTGATCATAGCCTCCTGTGCCTGACACACGCCTTCAACTTTTTAGTTCTAAGGCAAGCCGGGTTCCTTCACCGTTCCAGCGAATGTTAAATGCGCACATAGACAGAAAGTCCATTAGTGCACAGCCGGGGATCGAACCTACCACTTCAGGGATGAGAGTAGCACGCTGCAGCCAACACTGGCCTTAGTCCTACTTCTAATCCTTTTTATATTTATAGCCTTCTTTAACTGATATTTATAAGTATAACTGAATAGAGTGTTTGTAATGAATCTTCTGAAGGTTGTGTACTTCAGAACGTCATTCAAAATTAAATCTAGATGTTCGTAATGTATACTTTTTTTAATTAAATTTGGTAATGGTAATGCATTTATTTTGGCATGTTTCTTATTCTCCTTTTTGGCTTGGTTATAACGCTTGGTTCGACGCAATGGTTAGATTTTTGCCAATCATAGTTTTGCATTTTTTTTCAGTGCAAATACAAATAGTTTGTGTTAACTATTTGAGGATGCACTAAAAGGCCAAGCAACATCAGTGTTACATTTTCCATTATTTCTGTATTAAATTTTATTTTATGCTTACCATAATAATAACGACTAACATTTGTGCCTTTTTCGTCTAATCGATTTAAATCACAGATATATAGAGGTATGTACTCAGGACGTAACATTTACTGTAAAAAAATTGGATATCGTAAAAAAGAGGAATTAGTTTTTTTTATCTCAAATATAAGTCATATAAACGTGAGTTTTAGATTTATGTCTTAGAAAATAATAGCGGAATATTCGGGTTTACTATTTATTATCTATGTCAAAATATATACATAATACATAAGTCGTGACTGAGTAAATTACACCTCGTCCCAAAAACTTCGATGAACCGACATTAAAACAATATTCCGTTACAAAATGTATATTTTAACAAAATTACCAGTCACGAGGGAGCTGCATTAGTGCTGTGATTGTTGTACACTCACCGGTTAATAATTTAGAACGGTTAATTTAGAATGTTCATGTTAAAAAAATATTTAAAGAACTAAAGACCTAAAATCTAGTACAAAACTAATTTCACAATTATATATGTACATTGTACTCGTAGGAGCAAAGGCGTTGTTATCAGCTGTCATGGTCATTATATGTCCACGGAGCTCGTAAATTAATAACGTCTAACTTCGTCGTAAACTTTAATGAGTTTATAACCGTTAATAAATGTGGTCTATTCGATTTTCCAATATTACTAGACGTTTTCAATGTTGCTAGATCTATAATAATTACCAGCGTCACAGCTCCGACATATTCTTATGCAACATTTTTAGTAACCTTTTTTAGATTACTGATTACTCTTGTTAGAAAATAAAATTCTATGCATTGCTAATAATAATAAAGATATATTGAATTGAAATATAAAAATTAATCTTACGGAAAATTAAATAAACCTTTTAATGTTCAACTATTACTAGAATAAATAATAGGTTTTCCTCATAGGCAAGTAGCTTTCATTTACGTACTAGTAAGTGTTTAGATAAGCTTATGATTTAAATAAATAAACCATGTCAATGTAAATGTCCACGATTGTAAATGGCGGTAAAGGGGCGCACCTCAGACAATTTCCTTAAAAGCTGCCCAAATGGAACTATGTTACGTACATACCACGTGCCATTTAATGACTACTCCCTTGATGGCCCAACTCTGCTTTAACAGGTTCATCATTGTCATAAAACTGTTGTTTTATGTAGTAATGATATTATACCCCTTTTCTTTATACTCTACGAATTATTGTAATCAATTTGGAGTATTAATTAACAAGTGTATTAAAATGATGCTACCTTCCATTTATTCCTGAAATTTAAAAAGCTTTTCATGCATAAAAGTTCATCAATATTCGTTTAAGTTAAGTTAAGTAAGGTTAAGTTTAAGTTAAGTTAAGTTTGGCCCCTGTGGCAGTGTACCTTTAACGCTGGCAGCATTTTCTCGCTGTATTGCGATGGCGATTCGTTGAGCCAGGAAAGCTCCAGCTCCAGGGACACCGATACTATCTACCAGTCAAACTGAAGTCTTTAATTAGCGCCTGTGCACTTGAACCCCTCGGCCCAAAAGTCTCTACTCCAAAGGGAACAAAAATCAAAGATGAGGGAAATTCTTATATTTGTGCCGGTTATTGTTTTCTGCTCGTCTGCGGCCACCCCGGTTTTTTTGCTTGACCGAGGGAGGTGAGTCGGGTCCACACAAGTAGCATCCCATACCAAAGCCTGTTCCAATTTTCATGGGATCAACGACATCCCATCCGGCCGCTTGCCATCGTCTCTTGCGATGCCTGTTGGCTCCAAAATTGCTGGAACATTGACACATATTTTAATTACATATTTTTTATGATTAGTCGATTGAAGTCTATTTTATGAATTTGGTCCACATAAACTTGATTGAATATTAGTTTAAATAATTCGAATGATCATTTAAAATTTGCCCATATTACACGTCTGCCTAATGAATCTCATTATAATGAAAAATATGAATATACTGTATGCAGGGGTAAGGGGCCTCGCTATGTTCATCAATACTCATCAAGTCACGTGTCGTGTTGGTCACGGTGCGGCTCCCACGATGATTCGACACGGTTCAAACTTTGAGGTGTGAAAATCCTCGGGAAAGCCTGGGAAAAAAATATACATATATACATACATGTAATATAACATATAAAAAATGTTATATTATGGTATATTTAAGTTGACAAAGAGAGATTACCTGAGATATACGTAAATATCGCTAGAACTATGAAATGTACTTAAATTAAATTTATGTTAATGTATATGCTAAATAATTAAAAACGTATAAAGTATATACATACATAAATCATGGTTTAATAAAGGAATTATTATAATTATAAAAAGGAAAATTCCTTCCTAATAAAGAAATTCTAGATATGATCTTTCTGAAACATAGCCAAAGTATGCTGTATGAATAAAATTAGTACATGGATTGTTAAAAGTTATAACTCTTATATTTACGTGGGTAACACTGAACATGTTTAGAACTGGCCAGTTAGAAACATTGCTAGTGAAAACTTTTTTGAATTTCAATTTTAGAACTCTTAGGTAAACTTATGTAGTAAATTGCATTCGTTTGTCATTTGTTTTTGTGAATTGGCGGCAAATCTAAAACTCTTGTTACATGTGAAAATGAACATGACGCGAGAAAATTTTCGGTCAATGATTTATTATGACTTTCGCTGTGGGCTTACTCAACATTGCATTAATTCAATATACTCTATACAAAAAAAGTGTTCTCTAGCAATGTTTCTAGCTGGCCAGATCTAAACATTTTCAGTGTTACCCACGTATACGTATATATATGTTAACGTAAAATTGTAAACACCGTTAGATTGTAATCTATCTCGCGAAATTATAAACTGTCGAAAGATTGTGAATCTCAACGATCTGCTTACAATTTAACGTATTATTATTCGGTAAATTGTACTACACTAACTTAGTTATCATTCAAACTTCTTTGGTCAATTACAGATTAATTTTACTTCCCAACAATTTCTTATAACTACCGAATAATAATACGTTAAATTGTAAGCAGATCGTTGAGGTTCACAATCTTTCGACAGTTTCTAATCTCGCGAGATAGATTACAATCTACCGGTGTTTACAATTTTACGGTGACATATACGTAAATATCTAATAATGCAGGCCTATATTCATCCTGAATCTTAAAGCGTTTGATTTATCGATATAGGTTAATAAACCGTTGACTTATAAGCGACTTAATATAATCCTGTGCGATGTGACCTATTCGCTGCAGATTTGTTTCATTTATGGTCCAGCGTTCGATTCCCGATGACGGAATACTCGCTAAGATCACTGAAAGTTCCCAATGTGTTTGCCCCCCGTTCTAATTTAAGGATATAGTTATATGAACAAAGTGCGCAAGAGCTTAAAGAAATATCCTGTCCATTTTCTTTAAGAAATCATTTTAAAACGTCTTTGGTCGTCCATCACAGTCCCGTGGCCACTTATAGGATGATCTGAATGAACACTGGTTTTCGAAAAAACTAACTAACTTTTTAGCTATTAATGTAGAAAAAGGAAACCCGTCAAATGAATTGATAACCTTCGTTTTCTATGAAGTCGGGTAAAAACTGAAATACAAGCTTATGAATCCGTAATAAAAATCATTTGTTATAAATATAAAGTACATATATTCAATAATTATACGAAATAATACATAATAAATACAATACAATAATTCTGATACATTATTAAAAATTGAAGCTGTTGTTGGGTTGGTGATGTTTGGTGCATATGGGCTACTCGTTGCTTGGACATTTCCTGAATGTAGTGGTTCATTGAGACATTTGATGTCTGAAATAGAAAATGGAAATTTAATAAATGTGAAATAAAAAATTGCTTTGAAAGATTGTCAATTTGTGACATTATTATTAAAAAATTTTACTTACAATAATTACACTTTCCAATTGTTAAAATTGTCTCATGTCTCATATCATTCTGCCGCTTTGCATGTTTGCCGTGGTACATAGCAAGTATTTACCCAGTAATGTTTATAAAATCAGATAGTTATCTATAAAAACAAATACATATACATAAATAATATAATAAAGGAACATTTAAAAATACTAAGCGCCTAAGCACTAGGATTCTCGTTTTCCGCATCTGCGTGCTTGCTTGACCCGGCGCCATGTCTGGACGCTGCACCATAAACGAAACCTCCTGGTCCATTGTAATAGCCGCTACCTCCGTCACGTTCAGCTTCTCCATTACCACAGCAGCCAGGGTCCTCATCTACTCCTGGGCTGGTACGACTGGCGGCCGCATTTGGACTGGATCCAGCAGAGTCTCCAGCTACAGCTTCGTTCCCTTCAGCGTCTTCTCCATTTCTTGGAAAGTAGTAGTGGCGCCCGCCGTGGGGTACATATCCTTGGTATTTTGGGTAAGATGGGTAGTAATTACCTCTTCCGAAACCACGGTTATTGTATCTATACCTAGATCTTCCTCTTTCCTGAAGTAAGAAAGGGCTAGCTCTCGATGCGTTGTCACTCCCTTCACTTTGAGTATCTTGTGCATCGGAGCGTTCTGCTTTGGAGTCTGGTACCCCAGCGGCATCGCCTTCTCGCGCTGCAGCTTGAGGGGCGCCACTCGCACCTTCTCCGTGGCTTTCATCCTCATCCCCTGCGCGACCTGCAACTTGAGATGCACCATTCGCAACGAACTCACGTACTCTAGCAGCATCGCCTGAGCGATCTGCAGCTTGATGGGTGCCACTCACACCGGATCTGTGACTTTCATCCTCATCCCCTGCGCGACTTGCAGCTTGAGGTGCACCACTCGCAACATACCCATGTATTCTAGGGGCATCGCCTGAGCGATCTGCAGCTGGATGGGTGCCACTCGCACCGTATCTGTGACTTTCAACCTCATCCCCTGCGCGACCTGCAGCTCGAGGTGCACCACTCGCAACATACGGATATACTCTAGGGGCATCGCCTGAGCGATCTGCAGCTGGATGGGTGCCACTTGCACCGAATCTGTGATTTTCAACCTCATCCCCTGCGCGATGCTGTGATTTTCAACCTCATCCCCTGCGCGACGTGCAGCATGAGGTGCGCCACTCGCACCTACTCCGTGAGCTCTAGCGACATCGCCTGAGCGACCTGCAGCTTGAGGGGCGCCGCTCGGAGCGAAGTCCTGATCCCAATGATGATGATGTCCGTCACTTGCACTATGAGGGCTTTCGGAAGGGTACCCTTTGGCGAGAGCACAGAGCAAAAGGACCAAACAAATGGACGACATATTGAGACACCACTGAAATAAAGAAACGTAAATTACTCAACGTTGTGGTAATCATTAGAAATAAGTATTTATTCAACCGTCCTAATGACCGCCGCTCTTCACCTGGGTCGTACTTAAGAGAAGAAGACTCAGATAGCAATGGCGGTAATAAAGCAATATAATAAAAATCTATTTAATATTATAAAGGTAGGCTTACCGTTCACCTCCACAGTAAAAACTGCGGCAGAATGAAAAATTAAAGCAGAATATCGCTTTTATATCCCCAATTATTGATGCCCGTAGAAATTTGACATATTGTTTTTATACTTTGTTCAAATAAACATAAACATGATGTAACGAATTTGTAAGGCAGTTATAATCAAGTGCATTTATTGACATTCTTGAAATAGGCAGTCCAAACTGGAACGATACGCTTTATGTAGGTATAAAAAATATGCTTAGAACGACTCTTACAGTATTCTGACAATATCTTAAATAGGATCGTTAATTAGTAACGATCCTATTTTAGATATTGTATGTATCTATATGTCAAGGACATAGTCACAGACACAGGTTAAAAGACACCGACGGTTGACTATGAAGAATATTCATCAGAGTATGAGCAGGCTATGCGTCGGTTCGACGACTGGGTGCTAGTTGTGGTGACTTTTGGATCTTAGTATATACTGCTATGTATAAATCATTATATACTCTATTGATACTACGTGTTTGGGTGTTGTTCCCATAGTCATGTCAGCGCATGCCTCTATTTCACCACGTCTTGCTGATAAAAGTTAAACGTTTGGTTTTCTTATTTATATAATTTTTTTATTATCATAATTTATTACTTATACATATGATAAGGAGTACGATGGTTGCAGGTGCTTAGAAATGTTTTGTAAAAAACATTGGAGATTTAAAGTGCCCTTCAGTTTAGAACTGGCAGTAAATGTAAATTGAATGAAAAAATTTTACATTGAGTTTTTGGTTCTATGGCGACTCCAATGGCGACAGCGATTGCGATCGCGACGTCGATGGGACCAAACAAGGTTGCGATATCAGCGTTACGGAAATCGAGAGAACTACATGAGACGTGCATACAGAATTGTCGCGGCCGATATCGCTGTGGGAAGTTTCGGAGTACCGGAAATGAGCTGGAAGGAGCTATTACACTGACTTTGTAACTTGATTATGTATTTTAATATTGAGGCACTTACTAAACATCAAAATCTTAAGAAACAATTGTAGAACAAAACGTTATTTATTAAACTGAATTATAAATGATTTAGAGTATAAAGTTCGTGTATGAAATACCTACCCACCGTGAAGTTATCGATACTTTATGCCGCGTTATGTGATTTGGTAAATTAGCTAATAGTTTAATTTAAATACTTTTACTGCGTACGTGCATTGTTCAAAGCATTTACAGAGTACATTATCACCACCACTTCATGGGCCTGGATATCAGATTGCCTGTTTCTTTTACTATTTAACTGTAATTCAGGTCTTCTAAATTTAGTTCGAAGACATGCTTGCTTCCTCGCAGCATTTAACTCCACCCACACGGAGCACTGACGTAGTGGCTTCAGCGTGCGACTCTCATCCCTGAGGTCGTAGATTCGATGTCCGGCAGTGCACCAATGGACTTTCTTTTATGTGCGCATTTAAAATTCGCTCGAACGGTAAAGGAAAACGTCGTGAGTAAACCGGCTTGAGTTAGACCCAAAAAGTCGAGGGCGTGTGTCAGGAGGGTTTTATTTTTAAAGAACAGGGGGCAAACGGGAAGAAGGCTCATCTGATGTTAAGTGATAACGCCGCCAATGGATACTCTCAATGCCACAGGGCTTGCGAGCGCGTTGCCGGCCTTTTAAAAATTGGTACACTCTTTTCTTGAAGGACCCTCAGTCGAATTGGTTCGGAAATACTTCAGTGGGCAGCTTATTCCACAAAGTGGTTGTGCGCGCCAAAAGCTACGTTGAAAAACGCTCAGTTGTGGAACGGCGGACGTCGAGGTGATACGGCTGGAATTTCGTATTCTGCCTCGACGTCCGGTGATGAAACTCAGCTGCACTGTATTAATCCGAACATCTCCTCTGAACACTCTCCATGGTAAATGCGGTAGAACATGCAAAGTGACCCCACATCTCTACGCAACGCCAAAGGATCAAGCCGCTCGGAGAGGGATTGGTAGTCGACGATTCGAACCGCTCTGCGTACTGATCACCTACTTGCCTATTAGATTGCCAAATGATCATGGAACCGATACAGAAATCCGAGGCCCAGACATAAATTTCTTGCCAGTTTCCTTGCCAATATCTTTTTTTTTAATAGTTACCAACATAAATAAATAAATTTTGAATAAATGCGTTATTTGAAGTGCACAAAACATAGATCTGGATGCAATTCCACATACGGACCGTCTACCGTATGCCAACGCCAACGATTTATTCCATATTTCGGCCACACAATGCGCAGAGGCGATGAGAACTTGGAGAAACTGATCGTGTCTTCTGTGCTACCAGGTAGCACAGAAGGCAAAAGATCACGTGGCCGTTCACCAACCAGATCGACCGACCAATTGAAAGACTCATCGTCCTCAAAACTGTACCCTGTAATAAGAGAGGCACCGACAGAAACCGGTGGAAACAGATTCCGCTCGGATGTTTACTTTCTGACCACGAAGCATAGACATGAGCCGACATTTATAACCTAAATCAGAAAACATCATTCTAATTGACAAAAATTTAGACCATATGGAACACTTAAGTCTGAAATAGTAAACAACACAATAGTTAACACATTAACACTATAAAAAGAAAATTTTTTATAGTAGTAAAATTTGAACAATGGCGTATTTAGTTTAATGTAATGAAGTTAATGTCATTATTTCGTTAATTAAAAATCATAAACTTGTCGTGTTACTTTAACAAGTTATAAATAACTTAAATATTGTGTATCCTAAATATGTCCGTCATTGAGAGTCGGTTTAAAAATAGCTGAGCTATTTGAGGAGCACTCAGAGTTAAGTGGCGTTATCGCCGGCGCCCGCGCATCTACCTTTGATCTTAACGCCTCTATAATTTTACTTGTAAAAATATTTTCTATGTCTGAGAGTTTTTACCGACTTTAAGAACTAACTTTTTAAGTAGCACATTTTGTTAAGTCTTCTCTGTATCTTAAATATATGTAGAAAAGTATCACAACACACAGGCATTTTACAATTTGGCATTCTGATAAGGTCCCTCCTTGTAGTTTATTGTTTATCAGAATGCCAAATCGTAAAATGCCTGCTTTACGACTGATTTGAGCGCGACCGCCGCTATGAAAACCGCTGTGTAAGTTCGAAAAGTAAGTTACAGAATCGCAGGACTGATGTTAAGTGAGATGTGGCCTAAGAGAGGGCACGCGTGTCCAGGAGATGCCTTTTGAACCGCCGCTTAAATTTACCCACATTATACTGTCTAGGGAAGATAGAAAGGATTAAGGACCACTCCTTTTCTGTTTTTATAAGAAACGATGAACCAAATCGTGCAATGCGGCACCTGGAAATGTCAACAATGGAGGGCTGAAGCTCCAAAAATATCAGTAGATACTTTAATTCGCAGACCAAATACTCAATAAATAACGGAGGAGTTCTCCATACATTAGATTGTTTTAAAATATCCCTAAACAATCCAGCAGTCAAGTGCTATCGCTGCTGATGCAAAACAGTTGAAGAGGCGACTGCGCCGGATATTAAACCGATTTGAATATTATTGCCTCCGCGAGTGTTTGGATTGCTCCCAGAGCTCCAACAAACTATATTACATATTGAAGTACGTTGTAGATATAACTATTTGATTTCATGAACCCGGGATGAATAAAGAAACCACGGGCATACATCATTTTTTCGTTCTATCTAACTTTTAAAGTTTTACATTGTGTACTGTTGCGAGCAATTGCATTTATTTTCAATAATTCCGTTTATATACTTAATATGTACAGTTACCTTTATATGAACCTTGATTTCATTTGTAATAATCAGGAGAAATTCTTGTCTAACTCTGTCATTCGATGTGCGTCACAGATGGCTGATCAACGAGTTCTTTATTTATTTATTGAAGTTTACCAAATCATACTTAATACTATATTTACAGTATATATTACAAAATATATTTTCTATATATGACAATTTTGGTAAATATAAATGTTACAAAAAATTAAAGAAAAAAAAAGATTACCAGCAAAACAGCCGATTAGGTATGAGATAGGAGCTTAACAATGATTTCTTTAAAATTGATCAGCCCATTACCGAATATATCCAGCTCCAGATTTGTACTAAACATTATATTCTTAGTTCTCAAACAAAACAAAAAATGTAATTGAACTAAACCAGTTGTAACAGAACTGTATATAGATTCCGCAATCTGAAAATCAAATATTTATAATGTATGTAACCTGTCGCCTTCTACACTACGATAAAACAAATGTTGGTCTTGCTTTTACGGTAATTATCGTTTCCCTAACAATAACACAAACCACTCAAGCAATCAAATTAAAACATAATAAAGTATTGGCAGTTAACACCATATTTCTATTTTCCATTACGAATAAAATATGAGCACGTTACGTTAAGTACATCTGTCAACACGAACCATTATTGAGTGCAAAAATAAGTTTTAAACATTGAATTGTAACTGCGATGTGTTTGTACGTCCAATAAAGGATATAGCATAAATGTTAATTAAGAGTTAACTGTTACTTAAGTCATTGAGTCACCATAGATCCAATCGGTGTTAAAAAGGTGTGTCAGTGGACAGTCGTTAACATTGGGGCATTAATTTTCGTTCTTCAGTCAGATAATTTGAGAATGGCTTAACATCCAAATCAACAATATACTTACATAGCAGTTTATTAACGTCATTTTATTTGTTAATAAACCAATACTGATACACAGTAAACAAACTTAGTAGGGTTCTTTTATTGACAATTTATTCAAATAATATGTGGCGTGTTAAATAAGTGTGTTGTATAAATGTTCTGCAGTTTGTCATAAAACGTAAATCATTGATTACGCGTTCAAGACCTTTGTAAACGCCTATTGCATATAACCAATTGGATTACATAATTCGTAATCAATAAACCTTTAAATAATCGTAGATATTTTAGGCCTAGTGGATGTTTCATTAAAGATAAAACCGGATCAGATCGCATCCGATAATTATGGTGTTTGAAAATGGTTAGTGGATAAATAAAGATTTGTAATAGTTTTAGTATTATTTCATAAATAAGTTAGGGCTAAGAACATATTATTAATAGGTACCTATATACCTGTCATTTATGCGTAGATTAAATGGTGTGTGATCAATAAAAGTAGGTAAATAGTGTGTAGGTACACACTAATTATATGTGGATTATTTCTTATAGATCAGGGGGCAAACGGGCAGGAGGCTGAGGTGTTTAGTGTGCGCCCAACGACTTTGTCAATGTCAAAGGGCTCGCGAGTGAGTTGCCGGCCTTTCAAGAATTGGTACGACGTTTCTTGAAGGACCCTAAGTCGGAAATACTTCAGAGGGCAACTGGTAATAACAAAATCAAGAGGGTTTGGTTGGATACTCACAATGAAACAGAAATTATTGGGGCATGTGAAGGATATATTTCTGCATCTTTGTGATTACCATAAAACAAATATTGGTTAACCAAGCATTGAGCCCAGACTAGCCAACAAATAAACCAAGTATTGAAACACTGAGCCGTGGAGGTTAATTTGTTTTAGATTAAACGAAATAAAATAAATAATTCTTATGAAACTTCCCGTGTTAAAATGTGCTTTTAAAAACTACTTAACTATTACACATTTATGTAAACAAACAGCTAAATCGAATCACTTCAGCAAATTTCAATAACATTCTTAAAATTTTAGTTTAATTGTACAATTATTGTAATAATTGAGCAGTGTTGGCCTAGTGGCATCAGCGTGCGAGACTCATCCCTAATATCGTAGGTTCAATGCCCGGCCGAGCACCGATGAACTTTCTTTGATTTGTTTCGTGAGGAAACCGGCTTGTCTTAGACCCAAACATAAACGACAAGTCATATTTGTAACACATTTTTCAAATTATTCTTTATATTACAGCCTTAGCCGAAATAATTTCATCCTCTTTATAGTTACAAAGCTTTCGCCATTTAACTATCTAGTCCGAGATCCGTTATACGAAATAAACAACCTTAATTATTATTAAGGAAAAAGTAAGTAAACTAAATGAACTAGATCAAGTGCCGATAATGTTGAACGATCATCAACATTTCTCGATTATTTTAGTTCATTCAAACTGAGAACACAGAGGTTTCAGGAGAAAAACCATTAACATGCTATTAGCTGTACAATTTTTGATAATCGCATTTCTTCCATTTATAGCTTTAAAATATATCCGGGACTTAAATTTACATATTCCATATAAACTACATTTTGTATTATAATTGCAGAAACGTTTCGCAAAAGGGTTTCACATTTTTAGAACCTACTAAAAGAACTGGAATATTCATAAACTAATAAAATGCATTAAATATGATATGCGCAGACGCAGCCGACCAATCAGAGCGCAACGAATCTTGCGCAGGGTTAGGGCGGGGCCTGTTTTGAATAATTTAGAAGCCTTATGGCGCAAGCTTTTATATTTTATCTGTTATGTTTCAAATATTATATTTGTTATTGGCATTTTGTAACAGGATACTTTTAAATATTACATGCATTTTAAATTTTGTGTTCAAAGCTGTCAATTGTATAAATAAGTGAAACCCATGGCTGTATTTCTGAGATTATTAGCTTCGCTATTTAGGGCCTCAGTGCGAGGGCATATGAGAAGGGATTTCACAGCCTTAAACAAAAGAGAATCACCTCTGTTCAGATTTCACTTGAACATTGACTAATTTCTGGCACGGCTCGATGGGTAGTTCCAAATTTTAATAGTTAAGTGCGATATACCAACATCTCACCAGAGTAATTTTATATATGTGTAAGTAGTATTTAAGATGTTGTTATATTTATCCCTTAATTATTGCTTTGAGACCACCTTGAACCTCTGATGGCAGACTGAGATGGCAACTTCTCTGTCACACGGCCGTAGAGCTGCGTCTGCTACCTTCGGTCTCTTGGTGCAGACATCCCGTACTTATTTAAATATTCACTATTTATGTGTTAAGGAACATCTGTAGGGTTTAAGAATCCGTAGGGTTGTTAGGTCTCTCCCTCTCATATATTTAGTTATCTAGTGCAGCTTGCTCACATACATTACATATATAATACAGATACTCCTGACATTTATAACACAAACATTTACATACACGTTTCACAGTACACTGGCTGCTGTGCAGTGTGCAATCCCTTATAAGTATTTTTCCACTTAACAGTAATCTCATAATTTAAACCAGACTGCCATCCTAACTTAAGATCTCTTCCCCTTATCCTGAAAGTCAATCCCAGAATTTTTTATAACCATGGTTAAAATTATAGCTTTATCGACATTAACTTTAGCCAATTTGAAGAAAAAAGTTTAATAGCCTTAAAACCTTTCACATTGTCGGTGCATCAAAATGTCAAAATATTAGCAAGTGTGGGTGACTGGGCAGTTTCAAATTACCCCAGATATGGGGTAGGTTGAACCACTTAATGCTCAAATTACCCCAATTCCCTATGATTGGGCATGCAGCGAATGTATTAGAAATTGCATTTTTTAACTGTTAAATGAAGTGATAAATTGAGGTTTTAGGGTTTAGATTTTCTTGTCCATTCATGCTCTAACTTTGTGAGAAATAATCTAATTGGTTCGTCCTACACATCGCATTGAAGTAGAAAGGATCCTATAAGATTTGACCCGTGTTCTATAAGATTTTTTTTTAGAACAGAGTAATTTTTATAGCAAACGGGTAGGAGGCTCATCTGATGTTAAGTGATACTGCCGCCCATAGAGACACTCTCAATGCGTGTTGGGCAAATGGCCTTGCGAGTGCGTTGGCGGCCTTTTAAGAATTGGTAGATAAGCTCTTTAATAAAGAGTCTTCAATAGAACAGGCTCTATTGACGCTGTATATTAAAACACTATCTTCCTGTTCTTGTCTATTTCGAAACGGTTAAAATCTACAATTCAAGTAATATTTCGATTCATTTTAATTTAATTAATTTCAGTGATATTTTAAGTCTAACATTTTGCGTATTACAGCGGTGACTGTGTAATTTTCTTGAGAAACGTTTGAGCCGACCAAATTATTAAATTCTGTTTTAGATAAAAGAATTATATACTGTTACAGTATCTATGATCTCTGATTTATAGATACAGAGAACGGCTAGAAACAATAGCCCTTTGAATTTAAAAAGAAAACATTCGAAATTCAAAGCGGATGCCGCCATTGGTTGTAAAGGAACAATGGCGAACTACGAAACGTCAGATTGACAGCTGATAATTTCATTTTTGATGCTATTAGTTTTATTTTCACGATATAGCTAAACTTTTGAGTGAAATTAAAACACCTTTTGCGAGAATATTAATCAAAATTGTTTTAGAAACATAATTGAGTTTTAACTTATGAGCGGACTTAATATTTTATTAATAACTAAACCATCTTTTCGGCTTTTTTTATGAGTGAACATCGGCAAACATTCTCTTTCACAAGGTTTTAATAATTGACTTTTACTAATTCCTCAAGCGTTTGTGATTTTCAGTGAAAATGAATCAACTCTTGGTGGGCACAGAATATCTTACTTGTAATAAAAATTATGAGAACTTTAAAACGTGTAGCCAGGCGTAGTTAATCCACAACCCAGTAGATCCTAACAATGTTAGGTAAAGGTATATAATTATTACTCTAGTAAAACTCTTCGAATCGGAAATTTTGACACCTTAAAAGCTACATTTTGAACCGTGAAAAAAGAAACAGGGTAATACTCACTAATCAGTATCACGATGAGGCAATGACAACAGTTGCAAGCAATGGCGCGTGCGCACGCGATCATAGATCACCATCTGCCACTGATTAGGTTGTACTAATTAGTTGGCTTGTTTACTTAAATGATACAACATTTTATCGTTATCATAATTTACGTTTCCTTGTGTACCTTGGATGAAATTTATAAAGTGGTCACATCAGAGTTCAAACCCTCGAATTGATCTAAATACTTAAACATCTTTAATAGTTTATTTTTCACTAATTTTGCATAATTTTGCTATTTTAGGAACTCGATGTAAGCCCGAAAAAGTCCTCAGCTAAAGCTCCTTTGTTCGGAATTATTTTGTTTTTAATAAAAATAAATGTCAATACTAAAGTGTGTGCGTAGTGGCGCGACTAATGTTGCCCTGCGTCGCTCCACTGACTCCCCACATTGGTACTCAGCTAGTGTGATTAATGTATTGTGATTTAGAGATATTACTTATTGATTTCGGACGCAATTTTAATGAAAAAAACCGTGCGTACAAAGCACATGTGAGAAGTTAAACTTCCTTGGCAAACTGTTTTTTAAGTCTTCTTCATATATTTTATACAAATCTAAAACTTTAGATTTCCGAGACTTAGAGGGAGGGAAAAGGGAAGATATTTTAGGAATTTAATGATTTTTTTCTTCGATAATAAACTCACGTGGTATTTAAATTTACAATTCGTCATTTGAGATTTCAATAACTTATTTTGCTTAAAATACTAATTTTCCATAAATTCTCTTTCCGAAATTTTAATTTTAAAATATAATTTCTAAAAGGTGATTCGCCCTTCTCACTCTCTCTCTCAATCGGTGTCAATCGCTCTCTCCCTTTTCTTCAACAAAAACGCTGCACATCTTCGTGACGTTTTCTTAAATATTTACCCTCATGCGCCTAAAAAAGTTTCACTTCAAAAACACTAGATTGTTCTGGTTTTATTTTCCAGACCTTGGTATTATAGCTATGTATTAACAACGCTTTTACATTAAAGAGCTTTTGCATTAATTATCGAAACAAATTAGGTTAACAATTAAACGTAAGGTTTAACGCCTATATATTATTATAAATGTCTGTTTAGAGGTAGGAGGCTATTAAATATAGCTTCAAACGATGTTGATAAGGAATAGATTAAACATGTCTTATAAATAGTACCAACATTTATTAATAAACAAAAACTAATCGTTTTTTTTAATAGTTAAAGATCAATGCCAATTCTACGAGTATAGGTTAAGTCACTTAGACCAATCAAACTTATTTTACATTTTATTTTTAATACTCTACACTGAGATATCATAGATATTACAATCTAGCGTAACTTAACACTAATAAGTAATTAAAAACTAACCTAATTTACTAAAAAGGATATTTAACATAAGAAAGTGTCCAATATACCTACAACTATTAATTAATAATCTTTAAGGAGAAGACACTGTTCTTGTGTTCAATTGTTTCACTTACCACTGTTTAGCACTTAAGACTAACTAACATGCACTAATACTATTCGAATGATGTCCTTTTCAATCTTCTCACTAGGCCCGTGGTGTCAACCTGTTTGACATGTCGATTCCTGAAGTGGAATAATTTTTAATACATGTTTAGTGGTATTTAATTAGGTTTTTAGACAGTCTTAAAAATACTTTTCAAAAACAGTAGAAGATTAAGCATGAACCACAGTACAAAAAGTATTTACTACAATTAAGGTTCCACCATTATTACAGTAATATAGATGTTATCTATAACAGTATGACAAGTAATTAATTCTGTTGCACGTCTGTTCGTGGATTAACCGGCAATTAGTTGATTGCAACCCTTTGCTCCTTCGAGCCTCGGGCTGTATTATTGTAATTGGACATTTTTATTGTGTATACGTAATGAAAATGGCTTTAAAGGGATTTTTGTAATTAATTTTAAGAAGCGTTGACTCCGTACGTATTTATGTAAAAATAATAATTAAAAATGGTAGAAATAATAAAAAAATGAGTATCGCAATACAGAGACGTAATGCCAATATTAAAGTTACACTGCTACAGGGGTCAAACTTTTTATATTTGTTTTTAATTATTATTATTACGTACATAAGGTATATATATACGCTGTACGAGTAAAACGGCTCTTTTCTCCGCTACTGTCTACGGTACTAGACATTAATGTTTAAGATTTTATTTTATTTTATTTTTGCTCTCAAACATCACACATGTTACAAGGAGCACAATCAGATACCTATTAATATATGATAGAAAGGATATACACGTGTGAAAATAACATGAGAACTTAAAAAGGCATCCATGCAACTTCCTCACAATCGACTAGCAGTAACAACCATAAAACGTATAACCCTAGTTTTCTTTAATAAATGTTTACTCTTGCTACCACCAAAATATACTTTGTGCACCCTGGTGTCTAGCTAAAATGCTAAAACAAAATCCCTTCTCGAAAAGTGGAATGAAAAATGTAATACAACTGTGAACAGAAATAAAATGTTTTAATGAGTCAGAACATTATCTGAGCACCTTAACCCATCCCCAAACAATCACCATTACGGTATAATGTATATTCATATAGTTTTGTACAAAGCGACACTACGGTAAGTGCGTGACATGCCGGCTTGCTGCTACGAATAACGGCTCGTTAGATACTATATTTGTATAAGATTTTAGATGTATGTAACATATAATTGAACGTCTGGATTACATAGCTTTTTAACTATAACAATATCTAAACGTTCTGTCTGTCTGTCATTATTTAACCTCTGTTAATTTCAGTCTTTGGTATAAGATATTGTATAATCGTTTGGGTATACTAAAAATGTATGCATATTTTTGGCTGCTATAATAATTTTAATAGATTTTTATTTAGTCCATGGTGATTTAAATTACTAAGAAAATCGGTGTAGGAAAACGGCACCGTGTCTAACCAAGGGGAAGCCATCATCGTCAATCAGGAACTTACATAAATATGCTTTCACAGCCCTCCGAGGGGACGCCGCGGAGGGTACAAGGGTCGGGGGCAAAGGGGGGCGCATGAGGCCGCATCAAATTTTTAGCCTGACAGGATTTGTAGAGATTAGCAGTGCTTACGACTTAGTACATGTGATATTTTTTTTAATTCGCTGTTTATAGCAAAACGTGCGTTGGGTAAAGATGAGTTTCTTCTCTGTGGATGAACAATACGTGAAACTGCTTATGTACAGTTGGTTGGGTCTAAAGACCAGTACTAATATATCCTTCGAATAGCAGTAATAATATAAATAGTAATAATAATAATTAAAAAAAAAAACTTCTATGTTTTTGTATACTGTACGGTTCGTGGGTCATCGGGGTGCTTTAAATAATAGAGGATTTTAGTTTTACTGAGTTTTAACCACTGGCGTTCCACAATAGAATATAAGCGAAATAATGAAATGTTAATTGCTATGACACGAATGTAATGTGTTAGCTTTTTATTTATATCCTGTTCAATTTTAGTTAAAGAAATATAATCATGCTATGGCACAGTTGCTTAGTTTACTTACTCTGTGGTTTTACGGAACTGACGTCAAAACCAAACAGGAGAGGGATCGTGTCGAAGTGGGGAAAAGAATATAAAACAAGCTGCGCACAAGGAATCGACAGCCAAAAGTTTTAAAAGTGAAAAAGTGAAAAAGTGAAAAAGAAGTTCAACGGAATCAAATAGTTCCTATCAAAGATCAAGCTTTCAAATGTAACTGTTGAAGAGAGTGCCTACGTCTGGCTATACTCCGATGATTTATGAAATCGCCACTCTTATAAAAAACTAAGAATGCCTGAGTGAGCAAAATGTACAGCTTTCGCCTTTAGATGTATAGACATTACCTAAGCTGGACGTAAAACTAAGAATGTTCAATGTATAATTTAAAACATTTTAAAAGTTTCATAAAGTTAAAATATGAAGGGTGAAAGAGGAATGAATCATCATGCGTGGACAAAGGGCAGAGGGCACACCTAGTCAACGAAAAGTTAATCTGAATATAATTGCGATGGTCAGACCTCACGACATGACAGCTGTTTTTGGTGTTCGGGGAGTCAATTTTGGCGTACATACAAAGTCAATTATACATAGAAAATGTAACGTAGTTCAAGCATTATAAAGGCAATTATCATACATACACTATATAGAAAATCCAGTTCCAAGTTCGTAAAGCTCTTCATACTGAAACATGTAATCAATTGGCTGGTTGTAAATGCAGAATTGAGTGCCAGCATTGGTACTCTGTAATTCCTAATAGCGTAAGTGACTACGACCTTGGCTATTAATTGGATATTAAATGAACTATATTATAGAAATTGCATAGAATCGTCGTGGTCTCAATCGTCATGTAACAGCTACAGGATGTCTGATGCTACAGAGTAGGTACCGGCGTAGTTCCAACATGAATATTATAGCATTTTGGATGGCATTTTACTGACTGTGTTGTGATTTTGAAGGTTTGTGATATCTCTTATCACTTTGAGAAATGTTGGAATAGATTGGTACTGGCATTCTACTATTTCTCATCTTCCTTTTTCAGTCGCACTCTTCATTTCTGAAGGTCGCCGCACAACTTGCCCCAGTCTCCCCTGTCTTTGGTGATGATGTGGTAAGGCCTTAACTTGATGGGTCCAGCGAGTAGGGGATCGGCCTCATAGCACTTTCGTTTAGTGTAATAGGACTGACTTATCTGTGAATCTTGCAATATTTAAAACATAAATAAATCTTAATAGTATTAATTTTAAGCTGCCGTATGTCACGAAGGGTTGTATAAATGGTGTCCTGTTCGCGACGTATTATCAAGTTACAGATATTTGCACAGATGATACTTCACTTTATATAGAGGGTGTTATTGTGTTCTCTATATTTAGATGTCCGCTACAGACACTTATTTTGTAATAATATTTATTTTTTTCTCAAGTGCTATGGGGTGCCATATTTATGTTTGTTTTTCAAAGATATTGGTTAGTTTTTATACTAAATATATATTTTATCCGATGCGATATTGATAGAATAAAATATTGTATACAATTGATATTTTAAGCAAGTAAGGGCTCACTCGTCACAGTCTACATACATAAATAAATAAAATAAAAAGCCTTTAATGCTGTTTACCTTACATGCTAAATATAAAGGATCTTCCTAAATATTTATTTATTTACTGATTTTCCTTCGACAAAGTTCTCCTCTAAATTTTTCCAATTTTGGCTTTCTTTAGCGGTTCAAACCCACATTGGACCCGCCACCTTCTTTAAATCGTCCTCCCATCTTCTTATCTACCTGCCTCTCTCTCGTTTCAAACCACTCCGTTACGATTCTGTTCCATGTTTGCTTCTTTTGTTTTTGCCTTATACGCAAAAGTAACTTTTGTAACCACTAAGCCTCGGAGGCTATCGCATAAAGTAAACCCTCACGATGGCTATCGCATTTTACATGGGGAAATGATTAACTTTTCTGTAAATGTAATCACCCTAATAAATCAATAAGTCACACCCATCCCGTTAATTACAAACACGGGGGTAAAATGCGTGACCGATGTTGTACAGTGATCATACACGAAAGATATATAAAATATTTATTACCTAAAAAGGATTGTTTGAATAGTTGTTAGACAGGCGTCTTGGAAGAGATTTCACTAGAATCATAATAACTTAATATAGCTGTAGAAATCTTATTAATCTTACTAAAGAAGAGATTCTTACTAAAGAACAAAGCCTAGCTTAGACTAGAGTATCGTTACATTTCCAACAATTCTTTCCTTTCGCTGTAAGTTTTTGTTAAAGCTCAAAGGAACGTCGCCCGTTTTTCATAATATCGCCTTTTGTCAACAATTCTAAAGGTATGAAAATGAGAAAGTTATGTTGAAGTATTTATTCGTTCTACGTTTATGGGACGATTGTCTAACCATTTTCATTCTATGAATGACCTTAATATATAAAACAAAGACGGGGCAGTTCGAACACTTATAACTCGAGTACGGCTGGACCGATTTTCATGGTTAGGTCTTGACAAAAAACAAATTTAAATTCCGATACAAAATATTTATGGGTTTCGTAATTGTCAAACATTGAATGTTCATCCCGTCGATACGGTAAACTCTTCCCTCAATAAATAAAAGTTTCGAATCGACAAGATATATCCACAATTTTCGGAAAATGGCGTATTGTAGATTTGAAACAAAAGTAAAATAATGTCTGTAATGAAAAAGGATTAACATATATGTTGGTTGTCATTATTATCTCAAGAAAGTAGTATTCATTTCTTGAATCAACACATTTATTGACATTTGTAGGTAAAGTTCGCCGGGTTGCCTAATTAAACCTAGTAAATCATGGATTTGTATTCTCCACATCTCCAAAACGCCTATAATTGTTTTTAAAAGCTTTTACCTAAGCGCCAATCAAGCAATTTCGCAGCTCAAAACAAGTCAAAATTGAATAAATTACAGTACCAAAGTCCCTTGGTAGTGGGTGGGTGATCAAAGACAAGATAAGGTATGACGCGGATGATTTTATTACTATATCATCTAATTACCGCTTCGATTCCTATCAGGCAAGGGTAGATGTAGCGATTACTCGACCAGCGAGAGAGGTCTATTGTAGTTTAGGCACGGTTTGGTATCAGGGATCAAAGTTATTAGTTGGGTGTGGTACGGGGAAAAATATGGTGTTTTGATTTCGATAAAATTTTGTATAGTTTTTTTATGCTTTCAAATCGTAACCTAACCTAACCTGTATTATGCGGAACGAATTTGTCTTATAATAGAGGTATGACATACTTATATGTATGACATAATGTCTTAGTAACATACAACTTCACGTTCAGGTCCTCTCTTCCTTTATATAACTCGTATTTACAAAAAATAAATTTTCGTTTGACTCGCTAAAACTCGAGAATGGCTGGACCGATTTAGCTAATCATGATAAAACATAAGACGAAAAGTAAGAAAACAACAATTGAATTTTCCAATAAAAACTGTTAATAGCCGGGAAAATGAATAATTGTCACTCGGTCGTAATATATTTATTAGCCTTCAGAAATTTTTGTTTGATAGCTGTAGTACGCGTTAGATCTCTTTGGTCCGTTTTAAAAAATATGTATAAGTTTTGACATCAATATATGTAAGCGAAGTTCACCGTATCATCTAGTATATAAAGAAATTCGATTCTCACATACAAAACAGCCTAGTTAAAGTTTCTAATTAACGTGTGAAATCTATCACTTTGTTAGTTCAATATTGTCACGAAAGATGAATGTGGATGGGTAAAGGTCGGTATCGTCGGTAAAAATAAACGCAACGTTATATTATGCGCGTGTCTGTGCCTTCCGAAAGCTTTTAGCGGCGTATGACTGAGGACGGTGCGGCCGAGAGGGAGGCAGTATTTAAATCATAAAGAAAATCTATTTTTATAAATAAACCTAGAGGTTTCTTCAATATCTTTAGTCAGTTTTCATTTGTATAACAACAAGTCTTTATGAATACTTAATTGGCGATACATGTAAATATTATTTTTATTATTTTTGCATTTTTCTAGTCTTACTTGTTTAAAATTATATTGTCATGACATAAACACTAGCTTTACATGAACAAATTACTAAATTAAACATGTTTTATGGGTAAATTAGCTAGTTAGTCCCTTGGAAGTATTATTCTTTAAAGAGCAACTTTGGGTGCGCTGCCGAGCTAGCAGATCAAGCGACGCAAATGGAAATGGATAGGCCATACACTCCGAAGAGATTCCAATTATATCCCCAAGCAGGTGCTTGATTGGAATCCGCAAGGAAAGCGGAAGCGTGGCCGTCCCAAGCAAACCTGGTGTCGAACAGTAGCAGATGAGGCAAAGAGAGCCGGAAAGATTTGAAGCGATGTGAATCCGCTTCAGACCGAACGCGACGGAGACTATAGACGCCCTTTGCTCCATCTAGAGCTTATAGGATAATAAGTCAAGTAAGTTGTAAGTATTATAAGTCATTTTTAGTAGACACAACACATTTCAGACATAAATATAAAAAAAATATATTATTACAAAAATTTTATATGTATTTTTTGTCAAGCATTGCATACAACCATCCAGACATTACAAGGTCGCGTCAGTGTATTCACGATGCATGGAGCCGTCGTGTTATTAAATTATGTCTATTTTTATTACATCTGTTAATAATTCAATAAATCACGGCTGAATGTTTTTGTTTTGTAGATATTTGAGGCACAGAAGCGTTTTAGCTATATACGTTATAATAGAATTTCAGATAAGTGACGTTGATTTTTATTTAAGGAGAAAGAAGGAATAGTTTTGGAGAAAAACAAGCTGTTTATGTTTAGAAATTTATAATTAAGGCTATGGGCGGGTTAAAATACACTTGATGCGATTGAAGTTAGTCATATATATTTATGATATTTTATCGTTCTTGTCGACTTTGTGACATTCCTTAATTGTGTTAAGTTCTATCGAGTGGGTTACACAATACACACATTACTGCATTTGTTTCATATTTAAACTAATTTATTGGGAATCTTAGGTATTATTATTTTGATTTACATATTTTGTTATTACAAAGAAAGTGGATTTATTGGTTATTAGATTTATAATGAGTTAAAAAATCTAGATGTAAATGTAGAGACTACTCCACGACTTCCGTAACTTCCATTAGCGATGAATTGACGTGGTTTTTTAGTCCGTGGCGCCTCACCGTAAGGCGGGCTACACACGTGATTAGAATGTGTAACTTTGTTGGTGTATTCTAAACGATGAAGAAATTTTCTTTTAGATTCAGGATGTTTCAAGCTTACTTTACATTTATTTAAAACATAAGATTTAAATAGCTATTTGATGTTATGTGTATATTACGACGTTACGGTAATAAATGATCCAGCCCTTATGGTTAATGGCAGTGTTTCGTAATATAGTAAATGTTTATCCACGTAAAAGGATGGATGCAATGATAACATATATATTATGATCTTGAATTCAAAGCCGTTATAGCCAAGCGAGATATAAATACAAAAACTAATTTTAATTATTTTAAATTTTAACGGTTAATAATTGCAGCTCAATGATTTTGAGAGATTTTGGCTATGTAGGTATATTTAATAATCAATATTTGGAAGCATGTAGACTCGACTTAACAATTTGTATAAATCAGTAGATTTTAAACCACTACAAATGATCACGACCTTATAGATCAAATTTTAGCACATTTCGAAAGATAAGTATGAGCTCATAGCTATAGCTCAAAAGTTGTGAAAAGTAAAATTGATTTGTGCTAATATTTTGTATATATCTAATCTACTTTTCATTGAAAAATTTTGTTTTACTCAGTACTTACGGTAAGTATTATTCCGGAAAAGCGAAAGCAAAATGTTCCATATGTTAGCTACTAAAAAGGTAGGCTAAGTTAACACTATATTATAAAAGCGAAACGAAGCACGCGGGGCAGTTAGTAATAGTATATAAAAAATGTTAATTAATGGATAATAAAATTAGCTGTTCTATAATTTTAACCAACGACAGTTTGATAGGAATCTTAGCACCACAAATAACTTGATATAATACTCGTAGATATATTTATTTTCCTTGTAATCCTAGAGTTACTAGAATTAAATGTCTTACATACGTACCTACGGCTCACTTATCTACTACTTTTAATGCTCCAGTGAATAGGCTATCTCGTTCTTACAATTACTAACAATAATTAAAATATTGATATATTTTACAACAATCTTCCACCTTACCTTAATTTTATATTATATTATATATATAGGTATATAATATATATATAACGGTATAAGTCAGTCTTCGTTTTTTTTTTTGCTACTTTTTTTTTTAGGTTCTAAAATAATTGATGTGTAGGTATGTGAGTAAAATTTGTGAAGTTATATTTTCTTGTATAATTTAAGCATACATGTTGTTTTAGGACTTATAAATAAATAAATACCTATTTAGTATTATTTCTTTAAAAAATTGATGGCCCATAGTGCTAAAACTGTGGAGGTATAACAAACTATATATGTATATTGTTCTCTAAAGAACGTATATGCACAAGAAAATACTTAAGTATTCGTAAGCACATTGGAATTGTGTCAAAAGCGTTTTAAAAAAGGCATTAAAGCATTAAGCACACATCAATAGGCAACAATGGCAACATTTTAAAGGAAAAATCTGAGAAAGTGCCGAATAATGGCCGCGATGGAATGGAAAATCACTTCCGGTGACGGCGGCCGGTTTCAGAGGCGATTTATGCGGTTATTATAGAGGGGACTTAATATTCTAATAAAATTTTACTTTTGGGGTCTGTCGCAGTTCGAAGGTAGGTATACCTACCCGGACTTAAGTTGAATTATTTTTTAACTATAACTAAAATATGGTTGCAATCCTTTACTAGAGCCATCGACGATTATTTCCACTATTAGTGTTTTTTATAGAACAAGGGGCAATGGACACCCTCAATGCCAAAGGGCTTGCAAGTGCATTGCCGGCTTTTAAGAATTGGTACGCTCTTTTCTTGAAGGACCCTAAGTCGAATTGTTTCGGAAATACTTCAGTGGGCAGCTGGTTCCACATAGTGGTGGTCCGCGGCAAAAAGACCAACGCCAACGCTCATTTGTGGTACGACGGACGTCGAGATGATACGGGTGAAATTTCGTATTCTGCCTCGACGTCCAATGATGAAACTCAGCTGCAGATATTGAGGCGAACAACTCCTCTTAACACTCTTAATGGTAAATGCGGTAGAAGATGGAGAGAGACCCCACATCTCTACACAACGCCAATGGACCAACTGGTCCCTGGATTGGTCATCGACGATTCAAATCGCTCTTCGTTGAATTCAGCCAAGTGTAAGGAGCCAGCTGGGGAGCTCCCGCCCAGAGGTAAGAATACTACTCCATGTAACATAAAATGTTTGCTGCAAAATTCTATGTATAGAAACCCGTTATCAACATGCCAACCAATGAACTTGAAGCAGTCTAGAAATAAATGTCTAGGTTGGTTGATAACCATCAGATTTTGTAATATGTATTATAACGTTGCATGGTTTTAAATAAACTTGACAACTGTGGTTTTCAACGAAATAATATTTTAAATTCTAAATACTTAAGTGAAAAATGCTCAATTCAGTGGAGTAATATATCACACGGCACTTAGCGCCAAGACGTAAATTTGTCACGATCAAAGGCGGTGCTCTCTTCATATAATTGTGTCTTACGCTTTGTAAGTGGGTATAATTTAGTTATGACACAAATTACTAGAGGACATTTTCATTTAATCTATATACTAACTACTAATATTATAAAGCGGAAAGATATTTTTGTATGATAGAAACGAATAAATTAAAAAGCCATAATACCTAGACTATTTTTATAAGATAAGCCGGGACAGACATTTAGTTTCTACACGCACCATTATTTTAAACGAGGCCTTAGCATGTCATTCAACCTAATTCCTACTAAGAAGATGCACTGCACAGTGCGCATAAAGGAGCACGGGATTTGAACGAAGACCACAGGAACTTAATCCACTAACTGCTGAAAACTGCGCCTACCTGAATTGAAATCGTTACGAACGTATGTTATTAAAGAAACAGTTCGTCTTGTTCGGTCGCAACAATAAAACTAAAACAGTTGTAAAATCTAAATATATCTGTGAATGAGAATGATTTGTATAAACTTTCATCTTATTTTCATTCCGCTATCCCGTTTATTTATTGCGTCTTTTACAATGTGTTTAACGATAATGGATGTTCACGGTTGATATAATTCATTTGTATTGTTAAATATAATATTAATGTGCAAATACTCCCCGCGTTGCCTTTCTTTGATCAAAGATCTTCATAGATTTAACTGTCTTGTTAATTTTCTGAGATAAAACTTAGAAAATATGTGTTTTCTTATCTTTTATATCACGGTAAAAATAATTAGTAGCTATTTTAGTTATTAACACTCAAATCACCTGTTGATACACGGCTTTGAATCCTAGATCAAGAATGATGGGTAGGTATGTTAAGTCCCATATTTCATACGATTTTTGTGATGCTGCTTCCCTAACGATATAATTCTGCGCCGTACAAGCAAGTGTTGAGCACATACAAATATCTATTGGTACACAAACGGGGGTCGATCATACAAGTAGAGCAAGCACACTTTATCTATTAACTATAAATAACAATGCCTTTGGTAA
Organism: Pieris melete; assembly: GCA_963693345.1. NCBI lineage: Eukaryota > Metazoa > Arthropoda > Insecta > Lepidoptera > Pieridae > Pieris > Pieris melete. The sequence goes on from CAVNZK010000020.1 coordinate 215,996, forward strand.
CATTATTTTTCAATTCGATTTAGATCATTTTTGAAAATACATATATACCTACCCGCTATAAGTAGTATTTGATTAATTGATAATTAAAGCATTCATCAATTTCGCAGCGCATTAGGTGTAAATGAATATAGTGCTGCTAAAAATATTCTTTTTTAATCAGTTATGTAATTATGTATGATATACCCAAACATAAATGAAATATGTTCTTTAGGTTAACGATACACTAAAATTTACTTTTTACAGACATAAATATGTTCCCATGTGTATAGATCTCTTTTCGGTTAAAGAAAGAATAAAACAAATCAAAAGTAGTTACACAAATATTTATTTACTTACATAAATTAGACAAGGAATTGTTACACGCGACAGACATTACGCTAAACGAAAAATAATCACAGATTGAATACATTTGACGAATCCGCCATAACTATCACTAAACATAAAAAATATAGTACGGTCCAATAATATGAGGTCTGTCACTTATGAGAAGCTGCCAACGAGATCTTGTTGAAGAGGCTAGGATTTTAAAATCAAAAGTAACAGACCTTATAAAATTGTTCCATTATTTCGGCAGTTACAAACGAATAAATATAAATCACAGTGTAGTTTAAATTGGCATACATCACAAAAGAAAGTTATAATAATAGCAAACAATTAGATCAGATAACAGCATTTGGCCGAGTACAACATCAAATCCGAAAAACCTACATTCATTTTTAATTTTACTATAAAAAATTTACCTTGGCCGAATATTATAAAGACGAATCTTATCACAGCATTCCTGTATTAACTTTAATGTTAATTTTAAACATGCATCTTGTTACTGGTGTCCTTCAAGGCACACTTTTAGCACACCCACTTTCAAATTTCGTAATCCATGAATCCGTTGATTTCTATGGACTTTATAGTATCTACCTTTCAATTTAGCGCATGTTTTAGCTGTGCAAAAGTACATTAAAACCCGCACTAAACAACTTTTGACTACTTCAAATATTAAAAGTCAAACTCAACATGTTTGTGGTTTAATATTTTAAACTATTAAATCCATTACATTTTTTTTAAATTTTAGTCATTAAATCCTACACATACATTTTACCCTCTCAAAACTTCAGCCGTAAGGAAAAACAAAAGTGGAATAAGCAATAGCTAGACATTAATTAGTTAATAATTGTGCGAACGTCTTAAATCTTGCTGTCGGAGTGACAAATGTTTTAAATGCAGTTACAATAAATAAATAGGTATGTTAAAATCTCATTTATAAACACATACATTTTTTAATCACACTTGCAAATGGTAATCAGTGATGACGCCAATACATAAAAACTAAATCATACTACTTTAGCTAATCTCTTTAAAGAAGAGAGGGTTAATGGACAGGAGGCTCATAGGATATTAAGAGATACGGTGATATGTGTGATGTGTCAGCCCATGGTCAGCCTAATGCTTGAGGGTTTCATCAAAAAGATACGTGTACGGCTAAGACTCAAACCTGCCAAGATTTAAGACAGTACAATTCAGAAAGTATACGAAGAATCTAAACGGATTTCACATTCAACAGGTTTACGATATAGAGGTTATATAACGCTACATCCATAGAAAAATATGTATAGCGACATCAAAAAGTGTACAGATTCACAATCACTACAGTAGTAACATCGACACGGTAGATACTCCTAACATTAACCCCAGTCTGCGTTTTCAATACGAATATTGATTCAAGAGAAAGAGAGTCGTTGATTTACATTAGATGCCACAATTCATTGTTAATTTTGTAGAGGTACTACGAATCAGTATCAGATTATGACGTACGATATCTTATGAGTATTACGTCTTCGTCTTGTATGTCTAAACCCAGGCTTTCTCTTTTGTTTTATAAGGGCCGCTAGTCGCGGTGGACTTACAGCTCATGTAAAAGACAATCACCACCATTCTTTTTATTTTAGTATTTTCCATAATTTCAAAGCATTATACTGGAAATTTTATTCCCCTGGGGAGAAGAGAAAGGTATGCAACACCAACACGACCTTCAGTAATGAAGAACGCGACCAAAGAAGAAATTTAGTACTGCCCTGCGATTCTGTAACTCACTTCACGAACTCACACAGCGGTTTTCGCATCGGCGGTCTCTCTCAAATCAGTCGTGAAGCAGTCATTTTATGATTTGGCATTCTGATAAACAATAAAGTACAAGCTCCCACCTTTTCCAATAAAGTTACAGAATCACATGGCATGGCTGGATGGATTTTCAATTAAATCAACACGAAAGGTGAAAACCGCATACTGGGAATTGCAAATCGCAGACTAGGGTCTAAAGACAATAATATATAACTAAAACCCCGTTACAATAGAATATATTTCCGAATAAAAGGGGAAGGTCAGTACACAGTTATAAAATAGACAATTTATGGAACATCGGTCTGAAGTAAATTTTTGGAAAAATAGATTTTTATGCTGTTGTAGTTACGAGGTTTTCGTTATATATTTAGACAATTACATTACTTCTAAATTTAAGTGAAACTAAAAAGCCGATCAATAAGTTGGGATCGGCTTAAATAAACAATTTAAATATAAAAATGAAATAAACAAAATAAGTAACGAATTATTTACATAAAACATAAATAAATTAAATATACATTTTAAGTCACGAAGGACGCAGACTAGTTAATTACAAAACATCCAATTGAAGAAACAATAAATATAATAATAAATAAATATAACTGCAAGAACATAATAGAATAACTATTTTCGTGTTTGACCTTATTAAGTCGTTAATTTTTAAGATCTTTAACTATTATAAACACAATATGTTATATTCACTCCGTTGGATTTTGTCTGAGAATCCAGGACATATCAACTTTGCTTCATCTTGCTTTTATCAGCAATTTGTGGGTCTATTAGTCATTCGTATAAACATAATGTTATTTGCTTTCACTGACTGAGAATTGTTGAGACACACTTTCCGACTCCTACTATCAATGCGAAAATACGTGGATTTCAACGGTTGCGACTTTCGCATCTGATAGTATGGATGTTATAAGTGAAGTTGTAGTATCATATTGAAATATGTCATAGTAATGCATTTCTTAAACATAGTAAATAATTTGAAGATCTTTAACTAAATCCTTTGATACAATTGACGATTTATTTCTTGCCGTGTTTCTTGGCCCTTCCTAGTTTGATCACTTGAACGAGTTTAAGATTTTGCGACTCGGGACTGTTCAGGAATTCTTCTAGCATCTACGCAAAAAAAATATTTTGTAAAATAGTTCAGTGTTTTTGTGTAAACATTACGTTCAATTAAAACTATATAAATAAGATAATAAACGGACGGACGGTCAAATTTATTCAAAGCGTTTAAATTAGAATTTCGATGCTAAAGCTTTGCAATGGCGCTCTCAGGTTCAATGTTAATTTGACTAGTAAAAGATGGTGCAAATAAAAAATATGTTGCACAACATACAATGAGGCAAGTCATTCCCAATTATAAATTTAAAGTTGGTAGTTTAATATATGAAAGATTATAGGGAACTTACCGTCATACTCAATTCAGCTGATATAGCAGCAGCGCAGGCGGGGTACTCAGCCAACGCACAAAGAGTTGGTAACAAGGCGCGACTGCGAGTCTGCGACACCAGCCAATTAGCCGGTAAGGTGCACAGTGTTTTTACTACGCTCCATCCTTCGCAGATTGCCTCCTGTTTTTATAACAAATATTTATACAACATACCCGTGAAACGATAGATTTCTTGTTCCTTGATAAGCCACATCTAAACCGTAGTCAGGTCTACGTCAAAGTATATTCATAAATGTTAAGCAAATATTAAATAAAACATATCCGGACCATTTTCACGTTATTCTTGTTTCGTGAATGTGAAACCCTAAAAACGTTGAAATGTCAATTAAAATGCATTTAAGTAGAAATGTGCATTAAATAATAATATTGAATAAAATGTTAAAAGGAACCATTTTAATTATCAACTTAATGATAGCTATAAAAATGCTCTTATAAATGACATTTTTTTTAATTCAAAAGATATATTAATACGAGTACCTATTAGTCGTAAAGAAATGCAATATGCGAACATGAAAATTTAATGAAAGTTGAGCAAACGCTAACACCTGAGTCGGAAAACTAATACAGTCTACCCCAAGACATTATCTAATCAAAAACATTGTACATTACACTCCCGACATGAAATTTTAAACGTTATCATAAACAAGGCCCATCTGGTCGGGGACACAAGTTGATTATTAAGGCGAAAGAAAACTAATAAATTATTCATAGTAATGGTCAACGTAATGGAGTAACAGCGCAGGGCCTAATGCGCTTCCTTGAGTGACGCCGGCACCTGTGACCGTGGGAAAGTAGTCTGCAATGCGGGCCAATTTGCTTTAGGTTATTTATTGCTATTTCAGGGAAAAAGGCTTTTAGAGTTCAAAAATAACCAAACAAAATTTTAATTTCCGGTCTGTGCTTAATTAAAAGACGTTTCTTACTTTACGAATTTTAACAGTAATTCCGTAAAAGTTTGGGAAATATTTTTATAAATAAACACATATTACTAATTTACAGACATCCTTTTTTTACTTTGAAAAAATTATAATATTTCTGTAAACGGAGTTTTATTATAATTTTGCTGCATAAAGTATTACCAAAACAAATGCGTGTCTAAAAACTTTTCATTTGTCTAACTAGCTAAGTAAATCATTTCATTTTCAATTCAAAATTAGCCCAACAACTGTATCTTTCATATCGGACACATATCAAGTTCACCCTTAGTTAATTCAAGTGTAACGCAAAGATGCGGGTCTAACTGACCGCCTTGCACAGGTGCATTTACTATTCATTATTATTCACATTGTGTACTTGAAATACGTAATCGATTCCTACAAGAATTAACGTTTTGTTGGGAATATACCAAATCCTCTGCGCTATAATGCTTTAAAAGACATATATAATATACCCAGAGCCTATACTACGAGGCGTTATCAACTATCCCATTTCCGTACAAAATGAAAATGATCTAGAGGTTTGAGTGAGAACAGGAGTTACTTTAATCATGGACTAACTAAACTAATTATTAAGATGCATTTATAATAAATACAAACCTGAAGTTGAGGATTGTTGACAACCACAAATCCGACGAGAACAATCAGGTCAAGAACCATGGTCTCTGAGAGGCTCTGCTCCAGTTTTTCGCTGCTTAAACCTGAATAACAATTATAAATAAACTATATTTAAGCTCGTTCGTCGTGAATGCCGAAATAGAGTTCTTAGAGAACATTCGATCCTGGAGAAATAACCGTAGAATGATGTTTATATGAAAAATCTTTTTATACTCGTATTGGATGACAGAACTTGGTACTTACGTAATGTTGTCTTTCTTGGAGCCTCTTTGTCGTTAGGTGCATGTTGTGACAGAAGTCTTGCCACTGCTGCCCGGAACTCTATTGGCCAACCGCCTTGACCAAAGGCTTCCTAAAACAGAAATCATCTTGTTTAGCACATCATTCCAAAAGCAGTCCCCACATCTGGTCATATGAGCTCAGTTAGAATATTTCGTTTGTTTATTTACCATAATTGTTAGTTCGGTTTTTCATTGGAACTTATTTCGTAACTGAAACACACCAACCTATTATAGGATGAGAATCAAAGACAACCCCTCAAGGAAGTGAAACTAAGTTTAGTCACGCAAACTAGTTATAGTAAGTACATTTGGAGACCACTCGGGACGAATAACTTATTTGACCTCGGCCGAGAACAAAAACTTAATACACAATAAAACCTATGACTGAGGTATAAGGTAATATACAAGTAAATATATTTGTTTACATTAAACATTAGGTATTATTAAACTAACAAAAAATTTCGTACAGGCAATGCAATTTAAAAATAATGGCACACGTGTTAATGCAATTAACAATAATTAAAAAGTGATTTAATGAATAGGTTTTTTGTTAAACCAAAAAAATGTAACTATTTTTACGTTATAGAGACTTTTTCGTTATAACGAACAACGTTATAAGAGTTTTCACTGTATGTGTATTAAAAGCCACGCCAGGAAGATACAGTTAAGATAATAATATTAACAGATTATTTGTAAAAAAACTGGTCATCGTAACAAAATCAAAAAGCCAAAAACAACAGGATATATATTATTTCGACCAATAAGAAAATATACTTCTTAATTAGCTTTTTCACCCAATCTTTGAACAATAGATGATGGATAAATTAAATAGAAAATCAAGTTTATATTGGACTCCGTCAGTTTGTTTCCTTGTAAAATCTTTTATAGCAGGATTCTCAACATAACTAAAGCCTCATTTGTAACAAAGTAACCAGACCGAGTCTCCCCACAAATCTGTGTCCGGATTCTGCGCACGTACCACCACTTCCGACCTCTCATCACTCGGGATCACGCGATACTGTTATCAACAAGATTTGTACTGATTTTGTTGAGGAAGAATACACCCTGCATCAGAAATAGAAATCTGTTTCATACTACTTACTATAAATGAAGTGTTCCTTTGTTATGTTGGAAAATTAAATATAGATTTAGTAAAAGATACAAGATTAAAAATTATTATTAAAATTTAAATAAATAAATCAGTGGCGCTACAACCGCTTTAGCTCTGGGCCTCAGATATATTATTATTAGTATTTGTTTCATGATCATTTATCAATCTAATAGGCAAGTAGGTGATCAGCCTCCTGTCCTGACACACGCCGTCGACATTTGTGTCTAAGGCAAGCCACGATGTTTTCCTTCACCGTTCGAGTGAATATTTAATGGGCACATTGAATGAAAGTCCATTGATGCACAGCCGGGGATCGAACCTACGACCTCGGTTTTGAGAGTCACACGCTGAAGCCACTAGGCTCAAATTTTCTTAAAAATTATTAGTAGAACGTCAAAGTACTCGATTTTTTTAATGTAAAATATAATCATTTTACCTGATCAGTTTTAATTTTGTCGCCCCCAAGATAAACTGCGATAATTAACAGTGAGTTGAACCCAGTCTCATTTGAGAACCTGCTTTCGAATAATTACCACAATGTAGTATAACATCGTAAGATCATAAGTCAGGCACATAAATCTGACCTTTATTGCTAAGGAACAATGAAACAGACGCAACAATGTGTAAGCATATCGGCAGTGAGTGGTTACGGAACTCTATATATATTTATAGATTATATTTTTATTAATTAACTGACAGTTAATATCTCATAGGTACTTTAAAAACACACAAACAAAAAGTAATGAGAATGTTGCTAGCTAGAATCATAAAATAATTTACGCTAAGTATATTAAATTTCGATTATTTGAGAGCAGCTGGGTACTCGGTGACCACAGCGCAAACGCATCAATCACCCGCCAATTCCCCTAAAAACAGTACATCTGCGGTGGTTAATAAACTTATAATCGTGTTTATTATCTATTAAGGGCTCACGTAACTGGAATCCCCACGGGGAATTGGCATTATTCATGCTGCACTGGTAAAATTTTAATTTTTTATTTTTTTAGTGTAACACGGCCCTCATCTGATGTTAAGTGATACAGCCGCCCATGGACACTCACATTACCAGGAGGCTTGCAAGTGTTTTGTCGGCCTTTTAGGAATGGGTACGATTCTTGAAGGACTCTTAGTCGTATTGATTTGGAAATACTTCAGTGGGCAGCTGGTTCCACATACAGGTGGTGCGTGGCATAAACTGCCTTAGAAAACGCGCAGTTGTGGAACGACGGACGTCGAGGTGGTACGGATGGTTTTTTGTATTCTGTCTTGACATCCAAGACTGAAACTTATTTAAAACGCAAATTTTGAACTGCGACTACAGTCTTAATTAAACATCTACGCAATGATCAATATTTAATATATCAGATAAAAGCCTTATTTATTAACAGAATATTTCTTCCACAAATAATTTCCATAGAGTCTTTATAACGCAAAAGTGGATTTAGCCCACATCGGAGCGGTGTCCCGCGGGCCCACAATTATTCATGGTGTATTCAGACATCAAAGTTTAGACTCGCAGTCCCCCGGGAGGCGTCCAAGTGCGCTCTTGTTTGAGTTTTATTATTTCCATTAGGACTCTTTGTTTGTGCAATCTTGACTGTTTTGTTATGGGCGGGATGCTTTATGGCCGGCTGGTGGAGTTATAATCGAATATATATCTCTTAGTTGGCTGTCTTTAGAAGAACACATACCGTGTTTAAAAGAACTAATTACAATATAAATGTTAGGTCCCGTTTGATGCTTCTTTTTATAATTACAGACTGAAATAAGGAACTTCGTTCCAAAAGAATTTTGATATCAAAATATGCTGAGTTACTTCTCTTACTCATAACAAATGTGCAATACTGTCAATAAATAGTACACAAAGGAACTAATATTGATGAATGACAGCATACTCCAAATACCCTTTCCCATAATTATCGATATGATATCAAATCGAACGAAAATTAACCGAAAATTATTAAAGTCGCGTGTCGCCATTGTATCTATGACCCCAAAACGGCGCGGTGTAATGTCACTGTGACATCCCGTGACAGCTCGGTGACATCTGTCACAATCACGCGGGAAACGACTTCGACATGTGCGTATGCGGTCGAAAAAAGTTCGTACCGTGGAGGATACATGGGCTCGTGCTGGCAAACTGAAAGTTTCTTTTATGGTCGCGTGTGCCCAAGAGAGCAGTACTTCATACTAAATAGGGGAGAAAAGAATTCAAATGAAAAATTATAAAATAAAATAAATTTTGTAGACTCGAACGAATGTAGACTCAATATTTTATAAAAATCTTATGAAATACAGCGTAATCGTCGTGTCCGTAGCCTCTAATCTCATATCTAAAATATTGTATAAGAGAAGGGTTACCTAATATGTACGCTAAGTCAATTAGGACGTACGAAGGCAGGAGATCTCCGCAAACAGAATCTTACAGAATCAATGTATCTCGATGTGCAAACAATTTTCAGTCATAAGGTTGTACAGTATCGATATTTTTCGTTTTTTATAAGAATGGAAAGAGCATAGGTACAGTAATTTTTTTAATTCAAGAAAAACACAACGATTCTTTGGTTGAATGAAATAAATATTTTAACTATTTTTTATCATGTAATTAAAATGATTACCTGAATATGCTAATAACAGGTGATGATTATCCAATACAAAAGATTTTCTCAGATTGGATGCCTATCCCACCTACAATCTTTTTACTATATTTTATATAAAAATAACAACAATTAAATAAATAAAAATAAAAATAGCCTAAAATAATATTTGAGTACTAGATATTCTACATTAAGTCCATGTCATTATGTTTAACAAAACCAATTTTTTTCATTTGTCTCTCATCCTCACCACCAATCCTTTAAGCATACAATATAATATATTTGAAAATATCGATAAATTTAAAACATCACTATCGCGAGGGCGGATAATAAATTGGCTCGTTGTCTGGCAGCGATTTTAAATTGACCTCGTAGTTTGCTTCAGCTCTTTGCTTTTCCGATTACTTCACCTTTAATAAGAAAATGCTACTGAAGTTTTCATTTTCAACTGCTTGAGTTCCTTTTAATAAGTTGATATTCAATTCCTTTACCATAATGTACTGAAATCTCTATGAGTAGAGAAAATCAAGGCATATCTTAATACGTATAATCGTATGAAATTCGATTTTATCATCATGAGCAAGCGCAAAGAGACCATCACTTCTTTCACAGGGTAGGTTTTGTGACTCTTTTAATTGTCACCAAGTAATACCTCCCCTTTCCATGAAGTTTAGCAAATTATAGAGGTCCGAATTTCTTTTTTATAGAACCGATGGCAATCGGGTAGGATGTTCATCTAATGTTAAGTGAAACCGCCGCCCATTGACTCTAAGAGAAGGCTCGCAAAAATTGGTACGCTCGTTCCTTGAAGGAAGTCGAGTTCGTTAACACACTTCAATGGGTAGCTGGTTCGACATAGTGGCATGGCCTAAACTGCCTCAAATAACCACTAGTCATATTAACGCGTAATTCCCTAGTACGAAACGAAAACTGAAATTAAACATTAAATAAACTACAACATAATATTTTAAAGAACAATAGATTGTTACTACTGCTAATAAAGTGAAAATCCTCTCGCTTCCTAAAATATTTCCTCATACCCTTTTTGGTAAGGTGTAAAATGTCAAAATCTTCATAAATTGTACTGTAGTTAGCTAAACATCAAACGTTCGTACGATGCATATGAAACAATTGTGAATATCTTCGTCTAGACTTTACCATTCCATCCACCACGGATCCTTATTTGATGCCATCCCATTGACTTAACTGATTTGACGTAAGAAACATACACACTTATAGGTTAGTTATACATTCCTAGCATGCCAGAAGCAATGCGTGTGGCGCCATACTGCGGTGTGCATTACATACGGGACAATAGTTTGCGAAGTCTCAACATACATTAGTCCGACTCTCGAGCGGAAACACTATTTGTCGAGACTCAAATGTATTCAGGATTTTTACAAATATTGCATATACATGATCATTTTTCAATCTAATCAATAGGCGTGATGAGGCACCTGTCCCTGTCACACACCGTCGACATTTTTGGTCTAAGACAGGTCGGTTTCCTCACGATCCTCGGTCGATTTCCGTTTTCCTTCGCCGTTCGAGCGAATGTTAAATGCCCATATAAAGGCGCATTAGGCGCAGCCGGGGTTCGAAGCTACGACCTCAGGGATTAGAGTCGCACGCTGAAGCTGAGGCAGATTATGCCGTGAGTGTCTATCACTTAATCAGGTGAGCGTTCTGCCCGTTTGACCCATGGTACAGGAAAAACAACACGAACCTTTACATCACGAATAGATAAATATGGATAACGTAAAATAATTAATAATTTTGCTTATGTGTAAAATGAAATAGTGGTAGCCAAAGTCGCTAGTTCTTGTACAATGTTCATTTCCTACCTTTCTACCTATTAGGAGAACAAGCCAAGAAACTGAGCCCGTTTTAATTTATTCAAACCATATTAACATACATATAGAAACAAGAACTGGCAACGCATGTCCAAGCACTAGGATCAATTTAAAAACGCTACAATGACGTATCTTCAAGTGCTTTCCCCTTAGACTGTCAATAGCCGACATTTGCCGAGCGCTGTTTGCAGAGTACACACAGTGATACTCCCGTTAATTAGGAGCCTGTGCAAATACATTGCGCATGGAATACGTCGCTACTGTGGGGAGTAATGACCAAACAAAAAATGCTTGAATGCATACAATTTACGTGTTTTTTTTGTTAGTAGGAAAATACTTCTGACGGTGATTTGTTAAGCTTCGAATATGATTAGCAGTAATAATGTAGGAATATATACAGTGATACCACGATATGAGTGTCTTCAGATACGAGCCATATTCTGCTTTGTGATGAGAGCAAGATTTGAGACACGAGGAATCGCACACAAACACTAACAGTTTCTCCCACCTGGCGTTTTAGGTGCTGGAACGGATTAAATATATTTCCATAAATTTCAATGGGGATAATTGCTTTGAGATATTAATTGATTAGAATTAAACTCGTATGTCGAGATACCACTGTATATTGTAGCTATAAGTCTTAACATCGTATCAAACCCTGTCAATAAAAATAGTAGTTCTTCTAATTTTACATTTACTGCTCTCAAATCAAGCACGAAGAGGAACAACTGGCAACTCTCCGTCACCTCCAAATCGTTAAGGTTTTTATTCTCTTCTTCTGCTCATTGGACTGTTCGATCACCAACACCATGGAGTCCCATGAAAGGGGTTACACCAATAGATCTTTACCGTCTGCGCTTGGTATGTTGATGATACTATAAACATAAAACTTACTTGAACTATTGAATGGTCCATTTCGGCCAATGCCCGTAGCAGATGAGCAGTTCGAGCCGCTCGAACGAAGCCTCCACATTGCTCTAAGGACGCACCCTTCGCGAATAAAACGCAGAATTCGGCTCTGGAGCCGCATATGCCTGTGCCGAGAGCAGTTTTCATGGCTTGTCTGGCTGTAGCTCGGTCGTTGCCCTAAAAGTACAAATAAGAATAAAGCCTACAAACACAAAGATCGCAGAGACGTAGATCTACTAATATTAATTAGTGTTAATATTTGAAATGTTTAAGTTACAAAAAAGCCTATTATCTATATGATACCTGTTTTGCTCAACTTTTTTTCCAAAAATTACTAGTTGAAACAAAAACTGGAAGTTTTTTTGTTGTATTTTTAATTTAAAATTAATGTTTACTATAATTGTCTTATATTTTAGAAAAGATTAGCATTATGTATGATATAGTGAACTTTAATAAAAAAAAAATATTTGTAAAATGTAGTAAAAAGTAAATATATATATATATTTATTTAAAAATAAATATTCCTATATTTAATTATAGGTAGTTAAATTAGAAAAAAAAACATTTTTTTGTAAAATACATAGGTACATTGTGTTAGCCTAAATACACGCACAGCCTCATGGAGTATAGTAAAAAAATTAAAATAACAGATTAAAAACCTATCTAACCAAACTAGGATTTAGTTTAATAGATAGGTTTTTAGTTAAAATAACAGCTAAACTTGGATATACTCACAGTATCGACAGAGCATGGATGTGACAAATCAGCGCAAACGGTCAGCAAGGTTTGAATACTCTCGCGAGCCTCTGCTGACATATCAGCTCGGTCGAGGCAACCACTGAGACATAGGTAGCTGTAACAATAAGGCACATATAATAGATTGCAAGTGACAAAAGTCAAAATCATTTATTCATATAGGTAACACAATGTACACTTATGAACGTCAAAAAAGAAATAGACATTAAATGCTTCTAACTTTACATTTACTGCCAGTTCTCAAATCAAGGGCGTAGAACGGAAGAGAAGAACTGGAAATAAACTCTCCGCCACTCTTTTTAATCGCCAGTTTACATATAACATGATTTTTTTTTTGACGTTCAAAAGTGCCATTTTAGATGGTCTAATTGAAATAAATGATTTGACTTTGTAAAATCCTAAATATACTAACTTGCAACTGGTTAATTAATGTAATAAATTTTTTGTGGTGGTAACGTCTTATAAATCGATGAACGCCGGTTTCACACATAAAAAAACATGGCAATTCCGCCCGAGCCGAGCGTTTCATGACTTAAAATCACGTTCCGCCTGAGCCGAGCGTGCAAGCAAGAGCGCGGAACAAGCTATAGAGAGGCACGATCTGCGTAAGCGTTTAGCTTGTAACGTATTTATCCTAAAGCTCTTTGCCCACTATCCCGTAGCATACCATGACCGTACTAGGACCGTTTCAGACAAAAAACTATTCTTTGTGTGGAGAAGTATGAGACCATGCCCACTAGACCGTTCCGTCACCGGCCGACACCGTAGCGTGCCATGCACGGGCCGTCAACTATTCGTCGGAGGGAATATTTTGCCGGTGCGGACACGCTACGTGCATGGCACGCGACGTTGCCAGACCGGTGACTGAGCGGGGAGTATGACCGTTACAAACCCGTTTTAAATGCGTTAAATTTGAATGTACACATTCGGAAGTACTGAAAAAACTTTTCTCCGTCATCAACTAAGTGCCTGAATAATGTCCAATATTAACACTGATATTTTTATGAGAATGAACCGATGCCTTACGAGTGTATTGAAAAGATTTCTGCCGTGTCACATACGGGCATCATACGGATTAAATACGGGTTACATACGGGTTGTAAACGGGTTCAGAACGCTGTCGGCCCGCTTCAGTGGGCGAAATAGAGCGTACCGGATTGCTTTCCGTGCCTGATACGTTCCTAGCACGGTCATGGTATGCTACGGGATAGTGGGCAGACACCTTAAGTCGTTAAGAGCACATTTTTACTTATTAATACCGAACATACCTACTATATATGTAAACATGATATGCCTCTATAAAAATGGGATTTATAATCTCATTAAAAAAACGCAAAGTGGCGGAAAAGCAAGCAACGATTTACAACAACAGCCAGTGTTGTGTTTGCATCGTACCAACAAGCTGCGTGTTTGCTTTTCATTCGGATTTGCCCGGGAAGGGGTGGCCGGATAGTTTGTCTTTGATGATTTTGTCTTTGTTTATAATTGAATCTTTTAATTATAACATCTTACGAATATTAATTTGCTGCGAAAGGCATTGCTATATTAAATTACATAACCTAAAATTATTATATACGCAAGTAGCAGATATTTAAGAGTTTTTTTAACATTAATATTTCATGTAACGTGATTTAATAATAATACTACCGATATCTTAAACACTAAAACACTAACTAAATAATAATTGTAATGTCTTTGATTAACATAACCTTTACACATTTAAAGAAAAAAGCTTTTACCGGATTAAAGTTATGTATTATTTTAAATTTACAATTATTTGAAATAATTTTAAATTTATCCGACGTTTCGCGTGCTTTACAGCGTGCGTGGTCACGGTGTCTGAAGACAAAAGGTGTTGGATGTCAAAAAGTATCACAGCTGTAGAGAAAGTTGCATTATCTGTATTTATTTCCCCGGAGTTGGTATCGACTAAAAGATGGAGGGTTTTGGCAAAAATGGCTCACGGTGTCCTCTATTGTCGCGGATTGTTTTTCTTTTTGAGATTTTACTTTAATCCGGTAAAAGCTTTTTTCTTTAAATAATAATTTCTGCTTTTCAAATGCATAACCATAGTAAAAAAAAAATTACCCATCACAAAACATACCAGCAAGACAAATTCGTTCGCGTCTATTATAACGCTGAAAAGTAAATCAAATTCAATTCTTTTTAATAATCCCAGAGATCACTGGTGTACATTCGGAAAATAAATTTACAAAATTAAAAATTGCATCTTGGTGTACCCTTGACGCGATCCAATTATAACTTGGACAAATATTTGAACTCCGTTCGATGTACTTGTTGTACAAGATAACTTGATGAAACTTGTCAAAGGGGTTGAAGAAAATTATACCGCGTGTATAAAGTAGGTAATGTTTGCCTATATCTAGCTTAAACAGCTTTTTCACCATCGGTATATCTGGCTCATTAGCCCACAACTTTCTGGCTTCAACTCCTGGCTTTGATAATCAGAAAATATCAGGTTGGAGTCCCAGATGTCATTAGAGAATATCGTTTGCGGATATTTAAGAATTAGGTTCATAGCCTTCATTACATTTGACTATGTATTGACAGGCATGCCATTTGTCCCTCATCTCACAAAGCGTTTTGGTCAAAACTCACCGATATCCAGATTGAAAATTCTAAAAAACGGGCTAGGTCTGGATTGACTTTCTTGCTCCCCTCACAAATTGAAATCAATTTTCCTTTAGTTTTGTCACATTGCTGGCAAGCTTTTTGTAAATAAATAAAATGACAAAATATTCGACAGTATAGCTAATTGTAACATATTTAGATCTGGGATACGTTTTTATAGCAATTCTAACGCTAATTAAAAATAAATATCACTTTAGACAATAATTTATTCAGGTTATAGTAGCAAGTAGATTTCTCATTCGTGTTCAAAACAGTTCGCAGCAAAACGATCATTATTCTTCCGACCGACACCGCTGACGTACACATCTCGAACCCAGAATATTTAAGATAAGCACTATCTTAACCCGTCACTCAACGCGGAGGTCCAATATAAAACTTATTAAACCCAACGCATTAAGGTCTAATTTATAAAGATTTAGGGAATTCCTCCATATCTGGCAACATTATGCGCGACTGACCAATCGGGACGCGGGATTTTATCTCCGGTATTCGAATGGCGCCAACGAGGCATTTTGTTTTTTTAAACGTCGAATGTTTAGGATTGTTTAGCTCGTTTTTCATTCGATAAAGACTTGAAGATTGCTTTATGTTTAGTGTGAAATGGACATTTAAAGGCTTCGTTCGGGATTGATATTACTTATTCTTATTTCAACGTCCTGTAGCTATGTTTCTCAAACATGATATTTATTCTAATAGCATGGTAGGCAGAAATATCTAAGCCAAAATGTTTTTTTCTCCTATGGAATAATATCACGAAAATAAAAATTTATTCGTCTTAAACAATACAGCTAATAAAATTCAAATAAAAGCGCAGGCGCCAATGATTAATGTAGCCCGTCACCCAATCGGAGCACGTTCTAAAATCAACCGCGCTAATGGAAGTCGAAACAGCGTACGCGCATTGATCTGTTAGTGTTGCAACTGTTGAAAAATGTTACACGTATAGGCAAAAGCATTAAGAAAACTGAAAACTGAAAAACGGAAAAATTATGAGAGTAAATTTGTTCCATTGTTAGTGTTGTTTTTTCTACTAACGTAGAATAAGGCGAAAGATAAAATTTTTGATAAGATTTTTATCTTGTTACGCCAAAGAAGTAAAACTTCTAACGCATGTACATAAGTACACACATGTTTTTTATGTTTGCTCTTTAGGACGCTCGTCGATTTTTGCGTCTCAGATATGGTGTTTTGTGTAATCTAAAGTAAAATCTAGATACTATGGTTCACCGTGCATGCAAGACTAAATTAAAAAAATCTATTATTAGTAGAAGCGTTGATCTTAAAAGCTACTGAAACTGCTTTATTGATATTTGTATAAACATGTAAGCAAACTTGTGTGACTATCAATTATTAAAATTTTCACTATTGTAGAAAATTATTCCACTGTAGGCAAACTGAAAAGTTCAATACAGCAACACTACAAAACTTATAGTTTTATTTAAAATGTTTTCGTTCTTAATTTCGATGAGATAAACGGACAGGTTTGGTATGTGATATATTAGCTCATAATACAAGATTCGATATAAGAATATACCTTTAATGATTTAACAATAAGGTGTCTCCTGGGACAGGTAAATCAGAAGCAGGGGTCAAATCCTGACTAATATGTGAGTATATTCGTCACGCAATTCTGTGAATCACGTCACGATGGTAATAAATCATAATTGTGACCTTAGTTTTCTCTAAAATGTTATGCTAGCGTTATACATATACTGTTAGGTTTCAAGAAGTTTATTCTCTTTAAAAACTAAGGAGGCAAGCTGTTGTAAAGACTCGCTGCAAAATAATATTTTTGTGTATTCGTTTCTGATTTTAGGTAGATGTATATGATTAGTGTTATGCCGGCTAGGTGTGGGATTGAAGATACATTTAATGCTTGTGTATTTGGTTATGTAAAATTTTGATATAGATAGACTCTTCTCAATAATGGCTAACAGAGTTAGGTGTATATACGAAATAACTTTCTTACTCGACCGCGAAACGGAACGAAATGCGGTTTTCATTAATGGACAATAATTGTAGGGTAGGATTTATATACAAAATAATTACATAATATTAAACAAAGTCATTTGCTACTGTCTGCTAAATTCTTACCAAACTACGGGAAATATTTTCATAGAAATTATTTCATATAGAATTTTAATTCCTAAGGAAAAGAATTTCAAATATGTCTACGACCAATTAGTTCAAGATATCTAAATAATGTAACTACATACACATTATGATTATAGAACATTAGATGATAGCACGAAAGTGTTTTAAGTTATTTATTTATCTTGGTACGTATACCGAGGAACTTTGTTGAGATGTAGATTAAAGTAAATTGAAGCCTTAATTTAAAAGTGGTTTTGTTATGTTTTGACTGAAGTTCTAACGAGGTGAACTAAAATAAAAGATTTTCCAATATTATAAGTCTGACGCGTTGCGAATTAATTTTGAATTTAAAACTGACACAAGACTGATTGTCCATAGCTTTGTCAATAACTAAACGTGTTTTATCTGAAAGCGGGCCATAGACGGACCGCATGTTGCAGTCAAGACCGACTGCAATATGCGGTCGCCGCACGGTGATCTGCAGTTTTCATACTAACTCAAACTCAAACTCAAACTCAAAATATCTTTATTCAAGTGGGTAACCAAGTACACTTTTGAATCGTCAAGTTAAATTAATCGTAAATTTACATTTACTACCAGTTCGCAAGTCAAGGGCGTAGAGCGGGTAAGAAGAACTGGCAAGAAACTTTCCGCCACTCTTTTTAATCGCCAGGTATTGTCATACAAATTCTTTGAACTGGAGCAATTCAATCCCAAGGATTAGGATCATTTAAGTAGTCCTCAAATTTATAAAAAGCTTTGTTGATTAGTTTCCGTTTAACGACAGCTTTGAATTTATTTCATATCCGCTTTTTTTAAATCCATATTGTTATTTGCAAAAACAGAAATTAGTTCCAAAAGACATTAAAAAAAAATGTAATATGAGGCAAACAGGCAAGAGGCTCACATGATCTTTAGTGATACCGCCGCCCATGGACACACACATTGCCAGAAAGCTCGCAAGTGCTTTGACGGCCTTTCAAGAATGCCACAGATTGAAAGTGAAGACAAGCCCCGCGTGCTAGTGCGGCTAAAGAACTGACCAAACGTTGGATCAATTACTTGATGACTGACTTTTGCAGAAGCCAGGTGCGAATTGGTATGGGAGTAACCCTGGATGGCCTCCCTGACTTGTTGCTTGAGCATAGATCGTAGTTCGAAAAATTCTACGACAGATTTATCAAATATGGCACTAAGATGAATAGCACAAGACGACGCGCGTACAAATCACCGCAAAATACGCCAAGCCACAGCTAACTTAAGATAAATAAAGTGCCTTTCTAGGAACGACGAGATTAGACACTCCCTTATTGTTAGGCTTCTCAGCCAGACATCTTCCCGATCACGTGAATAGGCTAACAGGAGTCTTAATAAAAAAAAACTTTAACAGATGCACAAATCGTAAAACTAAACCATAAATGATTATAAAATGACAACGTAATTCGAGGCGTGACTACGAGATGAATTTATTTCGTTTTAATACATGCAAATGTAATCCAAACAACTTTATTTCGACCCTTTGCATGTGACCCCTTCAGCAACATGTGTAAAAATGAAAATTAAATTATTGCATATTTAAATAGTTCTCGGTGATTGTGGACTTATGGTATGTTGTGCAAATCATTGTATAGGATGTATTTAGGTTCAAGAATACAAGGAAAACTATTTCTTTTATAATATCAAACTTTTAAAGTGTCAAGAAAAATCTGCATCCCCACAAATTGTCGGCTGGAAATTTTATACAAGGATTCTGATTGATTGACAGGATATTATAACAAATAGAAATAAACATGGAAAAATCCGCTTTACCGAAACAAAAGTCTCTCCTCCAAAAACCTAAAAATATGTATTTCATTAAATGACTAAAATGGTATATATAGCTATTGTCGTTGTCAAAAGCCTAAAATGAGTTAATCATTGCACTGATTCTAATTGTATTAAAAGAACCATTTGTATTAGACATATTTTAAATGACAAATCATAGAAAAGAGCTACAGATGAAAATTATAAACAATTACATAGATACGTAACCAATCAAAATATCAAAATATATATTATATGTTCTATACTTTTTCCTGGCAATCCTTAAATCCAAAGCCCTGCATTAGAGTCAGATCACGGAATGCTAAGTCTTTGTATAGCAATATTTACATATGAAGGGAGGTAATCCTGGTAAGTAATTCTTTTTGAGCAACTAATGCGTTGATAAATGAAATTAAATCGCACAAACAAGTGCCATTCGGCCCGGGGCTCCCTTTCGAGGCAAGTAGTGGTGATTAGGGCTGTGTCATGTCGAAATTATCGGGAATCTACGGTGACTGACTGATGCTTAATACGCAGAAAAATAATACATTATTAAAAAAAATATTACTATGTATTCTTAATATATAGTTATTTATAACAATGACAATGATTTACCGATAGGTAATATATTTCCCATTTATATGTTAGATGTTCTTTTTTTATTTAAGCAGAATTAATACAAAGACGCAAAACTGGTTTTATTGGGCACCAATATCAATAAAGAATCTTCATTACAAAGAAAGGATTAATTCTTTATCACAACAAATAAGATTAACGAATCAATTAGGATTCAGCACAGTTCAAAACCAAGGTCCCAAGGTCCAGCAAAGAACTTAACATAGGTACCCAACTAATTTATATCGACAAAGCACATCACTTGTAAAGTTAGCAAAAAGCGCATCGCATCTCGACATGTGCGCGCCAATCTGTCGCTGCTACTCAACTCTCAAGCACGTTTCCCGTCCCTCTCGCACTTATACTTTTAATGCCTTTCCATCCCTGTCCCACACCCCAGCCCCTTGTCTACTACTTAGCGAATGAACGATAATCGAAATGTATTGAATTGTTTTCGATTGTCCAACTCGATTCCGGTCAAAACAAGTAGTGCTTTTTACAAAGCTTGCATTTCAAGCTTCATGGTTTCACAATATATTAATAATAAACGGAATTTAATGCTCACCAGAGTAAAAATATATATAGAAGATAAAGAATACATTAATAATAAAATATATAAAAACTAAAAATGTATGAGATCGTCCTATAAAGCGGCAGGGTTTATTTTATTACCATTCAAATTTAACTATTATCAAGCTCATACTACAATGTTAGGGCCCACTAACTTACTGAATAAATCAGAAAGAACTTTCTAGAAAGACCTGGGACCTCCCGTATTAAAACAATTTATAGGTGCTGATTAAAGCAAGCTTTATACAATATTACTTTTAGTTTACGTTAGAAGACACACCTAACTCAAAGCTAACTGTTTAAGACATGAGAGGGACACATTTTTGCGTATGTCTTTAATTCGCAGGTAGGTAATGGTTCTTCTATGGCGAAAAACCCACCACCAAGTTCTGTAAAAGCCCTGGGTTGATCTAACCATTTTGAAACTAAAATCAAAAGCTACCACTCCGCATGCCTATTATAAACACCCAATTTGCGAAGCGTCAACCGCGAAATAATAATACCCCAATGCACACATGTGCTTAACGGAATCCGAACCCGCGGCCCTCGCCCACCTGCAACGTCCCACGACACTTAACGTCAGATTAACCCCCTACCACCCTCTGAGTGTTAAGATGGTGATAAGGATATTTTTAATTTATTCGTATAACATAACAATAATTGAATATAAACAAAAAAAAATAAATTTACATTTACTACCAATCCTCAAAACGGAGGGTACGACGTTAAGGCACGAGAATAATAGGAAAAAACTATTTGCTACAATATCGTAATAGTTTTAGTTACTACCAGCTCGGAAAGTGTTCTCGAGTTTTCCTAAGAAAGCAATAAACCGTTATACTCTTTAAAATACCACATATAGCATTTATATTAAAACAGGGAAAGAATATAATAATAGGATTTGCAAATTTTAGAAACGCCTGAATTTTTTTAAATTAAATTCTTTGCACAAAAACACAGTTTAACATTACTATCTAGCCTAACTTAAGACTAAAAAGTAATTTAAGTCTAACCTAATTTATTATAAAAGATTTTTGACATAAGAAAGCGTCAAATAACACTACTTACAGTCTCTATTAAGGGGAAGTAAAATCTGTTCTTGTACACTATTTTTGCACATACCACTGTTTAGCACTTAAGACTAACAAAAATCTTTTTCTTCGTCTAAACAAATAAAAGATCGATCTAACGAAAGAAAGACTTTCCATTTATTTACTGAACTCTTAATAAATCCATCAATCCGAGCCCCTAGTTAGTGCTATACAATATTTACACTTAGCGGACACAAGGGCTCAGCGGGCGACGCCACGGGGAGCGCATTGAGTTGTTAGTACCCACTATTCGACCATTATTGTATTTGCAAATCATTTCCTACTGTGTGGATTGTGATGCTTACTCGACTTATAGGTGACCGCTACTCATAAACGCCTCTCAATTAAAAGCTTGCTTATACATTTTTTTAACTTTGAATATTGCCTTGATACGTTTAGGTTTGGGCCTTGTTATTTTGTATGTTTTTGTGTATTTTCACAATGTTATGTTCAATGAACCCTGACCGTGCTTCAATTTTATTTCTTTCTCCGTTAACACTTGCTCGTACATCGAGTAAAACATCGCAAGGAAAACTTAAAGGAAACCCACTTCCCTATAATAATAAAACACACGCAAATATATTGTCCTAGTAAATTGTTTCATTGCTTGTATTTGTGTGTAAAATTTGTAACGTCATATTTTCTTGTTTGTTTTAAGCATGCACTTTATTTTAGAACATATAAATAACAAATAAATGATAATAAATACACATATATCGAAAATTGGTGCATACCAACGGTAAAGTGAAATTATTTCTTAATATTTGCATAACTCAATTTCATTATGTACAATGTACAATTGTACATGTATTAAACTGTGTATCAATTTCTGACCAGGAAACAAGTTGGTTAAAGCTTTTTGTATTCTTATTAGGTTAGTAACATATAGTAGGAATAATATTCGAAAATGAGGTCACGAAGCTAGTTAAAATTATAAGGCCTTCTTCGTAGTCATCAATGTCAAATATTTATGAGCGCATCGCGTCTGGGGACATGTCACGCGCCCGTAATCGAACCACGGTCCCGCGGGGCGACAACGAAACCACATTTGCGCCACACGACTAATGCAAAATTGAAATACTTCAGTTGTAATTGGTCAATATTTACTGGGGGTTGGATTTTCACTGGGAAAAAGGAAGTTATGTTTGATATATCTTTATATACGTAATATTGTTGGAATTGGAAAATATATGAGTATGATGATCCTTTAAATAAGGTATATTACAAGTCCAAGTTTCATCAGAGAAGGTTTGGTAATTTTTGAGCTAAATATTTGGTATTTTTTTTATTTATTCATATTTACCATACAAAATACTATATCTACAGTATATGTTACAAAAAAACCACCAAAACAGCTGATTAGGTATGAGATATGCACTTAACAATACTTTCTTTAAAATTGATCAGTCAACCACCGAATATATCCAACACCAGATTAGTGCTGTATATAAATAATGTTACAAATATTTCCAGCAGATTTCATTTCTTTTTAAATTGCTTTTAAACCTATCATATTTTACCTACGAACTTGTCCTAGACTTGGGTTAGTAATCACATCAAAATGGCAATAACGAATCATGCGCAATGGAGCAGTAAGAGATCGCCATATTTTTTTATTAGCGATTATTCAATTCACAGCGCATATGGCGCGGTGCGCGTTGACGTGTGAATGTATTAGCTAATACGGTGTTAAATTAACAAAATATGCCGACATTTTATATAATATCAATAAAGAAGAACTCAGGCGTTATTTAGGCGTATTAGGGCATGTCTCTGAGGTTCCAAAACTAACACACACACTCTCAAATACAGAGTGTACTACACGCACACACATTCGTCTTATACTACCTACTTGTGAGTTGTGATTGATTAGATATAACATTAAGACTACTTTTTCTTTAAAAAATGTTTTAAACGTGCACATTTGACATCTACTGACCGGGGATAGGATAGTACCTATGTGGAGTAGCGATAGATGAATTTTGCCACAACCATATTTCTGTCATGAAATAAGTTTTTTATTTTTTATTTTTACCTTTGAATACAGGTATCAGCTGTACTTAAGGCTACATCTAGAATATTGTACTACAATGAGAAAAACTATATTTCGATTGCCAAAACTTATTGTTAATATAAAGAACGTACACAACATTTTTTGAGAGTAATTATTTTGTTAAGTATAAATCCAAAAATTATTTAATTTCTAATATCACTTTTAGCCAAATATGGTATTATACAAAAACTAAAAATAAAATAAATCAGTGACGCTACAACCTTTTTAGGTCTTGGCCTCAGATTTCTGTATCTGTTTCATGGTAATTTGTCAATACGCAGAATCTACTGGTCCAACACTGTTCTTATCCGAAAACAACAATAGATAATATAATCATTGGTACAATTTTTTTCTTCTAAAGGTATATTATCCATAAAGTACTAGGTTATCATCAGCCTATAGCAAGCCAGAAAGTTTCTATTATATTCCGGACTTGTTGGCATATCCATCTCACAGCTTATTGAATAGAATCTATTTTTAAATAGGCATTAAAATCAGGGTAAACGTCCGATCTCGGCCCTGTGTCCCGTGTCTATTCATTATGAATATCAAAAAGCCAATGAGCCGACTTGTAATTAGACAGCATGTCGCCCGAACTCCTCTCCGCCCACCAATTGCCAAATTAAAGTGTTCTTCATACAAGCCGTGATGTCAAGTAGCCCCGTAGAGTATGTTATGGCGTAAGTGTTGGCGGGTGTTGGGGACAGATTATGAAATTAAACAACTGAGAATTTCTTCCACTGACTGTCTAGTATTGACATGTAATGTAATTTTGCGTTTACCATACAAAAATTTTGATAACTTTCTTTTATAATATAAAGGAACAACAATTATCTTAGTTGCTTATCGATTTGTCAGTTCTGTTTTTAAAAAGCAGGAGGCAAACGTGCAGGAGGCTCTCCTGACTCTAAGCGATACCACCACCCATGGACACCAGACGGCTTGCGAATGCGTTGCCGGCCTTCCAAGAATTGGTACGATTTTCTTAAAAGACTATATGTCGAATTGGTTCGGAAATAAGTTTAATAGAGAACCAATTGCCTTTTTCATATAACACATGATTAAATGGGCTCTGTCTTTCTCTCTTTCTATCACAAACAATCAAAATAAATATAACTATAGTTTTTAAGTCCGCTAACAGTGAAGACTCACCCCACACGGCAATTTTAACGAGGACATTTTTAATTTATTAAAACGCAGTCGGTCCGATGATTATTTGATATACCAATATTTATTTTTTATTAGCGCTGGCTTTACATATTAATATTGAATATATACATACTAACAGCATTTTGATTAATAATACATTTTTATTATAAAGTAATTGGACTGGTCGGTCGTCAATGTTTTATAATATTGCATGAGCTTAAACTCATGTAGTCAAAATTTATTTCAAATCTCATCATTTAGCAATAGTTACATGAGCGATGAAATATAATCTTTAATGAATCGCATTATAGTTATAACTATTGTTTGATCAAATGAGGTATTGAATATATAATTTTATTTAACATATTAAAATAAGATTCAGTTGATAATCTATCAGAGGGCAGCACTTACAAGAATTTAATTTTGTGTTATTCTATGTTATCTGAATCCATGTCATTTGTCGATTATAACTGTGAAAATGGTAACGTTAACAACAGTAAATCTCAATTTCATTTAGTATACTGCAAATCCCAAATAAATTCAATCATCAATATTCGATATTTTAACTATTGACTGACTATGTACATCAAAGTTTATAAGAAACGATTTGGTTCCACTGAGTTCTTATCGGTTTTATATATACCTATTTACATTTCTAAAACAATATGCTTGGGACAATGAAAAAAAACGTGACAGAATACCAACACTTGTCAGATACATATTGTGTTGATAATTTTGAACAACAACATTAGAACATTATATATATTCGAAACTCGAACATATTTTTATGAACACATCAAGTAATTTAGAACGCAACATGAGACACGCCTCAAAGCTACCCTAACGATATGCGAACTTAATTCAATCTAGCGAAGAAACAATATTTATTCAATATAATGTATAGGGGACATCCCCCGTTATAGCGGCACGTATGCGTTCATTTTGTGTTGTGTCAATGATGCGCGCTCGATTTAATAGCAGGTGACTGGTAATCGGTACGCTTACCCTTCTGTTCGGCGTTTATTATTCTCTATTTTAAATTTAGGAGTATTTAATTCTTTATGGTCATTGTGTATGTCAAGGTGTTGATAAAGCTGTGGTGATTGATCAAATGTATCCTTGAAGATTTAGATTTTTATTTTACAGGTTTCTCACTATGTCCTTCTTTGGATAATGCGAAAAATATTAGGTAAGTAACCCCGCAATGGGGCATGTTACAAAGAAATGCAAATATTACTATATTTCTTACATAATCTTTTACAATTTATTTATTTATAAGTAGCCTTACACATATCCATATTATAAAAGAAAACACGTAGATAATATTATACAAAGCTATCACAGATTTACATTGATAAACAAAATATATGTTATTATTTTCTACTTGGTATTATTATCCAGCGTTGTGGAACTTTTTGCTCCTCAGCATAATGCTGAGCCAGGGCCAATTACAAGCACAGTACACACACATTGCACACTGGAAGCGAACCGAATGGCAAAAGGGATTTTTTTAATTTTTATTGTTTTGATGTCTTATTTTTTTTTTCTTTAAGTATTGTTATTTGGTGTGTTTATGTGTGTGTGTTTTCGTTGGTAATAAATGTTATGTTATGTTATGTTATATGAAACAGAAAACATGAATAGATAAAAAACGAAGCGAAAAGAAATTTGTTAAGTAACTTTTACTACTGCAAATACAATTTATGCAGAAATAAAAGTGGATTAAAAAGAAAGCATATCGGGAAACAATACACATAATAATAATATTTCATAATGAGCTAACTCTTTGTTTTTAGCATGCAATACTTGGTCAAAAACTTTAAAAAATTCTACATGGCACGCAATTAATTCACTTAATAAAAACTGTAAGTGCGCAATCAAAGCACTTTGCGTTTCCCGAATCACTCAGATTTTCGTAAGGGTTTCCAGTGGTTAATAACGAGTGGTATCGAGTGAATAATTCTTCAATCAACCACTCGATGGAGTGTCATCGAATGAATAATTGTTCGCGAGTGCTGTGATTTACCATGTGGTGTTTCAGAACAGGTGCACAGGGCAAAAAGAAAACTACGTCAATTATGTATAGAAAAACCCGTAACAAAAGGCATGAAGCATTTTCTCGCCCATTTCACTGATCATACACTTCGAAGGGATCTCAATCATATTCCCAAGCAGGCGCTTCATTGGAACCCGCAAGGAAAGCGGAAGCGTGGCCGTCCCAGGCAAACCTGACAGTTACAGACGAGGCAAGAGAGCCGGAAAGACTTGGAGCGAGGTGAAATACGAGGCTCAAGAACGAATGCGATGAAGGCTCACTGTGGATGCCCTCTGCCCCATCTGAGGGTTATAGGGCATTAACTCAAGTAAGCCACTGGTAATATTTTCTTAGTTAAGCATAATTGAATAAGACAAGTAAAGTTTCGCCGGACATCAACCCCAAGACGTCCAGTAGCATATTTATAAAATAAATAACAAAGTTAGGAGTTTTACTCAGGATATCGCCATTCCCTACCATCGGACTGCATCATATCGTTTGAGTTATAGCGCGACGAAATGTTGGAATAATATCCCTACTCTCTTGAAAAATCTTTAACTCAAATCAAATTTTCGTCGCAGTTATAAAGAACATCTAGTTACTCAACAAAATCTAGTTTTTAGTCCGACCAAAAATATTTATTCAACTATTTCCTAACAATTATTCTTATTTTTATTTTATTTTATTTACTACTAGCAAACTCGGCGAACTCCGTTTCGCCACCAGATGGCTTCGTTTTATGTAACATTTCGTTTGGTGATCCCTCTTTTCTGTTGAAATTTTTTCCTGAGTTTTCATTGCTATAAACCTCACGGAGCCCGAGACCTTTCCAACGAATGCAAAACCGTGGAAATCGGTTCGTGTGTTCTGGAGTTATAGCGTCAGGAAGGAAAACCCGACTTATTTTTATATAGTAGATATACTTTTACACAAGACTTCATTACTTACACTGCTAACTTTTACTAATATTTTTTTTTCTACAAAGTATTAAAAAATACTAATAATATAGTATTTTTCTTTTTTGCGACTAAGGCGCAAACTAGCTGCTGTGGCAGAATGACCAGCGCTGTGGAACAGTCTGCTCCTCAGCATAATGCTGAGCCAGGGTCAATTACAAACACTCACGCATTACACACTTAAAACGTACATTGTTCTTTAAAAAAAAATTGTTACCTTTCATTCTTTTTTTTATTATTTTTATTTTGTGTGTTTCTGTGTGTTTGTTTTGTTGGTAATAAATGTTATGTCTATGTCTAAATAGTTTTGATTGTGAATAAAATAATTACAAATTAAATAAAATGACTTTAAAATTTAATTTAAGTAATAGTTGATTATATGAACGTACATACAAATAAGTGATATCATTATCGCGTAGTGGGTCGACTCAATCCGATTAGATTGATCATCGCTTGTAATCTACCGAGCGACATTGGGTACACAGAGTAAAAATGGTATTCATTAAAAATATTTTTTTTCCTCTTATATTAATGATTTAACTCAACACACTTCATTTAAATATAAACTAAATCGAGAAATTTGTTTAATATTTTAATTTAGTTGTGATTGAATTATAAAAAAAACAAGATAATTGATTATCTGCAGAGATTTTTGTGTGTTTATATGTAATGTATTTTACTAATCACACATAAAAGCCTGGTCGGCTTATAACACAAAGAAATAATAAAAAAACCCGTGGCGCTATAACCTTTTTGGTCTGGGCCTCACATTTCTGTATTTTATAAGTACCTACCCTTGCACTTATCCATATTATAAAAGAAAACACGTAGACAAAGCTAAAGCAGATTTACATTGATAAACAAAATATATAAAACAGAAAACATGAATAGATAAAAAAGAAGAAGAAAGAAATTTGTTAAGTAACTTTAAAAAAAAATCAGTGGCGCTACAACCTTTTGGTCTCATTTTCTGTATCCGTTTCATGATAATTTATCAATCTTATAGGCAAGTAGGTGATCAACCTGTTCCTGACACACGACGTCGACTTTTTGGGTCTAAGGCAAGCGGGTCACGATGTTTCCTTCACCGTTCGAGCGAATAATAAATGAAAACATAGAAAGTCTATGGGTCCACAGCCGTGGATCGAACCTACGACCTCAGGGATGAGAGTCACACGCTGTAGCCACTAGGCCAACACTGCTCTTCAAAGAAAATAAAACAATGCAAAATGTTATGTGACTCAGTTTACTAGGTATTTCAAATTTTTAGAAATAAAGAAGAAAAAAATACACCGTGTATAGCTGATACGACTACTCTATGCCTGCAACATTATACAGCTTCCATCTGTGCACAATACTCACACATGCCCCACTTTACGTCACATTTGATCACAAAGGTGCAATCAACAATGCGCTGCGACAGATTTCACAAGTTCAAGTCAATTGTGATTTTATGTTTTTAACAGGTTTTACTCCACATTAGCCTAAATGAAAATCTTATGACTCTAAAAACGAATTTATAAACAAAATTAGCATATAATTAATTCAGAATGATATACTAGTTACAATATTGTTCACCTACATAAAAAATCAAAATAAATCAGTGGCGCTACAACCGTTTTAGGTAGCGGCCTCAGATTTCTGTATCTGTTTCATGATCTTTTGTTAATCAAGTAGGTGAACAGCCTCATGTGCCTGACACCCCGTTGACGTTTTCGGTCTAAGGCAAGCCGGTTTCCGCGCGATGTTTTCCTTCAACGTTCGAGCGAATTTTAAATGCGCACATAGAAAGAAAGTCCATTGGTGCACAGCCGGGGATCGAACCTTCGACTTCAGGGATGAGAGTCGCATGAGAGTGTTGAAAAAGTTTATCTAAACTCACAGAGTATAATCCACCCAAAGTCGAAATATTTTAGTTTTTACTTAATACAAAGTCTTGTTAAAAAATCCTTTATAAAACTGTTTTAAGTTCAATTATTGTACTATCATTCTTGTACTCATCAAGTATAGTCTAAACACGACAATCTTCGAACAATGCGTATTATTCGCCGCGTCACATTTCATTCGAGCCAAGGGAGTGAACTTTTTCATTGTCAGGGATTTTTTTTAATTAAAACCGATGGTCGATTTCAATATTTATATTTATTGACATCACCATTGTTCTGGGTACGAATTGGGGACATTATTTTAAGTGATTGGTATTTTGATTGCGATCCACGGTGCACTGATTGTGAATAGATTTTTGCGAAGGGGAAGGACGTTTTTCCTATTTCGAAGGAGCGTAATTTACAGAAGTGGTTGCCACTTTTGTATGATACTGGTTAAGTCTTGTAACCCCATTACAGCTTGGGTACACATTTGTATTTATTAATAGCTAAAGATGCTTAATCAGGGTGCGTGCGACTCTCATCCCAGAGGTTGTAGGTTCCATCCCCGGCTCTGCACCAATGGACTTTCTTTCTATGTGCGCATTTAACATTCGGATCGTGAGGTTATCGGTTTGCCTTTGACCCAAGTCGACAGCGTGTGTCAGACTGATTACCCACATGCCTATTAGATTGGCAAATGATCATGAAATAAATTCAGAAATCCGAGGCCCAGATCTACAAAGGGAATAGCGCCACTGATTATAATTATTATTAAAGATACTTAGGCTGTATCCAGAATGAGCTAATTACGCTCTTCTTTAGATATATATTAATATTAAGCTACCATTACAAGAAAATTAATAGACGAAAGAAAACGAAATATCTATGACTCTGAGAATTCCCTGGTATTTTAGGTATAGAACTAGGGCGTCGTAGCGAATAAAACATTTCAAAGAACCCTCGAACCCCACCATACAACTAAAAGTGCATTAGAGAAATTGGATTATGAGTAACGCGCGTATACAAAGCATTTTCTACTTTATCCCTTGGTAATACGAAATGAATTGTCTTCAGGATAATATATTTTATATACGGTAGCATTTTATATGCATATTATATAGTACCTTAAAGTAAGCTTTATTTAGTAACGTTTCAATACGTATTTTTTAAATTTTAGTTTAAATAAGCAAAATGTAATAATATTCTACTTCCAAACGTTATCAGTTTGATATGTAAGTGAACGCATGCTAAATTTGTGCTGTTGTGGTCTCTGGCAAAATGACCAGCGCTGTGGAACACGTCTGCTCCACAGCATACTGCTGAGGTAAGACTAATTACAACCACAGCACACACGCATTACACACTTAAAATGTAGATACCTTATTCGTTTGTTCTTTCCATATTTTTTTATTATTATTATTATAATTTTGTATGTTTCTGTCGGTATTTCGTTAGTAATAAATGTTATGTCTATGTCTAAATTTCGTAAGTATGTTTATCCATTATTATTGGCCTATATTTTTTAATGATATTGTAGCATAGGAAACCCCACTCTATCCATTGATTTCTGGAAGGATGTAATAGTTTTTTCAGGCATTTAAAAACTATTTGAAAATTTTTCTTCCGATACAAAGACACATTACAAGTCCCTAAGCCGGGATGAGGACATATATAAGCTATGAGATTTATGGAACAAAGAGAGGAAAATCTTAAAAAGGCCGAATCGTGGAGAAGCATTTAATTGTTTACTCACAAATCCCAATATACATTTGCACATTTCCTGGGTATATATACCTAATTAAAAGCTATATATATTTTGGACAACCTGGAGATTGCTGGGCACCATAAAAAAAGATGTTATATATATGTATGAAAACATTTCTTTTCTCATCTTAATGTATATAAATTACGCGTCACGTTGTTTTCCCTCTATGGACTCCTAATGTACTTAACCGATTTTAATCAAATTTGCATACCGTGTGAGGTTTGATCTAACTTAAAAGATAGGATAGCTTACATCTTAATTAATACCCGCAATATTGTTTTATTGCAAATTATTTGACACAATTCTAACAGATGGCGCTGTGTTGAAAGTACAACCAACGTTTCACATAAGCTACAATTTAATGGCATAACCACTAAAAAAGCATGGTGATCCCAATGACTGGTGTTCTCCTACCGGTTCCCTTGAATAGTTTACTACTATTTAATATATCAACAACCTTAGCCTCAGCAACGCGTCTGCTAGTTGTTTAATATTTAGTTAGTTTTTGTATTGATTGTATTTATCCAACTCTTTAGTATCTAAGTCAATGAATGTGTACTGAGGTGTGACCCTTGTGGCACCAAAGATAAATAATATATCAGCCAACTCACGTGATATACTGGTGCGTCCGACTCCTGAAGAGGCAAAGACTTTCAGCATCGTTGTTTTTCGGGGACTCCTCGTAAATCCTGGACATGCAGAGCACGGAATCAAAGGCGACAGACAGGCTATCAGCTAACAGCCGAGTTAGTTCCGATCGCTTCGACTGTGACATGCCTTCTCTGTCCTGAAATTAATATTTATTTATTTTCACATAATTAATCTATCTACAATTAACTATATATACAAAATCCAATATAAAAAACAAAGTCAAACACTAATAACTCGAGAATGGCAAGCCGATTTTCATAGCTTTTCCAAGCTTGGGGTCGTATTTTCGATCCCGGGCTATGGACACTGTGCGCATTTAACGCTCGCTCGTAGGTGAATCATCTGGTTCCTCAGGAAGTTTCATTCCAGGCATGCCTTAGACCCAAATCGTCGGGGGTGTGTCAGGCACAGAAGGTTGATCACCTACTAGCTAGACCTAAAAGGTTGTAGCGCCATTGGTATATATGTATAGAAACAAAATAATCACATCACTATAGTTATTTTGATTTTTAAACAGGCCATTTTACCCTCAATGGTAGTATGTTAGTAGTCATAGTTTATTACGCTTCAACAGTCAACTTGAACCGACTACTATAAAATAACAAATACATACGACCGATAATCTGGTAGCATAATTTTTTTTTCATACTTGCTTACAATCGAGTTTTCTTAGTACTGTACATAATATACGAGAATGAGGTTAAAATGTATATTTAGGCGTCGCGAGGAAAAATGCAAGGGACGTGAGCCATTAGACGCTTTACTTAGACGGGTCGAGGGAGGCGCTGCGTCAGAGGATCGTTTGACGCTCAAACTTCACTGGTTCAAGTTCAAAAATATATACTGTCATGGTCAAATAATATATACTTCTATAAAGAAGAAATATTTGTATTTAAAAATATATTATAGATAATGTAGTGTTCCTATATACAGTGGAGCGTCGATTATCCGAACGTCGCTCAACCGAACGACCGCTTATCCGAACAGTAATAACGCGCGAGTCAACGCTCTCCCCACCTCGCGGGCCCCATGCTCACGCCTTCCGCGCTTCAGTTTTCGCGCACTTGTCGCCTCGTTCACTTGTTATTGTACTTATATGTAACTTCCAAGTAACCGCTAGTCGATAAACTAAATTTTGCCGCGTGAAAGTAAACTCTTTTTTTAAAATGCCTAAACGTAAACGTGTTATCCTTACTATGAAAGATAAATACGAGATTAATAAACGGTTAGAGGAAGGCGAATCTGCAACCAAGTTATCCAATGAATACCAAGTTGGTAAGTCTACCATTACGGATATAAAAAAACAAAAGAAGAGCATAAATAACTTTATATCCCAGCTCGATTCTTCTGACGGATCCTCGAGTCGTAAAACGATGAAACTTGCCTCAAACACGAATTTAGATGATGCTGTATATAAGTGGTTTACTCAAAAAAGATGCCAGGGAGAAACTATTTCTGGCCCAATACTGTGTGAAAAAGCGGTTCAATTTAACAACAAACTAGGAGGGACATCTAATTTTCAAGCAAGCACAGGCTGGTTAAAACGATTTAAGTCTAGACATGGCATTCGTGAGCTTCAAATACAAGGAGAAAAACTATCTGCTGATTCATCAGCAGCTGAATCATTCAAAATTAAACTAAGGGGTATACTGAACGAAGAAAATTACGCTCTGGAAAACGTTTACAATGCAGACGAAACCGGGCTTAATTGGAAAGCTTTGCCGCGAAAAACTCTTGCTTCACGTCGTGAATTAGCAGCACCTGGTCCTAAAATAAGCAAGGATCGTATCACTGCCTTAGTATGCGCTAATGCTACTGGCAGCCACCGATTTCCCATGCTTGTAATTGGCAAAAGTAAGAAACCACGTTGTTTCAAGCACGTTAATATGTCTGCTATGCCTATCGTTTATACTTCGCAAAAGAGTGCTTGGATGGATAGTACAATTTTCGTGAAATGGTTTATAGAAACTTTTTACCCTCTGTAAAAGCCCACCAATTAAAAAATGGTAAAAGAGAGAAAACATTATTGCTTCTTGATAACGCCCCAACTCATCCATCATGTGACATCTTAAATGAAAAAGACGACTTTATAAAAGTCATGTTTCTTCCACCTAACGTGACTTCATTATTACAGCCCATGGATCAAGGCGTTATTGAGACTTTCAAACGATATTATAGAAAAGAATTGTTACGTAAGTTACTTTTGGAAAAAGAAGAGGATGGAGAAGAAAGCCTGATAAAAATTCATAAAAATATTGATTTAAAAGACGCGTCCTATATGATCGGAGCAGCATGGGACAGTGTAAAAGAACAGAACTTCAAAAAAGCGTGGAATAAAGTTTTGGGTATAGGGGAAAATCCTCAAAACGGATGTGTAAATGAGAAACAGGAAGATATGTCTGAAATGATAGATATGCTA
Organism: Pieris melete; assembly: GCA_963693345.1. NCBI lineage: Eukaryota > Metazoa > Arthropoda > Insecta > Lepidoptera > Pieridae > Pieris > Pieris melete. The sequence goes on from CAVNZK010000020.1 coordinate 250,351, forward strand.
AAAAATCTCGATTGCCACGAATGTGATGAAGAACAGGTTCAAGAATGGATGGATATCGACGATGAAGATCCCGGGTACCAAATTATGCAGGATAACGAAATTTTAGACCTCATGACTAATAAGTCTGGCACCACCGCTAGCACCACATCAACTACAAGTTCAGATAGTGAAGATGAAAACATAGTTACTACTAGTGCTTCTGAAGCCTTTACTTGCTTAGATATTGCCTTGCGCTGGTTCGAAACTCAGGCCGAGAGCAACCAGTATCAAATATCTGTTCTCAAAAAAGTACGTGATCTAGCCGCTCGTAAGCGGGTAGGCTTGCTTCGGCAGAAGAAGATTCCAGATTTTTTAAGCGTTAATTGTAACTAGTAAAGACAATCATTTACCTGTACGTAAATATATATGGCTGAATCAATAAATGTGTACTTCGATTATAGTATATATATGTATTTCAAAATAGTTCGATTATCCGAAAATACCGGTTTTCCGAACACCCACATCCCCCAATTAGTTCGGATAATCGACGCTCCACTGTAATAATAAATGTCTAAACGATAACTTTTTTCGAGAAGACAAAAACCAGTTGAGTGACTGTAAAGTGACTATTTATTTTTGACTCAACACAAGATATTAGTTTAATTTAGGTCAAATAATGAGTCAATGAAACAAGAACACTTTTTTAAAGTTATTTATTTAGAAAAAGTTAGTTGGCTTAAATGTTACGAATCACAAACTATAGGTACCCAAAAGCTTTAGTTATATTTATCAGATGAAAAAAATTGTTTTAATATAGCTGGAGACGATTTCAAGTAAGAATGAAACTCTTGGCATGTTGTTTTTTTATATTCTGCTGCTCAAACTTTTCCGCGGTTTCTGAAAACAATTTGGAGTCCGGAACGGTTCATTTTTGCGACACCGGGACTCGTAATTGGAAAAAAAGACAGTCCCGTTCAAAACGGGACGTCTGGTCACGTTAAGCATGACGCGAAGTTGTAACGCAACCTAACATTAGGGAACATAAAAAGCAAATTAAAGAAGTATTTGATATGCATTTTCACGCTCCTAACAATACTGCTAAAGTTACAATAATTCAAACCATTGGTTTTTAAATGTAATATACCTACCATGATATTGATTGAATTATTAAAAAAAAATCCCTGATGACTCTGCTTTACTTGATTCCAGGTATTAAAAAAGGGCCTTGCTGGAAGGTGCCGCTAAATATATTTTGTAAGTAACAAATATTTTCATGATAAATACAATGGTAGCAATGACTTTCGGAAAATGAATAAGAAAGTTAATTGCAGTAAGGTTTTTGTTCAGAGAGAACTTAATGAATACAACCCGTATAACAGGAAAAAAACTCTCGTTTCATACTGACCGATTTATTAAAAATCACTACCGAGCGCTAATATAAAAAGCACATAAAGAGCTCGAATTATTTTCGTAAAAATAAAAATTCGGCACGTACCAGATTTTATCTGTATGTTTCGTCCATGCTCATAAAGTAATAGATTTACTGATATCGAGAGAAACCTAGATGGCGTTGGCGATAACATCATATACATAAAGAACATGGCGACTTGATACATTTTGATAAACCTCTTTAATTGACCACAATTAAATAAGTAACGTCATGCGGTGAAGCACAAACGGGGTATTATTTTGTGATCTAAATTAAAAAATATAAAGTAAGCAATTTAGGTTGAAGTGAAATTCGTATTGTTTTTTACCTAAGCGATTGATATTTCTGTATTCTATAGTATATATAATTTAATTGCATTACACATAAATATGTATACAATCAGTAGTTATAAGAGTAAATGAATTAGTAGCTAAATGTCATGCACAATGAACATATTTAATATGAAAATAGATATACCAAATTTGTTCAATTAAATTGAATACCGATTCATCAACTTAGACATTTATTTGCCGAAATATAAACCAAAATATCTCAGGTAGCAAATTCACACATGCCAAATGGAATATATAGCTTTTATTAATGTGTCAAGGTACCAAATTTATATCGAAAATCAATAAAATATGCATTTTATTACTCTATTCATATACATATTTGTGTTCAAGATAAGATTAAAGATACACTTTTTATTGGCGATGTAACCTGCGAAGTATTTGTGATGACAAGGTCACGGCATCGTTATATTGTAACTCAATACAAAGACCTGTCAGGAAATCTAGAATAATGCTTTTAAAGAAAACACTTTTTTGCCGGATTGAAGTTATGTATTATTATAAACTTATAATTAATTTACATAATTAAAAAAAATCCGACGTTTCGCATGCTTTACAGCGTTGGTGGTCACGGTGACTGAAGATAAAAGGTGTTGAATGTCAAAAAGTATCACACATATAATAATACATAACTTCAATCCGGTAAAAAAGTGTTTTCTTTAAATGTGTAAAAGTTATGTTAATAAAAGACAATGCAGAATAATACTGTTCAATAAGCCCTCCAAAATAAGTCTTACTTTTTATGTTGTTGGTAAAATTAGCAAATTTTTCCTGAATGAAAAATTTAAAAAAAGTATACAAATGTTGTAAAATTTTCCTATATGTTTGTTATATTGATAAGTTTCATATTTAAGATCCTCTCTGCATCGAATAATAAACTGGTGTGTTATTTTTAATGAACATAACATTATTTATTAAAACATCACGCCGTAACAAACTCAAATTACTTATGTAAAAACTGCGTAAATACAAATGAACTATTATTTTTTATATAATACATAAAGCCCTGTGATTTTAAAATAAATTTAAGAGTAAAGACAAAGTCAATTATTAGCAATATTCATGTGACTTACCGTTTTAAATTTCATTTTACGATCGAAATCCATTTTACGATTTTGGCAAAATAATTTAAAGTTTTATATATTGGACTCATTACGGTTTAAGGACACGAATACTCTTAATTAAAATTTCGTAATTACGATCATTACCCGATTTATTTTCGGTCAAAACGTTTAGACGCATTTCGTTTTATAACAGTAAATATGTATTAAAAAGAATATAAAAGAAACTTGCCCAAATTTTATTAATGCCTTCCTAATAAAATAAATCCATGAATAAAGTCCTTGTTGTGTGAATGATTATTTTACATAAAATAGTATAATAATATCTGCAGTAACATATGTTATATGCATGTGTTAAATTTAGCAACTCTAATATAAAAAAGTGTTACTCAAACAAAGGGACCGATATATTTAAATAAATAGTAACAGCCTAGCTATAAACATAGACTAATATAAGTATGTAGTATACCATGTTAACAATGTGCCAAAAACTCGGGTTTCTTGTACCTAGGTCGCACATATCAATATCGACGGCGTAGGCCAAGGTTTTTTGCGATACCAAGGGCCAAAAGCAGTCTGTTGCTCAGATCCCCGTTAACAAAAACGTTGCGTTTACTGAATGCTGTCTCCGACACTAGCGACATCTTTAAATGTTCGCAGAGTGAGTTTACAGTAGTATTATTGTTATTACATGATATTGTGTATGTATTTAATATTATATATTTTATAATTCATATTTTATTTTATTGACTGAATAAATAAACAAACAAACGTAATACAAAACTTTACTTTGTATTTTTTTTAATATAAAAATACAAAATCTCAATTTTTTTCCGACAGCTGAAATAACTCCAACTAGCGCCAGTATTAGGAGAGTGTAAACAGGCCTAAGGATGCATTAGTGGCGCTTTCAATGCGGCCACTCGCGCCACTGGGAAACGTAGGGCTGTCAGCGGTTATTATTTTTATGGATACTTAAGTATTGAGTAAAATTTTATTCCTCACTTATACGGACCCTGGGTGGCCTTAAGAAAATAAAGCAAATAAAGCCCTTTATCCGTGTAATATTAATGTTGAATACATTATATGCAATGACATTTCTCAAATAAAACCAGCTAAATTATTGCATAATTGATTGTAGGTTAAAAATTTAAAAGAAATTTGATAACGACGAAGGTTGGAGAAGAGCTCCTGAGGCAACGAGTGGAAACAACAAGCGGAGGCTTATGTCGGAAGACAACCTGACCTGCTAAGTAACCAATGTGCTATGAAAAAGATATTAAAATGTATGTTTTCGTTCATTAAACTTGTAGCAAAGCTTTTTCCCAATGTTTTACTGACTTATAAAAATCCACGCGTAGGTGAGTGAGTTTGCTTGTTTTGAAATTTTTAGTTTAAAAGCTCGCAGGATCAACCCTACTGAACGTCGGTACACAAAGCATCAGTTACTGACAATACAGAGGCAGCAAACTACGAAACATGTACAACAGTTAAACCAGCGTGTTCTAGGTACAGCTTACCATAGCTACAAATAACTTATAGTACTTTTAGCAAATTAGGCGGTTCGCCAAATGTCTCACAAGTCACAATGTTACCTTACATACCTTTTTCTATATGTTTAGTTTGGTTGTTTTTTGTTTTAGGCATATAATTTATGTTAGCTGTAGCATTACGAAATAAACAAAAATAAATCGTGTCTGTATGAACGCAAGAAACTTAAAAACTACCGAACCGATTTTTGTAGGATTTTAACTCATTCATTTTATGTAAATATAACAAATAATTGAAGAAGTTTGTCCTTATAATAATTATAATTACTTTAAAAAGTACTAAACGTTTATACACTTTTAAATCTTTTAATATATCGCCTTGAATTATAACAATTTAGCAAATAATTTCTCCAAATGCAACATAATATAAGTGTCTGACTAGTACTCTAGAACACACAGATTGGTATATTAAATGTTCCAGTCGACATTTGTGTTTGCAGAATAATTCGGATTCGGACTTGTTGACTTGCAGGGACTGTTAAAACATTTAAGTAGAACGAGAAAGGGGATCAACATACTATATACGTACATATAATATAAGTTATTGTCGCTTTCACTTTTTTACACCCCTTCTTCACACAATACAAGGCAAACACAACTATTTCAAATTCCTCGGTCTAATACAAACTATTTACGTAACTCAGTCATGTATCGTATACGTTCAGATTATAACACAAATTACCAGCAAATAGTTATATTTAGTATAACAAAATAATATTAAAACTCTGATATCCTTTATTAGATGGCTTTGTTATTCACCTTTTATATTAAATATATTATAATTATCAATGCATCTTACAATATACTTTTTTTTTGTATAAGTAGGTAGGTAATAATTGTTCACTGTGTTTTTTGTTTATGTATTAAACATTGTTGTGTATAATGTAATTGTTTAGATATTGTATTATAAGTAGCTGTAGGATTACTTAAAGAAAAAACCTTTTTTTACCGGATTAAAGTTATGTATAATTATAAATTTACCATTTATTTTTTCACCGTGACCACGCACGCTGTAAAGCACGCGAAACGTCGGATAAGTTTAAAATTTTGTTAAATAATTGTAAATTTATAATAAATACATAACTTTAATCCGGTAAAAAAAGTTTTTTCTTTAAATGTGTAAAGGTTATGTCAATCAAAGACAATATTATGTAGGAATACTAATAAGCAAATAAATAAACACACACAGAGAGATTATTAATCCTTAAGATGTAATTAACTTCATTTGTATACATACAAAATGCAAAACGAATAAAATTCTACAAAAGTCATCCCTTCAAAACGTAAGCAAACCATAAATCTAATTTATAACAAAACTCGGCAAACGGTTGACGTCGCCTGATTGAGGAACATCAAAGCTAACCGTTCGGAAAACGCGAACCCTTTCTATCTAATATAAAAACTTCGCAAGGTAGTTGTTTACGAAAAAAATGTTTATTGCAAAGATAAAAATCTATTACGCGAAATTATATTAACGGCACAAATATAAGAGTCTTTCCTCCATCTTTGATTTTGTTCCCTTTGGAGACTCTTGAGCCGTGGGGTTCAAGTGCACAGGCGCTAATTAAAGATTTAAGTTGGCGCCTGGTAGATAGTACCGGTGACCCAGAGCTGGTGCTTTCCTGGCTCAACGAATAAGTATCGCAATACAGCGGGATAATGCTGCCAGCGTTAAAGGTTCTTTTTAGGTTAGGTTCTTTTTAACACTTATCTTCACTTTGTAGTTTAAGAAAATTTTAAATACTGTATACTTGATTGTAATAAATAAAATGAACAAAGCTTTACGCGAAATGAGCATCCGAAATTATTGATTAAAATTTGTAAATAAATCGAATTTCACTATACGTGCTCCAGTTTCCTCACGCCTACTGCTGCTTAAACGTTTGTTCCATTTCCTTTTTTTATATGAAATGGCAAAGGAACCTATAGGACGCCCAAAAAGGGCAGTCTACGCAAATCATCAACACCCATTTTAGTGGATGCGTTGGCGGCCTTTTAGAGAGGAGGATACACTTTCTTTAAACAATTAGAGGTCGTTTCTCCCAGGGAATCACTGGGAGTTCACAAAATAAAGATGTCTTGTCGTTTCTTAAAGCGTTGAATAATAGTAATTAGTTTCGAGTCCTTTAGAGCTGTAGTAGCTGCACCTCGTGCAAAAATACTTGGCGATTTAAAATAGTAATTTAATTGGCGACTAATTACTTATTAAATTTCTAAGAATTTTATTCACGTTTTTAATTGTACAATAACTTACCTACATGAATAAATGATATTTGATTTGAACCATAGGTTAATTGTTATCACTGATTACCACGTATTATAATATATCTAATATATATCCAATTTAATAGGTTTGATCGAAAACTTAAATTGCTATAGTAAAAAATGTTATTGACATTTGTAAAACCTCCGACATAATTACCTACAAATAGTATCATACCCGAGTTGCTATAATGTTAAATATGTATACTATTTAGTATTAAAAACCCTTATGTCCCTTAGTCGTAAGTATCAGATATTCATCCGTAGTGTCATAGGTTCAAACCCCTGTTATGCACGAATAGGTTTTGATTTTACGTGCGAGCGAACGCTTTTTAATGGGGGGAAAACCATGTCCAGAAAAAGACAAAGAATATCCATGAAACAGAAGCAATATCAGCCCCATACATCGGAATTACATCAAACAATAGTAAAAACATAACTTACAATTTGTTCCAACAGTGTGATTAAATGTACAGTCATATTTGTGGCGGCGAGTTGCGAACCCATGATCGGACAAGAGCTCAGCGTACGAGATATTAAGGTCACAGCCACTGTGACGCACCTGATGAAAGAGATTTTTCATTATTTTCATGTTTTACTATTTATCATTTACAAGATTTAAGAAAAAATCGCCATATCGATATTAAACGATCTCTTCTAGGCAACCCTAATAAAACAAAACAGTCATGAAAAGAATTGTAAATAAATTATAGTTAAACTACATATTAAGAACAACAATTTTATAGAAAAAAATAAGATTTGAGATAATCTAATACATATAAAATTCTCGTTCTAATAAAAATAATGTTCGTTCCCATACTCTTCCGAAATGGCTCGACCAATTCTTATGAAATTTTTATGCATAATTAGTAAGTCTGAGAATCGGCTTCTATCTATCTTTCTAAACCCTAATGATAAGGGGAGTTCACCCCAAAAAATTAAATTTTGTTTATGATACAATATACAAAAATACCTACAACCCCTAATTTTTATCCCTCTACGATTAACCTATTTATGAGATATACAAATGAATTTTTAATTCCCTTGGTGATGAAACAATTGCTAATTCTACTTTTCTTCTGTTGTTGTTATCAGACAATATGTTAATATGGTCAAAAAGAAAAAAAAAAAAAGAATTTTAGCGTAAACAACTTAACGATAATATTAATTTTACATAACTGTCAGAGATTGAGAGAATGCACTACAAATATCGTTTATCACAGATCATAGAGTAAAACAATAATAAACAGTAATTAATTATACCAATTCCAATTACATATTTAAGAACATCTGTTGGGTCAGCTAGTAACCGAATAAGAATAAGCAGTACTTAATTTTTGTTAATAAAACAGATACTTACTTGGTAGAGATAGAGGCAGCGATATCTTCTCTATCAGCCACAAGTCCTAGCAGTTGACACGCGACTTTGACGGCCCAGTATCTGTGCAGAGCTGCATTTTCTGACGTATCCTGAGAGATCGGATATATTTGAGATACACTTTTAAATGATATATTTTTTAATGTTAAATAATAATGTCTGTTGTGTTTGTTTTCAGCAAGATGAATATATATATATATATATATATATATATATATATGGCGAGGACCAAGGGAATGGGGAGAAGAGGGCGCTCAAAAAAAGGTGGATAGAAGAAATAGAAGCGAAAGGAGACAGAAAGCAATGGAAATAGCTAGAGATGGCCTTTACCCGTGAAGGTCAACGGTACTGAAGGAAGATAGGATATTAGGATAACAAGAAAAAAAAATCTAAGCTGTATTCTACTTTTGTAACGATTAAAAATTAATGGGGCTTTTATTGTTCTTATTGCTAAAAAGTTGAGTGTCAAACATAAAGCGCTCCTAAATTCTTTGCATATTTGTTTTCTAGATTAAATAGTTTAATAACTTCGTAATTTAGTTATAATTCCATATTGAACCTATTAAAGGACAGCAGAAAAGAATGGATTTTCAAGAATGATTGAATGTTTAATAGTTTCTTTAAAGTGTTTGATTAAAATTGCTATCTACAGTATTAAAGTAACTTCTTGAGACGAATGATTTTCTTGTCGGATGAAAATAATTAAAATCAAACTCACCGGCTCCAATCTCTCCACGTTTCTATTTAATTCGTTGAATAATTTCTCGATTCCGGGTCCATCCACAAAGATATTATCTTTGCGGGCTCTACATTTATTTATGTCATTCAAGAGATTCGCCATTTCACTATTTCTATTGCGTTTCCTTCTCTTCTTATTATCTTCTTCTAAGTCAAAGTCAAACTCTGTTATTACATCTTTGTTCTTCTTCTTCTTTCGTCTGCTGCAAGACGATTCCGAATCGACATCTTTTTTATTAAGATTTTTCTTTTTATTTGTTTCGACACCGTTTGGTAATTTTTCTTCGTTCTCTGATTTTTTCTTTTTCTTTTTGTTTTTTCCAGGACCGTTAGGAGTATCGAATTTATCGTCGTTATTATTATTTGTTGATATAATACCATTCAGTTCATTATTCACTATCTCTATAGTTTTACCATCTGCTGTTAGATTTTTATTATTATTTTCACTACCGTCTATATTCTTTCCATTTTTATTTTTAGCTTTCTTTTTAGGTTCCGCACCGATATCATTTTGAATACTATCCGTTATATTTTGAAGGATACTAATTAATTGACAGACTAGTTTGTTGGTTTTTACAATAGACGGCGAAGTTAATAATTTTTCTATTGGGTTTATTGAATAACTGTCGAATATTGTTAAAGTTGCACCGCTGAAACAAATGCGAATTTTATTGCTTTTATTACTAGTAATATGGCATTAGGTAATTTCTGATGTTTTTATCAATACAGCAATCTTTTAAATTTTACCTTTTAATAATTGCACTTACTTGGCAAGAAGTTTTTGTTTCATCTTCCTAGCTTTCTTCTTAGCAAACTTGAGCCTATCTTTTTCTTTCTTCTCCAACTCTTCTTTTTTAGCTTCATCTAGGGAATCTTTGTCATGACTTTCGGATGTCGTCTAAAAATTAAGAATCATTTTACATTTAATTTAAAAGATTTAATTAAAAGTTTCCACTTTCTTTCGATTTTTAAGAGTTGTATTGGCATTTTATTCTCACCTCAAACTAATAATATATTTATATGAAGGGGAAATCTCACCGGTTGCCTTGGTCCGGTGGCTTTCTCCCTTATAGCCTGCAAGTGAGACGTGTGTCGCAATTGGCTAGCGTCCTGCTTGTCCCGGATTCGAGACCTGAGAGCGTCGGCTTCCAATTCCGCTGCTTCCGCAAGGGCTGATAATCGAGATTTTACTGCTTCCGCCTGTTAAGTGTTTGTATAAAAATATATATAAAGCGCATTTTCCAATTATCTTTAACTGCTATTAACGCTACAATAAACCATATATAATAAAAAATATTACAATGATTTAAAAATACACTTTACATTATTAAAACAACATTCATTATCGCTGTTTATTATATTATTGTAGACGAGCCAAAATTTTTGCAAACTTTAGCTATGATGTGTAAGATATATTTAAGAAATCAAATCAACATTATTACTCTTTCGTTGCCTCGTGTTAAATTATGATTTAATAAACAGATATAAGAAAATATGAAAAAGAAACAGATATTAGTACTAAAGTTAAAACGTCCCACTAATATTATATTTATATACATATTAATATTAGTGCTTGGAGATACAGTATTACTACAACGAACCATTACGCCATTATTATTCTGTTTACAATGGCTAATTTCATACATACTGTCACAGCCCGGCTAGCTCAGTCGGTAGAGCATGAGACTCTTAATCTCAGGGTCGTGGGTTCGAGCCCCACGTTGGGCGACACACTTTTTTTATTTTTATTTTATTATTAATTCTGTACTTAATAGTTCTTCTTCTTAATAATTTCTTTAAAGTTCCTTAGTGCTTTAGAATATTAGCTCAGTCGTATAATATACTACAAATAGATCATCAATTTAGGTAAAATACATTGTTGCTGGAATAATTCCCACAATTCATGCAAATGAAGGTAGACTGTGTGTGTGTGTGATTTCAAAATGACTTACCTTCTCCCTCGCGGCATCGTCCCTCTCCTGTTTCTTTTGCTCCTTCATCTCTTCCAATCTTGCATCCCTCTCTTTTCTCTTCTCTAATAAAGTCTCCATTTGAAGTTTTCTAGCCGCTTCTAAGGCTTGTCGCCGAGCTCCGACGGCTGCTTCCCGAGCTGCTTTTTGTTCCTGAATTTATTTCAAAAACACATTTTTAGGAAGTTAGTTAGCCTGAGTTCTTATTAATATAATGGCCTAGTTAGTATAAGATCCCGCTATACAACGACCTTCACCGAGATGCTTATTTAATGAAACTTATTTTATATTTAATTTAATATGTCAATAAATATAATCCATATGGGTTGCCTAGCAAATTTCAGTCCAGAGTATGTTTAATTAATATTTAAAAAAAAATTTTTTTTTATAATTTGCATGTAGTAAATTTTTTGAACTTTTTTCAATCAATATTTTTAATTAGGGTAGTATTATATATGTATCACTATAACTTTCTTTTATACTAAAGATGTATATATACTTTAGTGTCACATAAAAAATATACACATAAATAATTAATTGATTAAAAACAACCTAACGCTCTATGGGCTTCATACTTTCGATAGGTATAGAATTTATCTAATAATCGTACCGGTGTAATGTTTAAAAATATATTTTTTTTTAAATAAATTAAACATACTCTGGACTGAAATTTGGTAGGCAACCCATATGGATTATATTTATTGACATATTAAATTATATATAAAATAAGTTTCATTAAATAAGCATCTCGTTGAAGGTCGTTGTATAGCGGGATCTTAGACCAAGTAGTCGCTTAGTAAGTTATTTATAAAGGCACGTCCAATCAAAACATAATTTATTCAACACCACGTACACATACGAAATCAATAAAAAAATGTGTGTCTCGGGAAAGTGATAGATAACTTAAACTAATCTAAGTTGAACTATTTATTCTGTAATGTCCCGAGGATCATCTTCTGCTTCATTCATCATATTTTTTATAATCACTTTCAAATACGATGATAGTTTGAGGTTATATGCCAACATTAAATATCTAACGCACACTAAACACTGAGTAGAGAGAGGAGAAAGCGACGGCTAGCGCTGCGGGTTAGAGTGAGAGAGGCCTGGCTACCGTCTCCGTAGACGTAAGAGAAAGGGAAGCTAGACCGATTGGTGCCGTAACGCGTTACGTAACAAACCGTTTACCATCCCATAAGAAGCTAATGTACTTTTACTGCCAATTCTCCAATCAAGAGCGTAAATGAGAAGAAAGTATAAGAACTGGCAAGAAAGAATATAACTTTTTAAAGGGAATTACGTTTTTTTTTTAAATATTAAGGTATGTTCAGCTTTATTCGCGGTAAATTGATTAATCTTTAAAACATAGTTCATACAAAACAATAAGCAGTGTCTTGTATTCGAATCCCGGTATTAAGGAAACCTGCATGCCTTAGAACCAAACCCCGACACGAGTCAGGCACAAATGGTTGACCTACTTGCCTAGTAAGAAAAAATCACGAAACAGGTATTTCATAATACTTACAAGTTTAGTAAGTCTATCTCGTCTCATTTGCCGAAGTCTAGTGGTTAACGACTTGCACTGATCGAGGAATTCGTGCCTTCGATTCTCCGCTTCTAATTGTTTAATGAACGCAATCTCACGCAGTTTCTCCTCTTCGTCGTGGGCTTTGCGAACAATATCCTAGAATTAAATATACACAATACTTTACTTATTGTTATCTAACATATTTTACTTATATCGCGTTGCAAAATAAAAAATATTTAAAAGAATTTTGGTCTCGGTTACTAAGCGCACCACCGACACCTATCGTGTATTATCAATGGTAAAAAAACTTTGAATGGCCAGTAAAAGCAAAGCGTTATGTGTTTAGAATAATTTACCTATTGATAGTAATCAAATTAAACATTATTGTAATTGGTTAAACTTAATTTTTTTTCTATTCATTCCATATAACAACTCTCTATAACGAAAGACAATGCTCGGTCCTTTGAAATTCGTTATAAACAATTTACACAGTATAAACAAATTTTAATATTTCAATTAAATGTTGTACTATATTTATTATTTGAAAATTATTCTCGGATATTGAGCCTAATACTTTATTAATTCATTAATAATTTCTGCATTGAAAAAGTGTGTCCTAATGAGCAAACTACGCAAAATGTTACCTTCAAGTGCTGATCGCGGTTTTCAGCAGCCTTTTGCAGACGGCGCTCCATTCTCAACTTCTTTTCTTCTATCAACTGGTTCTTAGCGAGCTAAAACACAAGCAAATTAATCTCCAACCATCAGCTATGCGAGCTATGCAATGAGGTGCCAATTGACGGGTCTATAAAACGTCGAAATTGTAAATGGGTAGACCATACGCTTCGGATGAAAGTCACATTACCAAGTAAGTCCTCGTCCGGAACCCTCAAGGTAAAAGGAAAGGTGGCCCAAAACAGACATGGCAACGAAGCATCATTGCAGAGGCGAAGGAAGCTGGAATGACGTGGAGTGAAATTAAGAGAGCTGTTCAGGGACGATCGGGCTGGACGCCCGCTGCCCCACTTGGGGGACATTTGTCTTTTAGTCACGTAAGTCAATTGTACGAGCCAAGGCTGTACGTATTCCGCACTTTTTTGATTCATAAGAGTTCCAATTGTCAAAAACGTCAGAGTTAAGCCCCGAGAGAATAGACTTCTATATATCAATCTATTCTTTGTCTTACATGAGTGGCCTATTTAAAGAATCCAGTTGACAAGTGACCATGTTCCTTGTTTACTGCATATTACTACTTTAAATAAATTCTAGAGATAAGCGTGGCTGAAAGTTAATAGATTATAAACAAGCGAGTATTAATACTCGTCGATAACAAAAAGGAACTGAAACAGCAATTAATATATTATATTTTCCATACCTTTACTTCCTCCACCCTGGCCAATAGCTGATGAATGCGTTTAGCCCTCTCCGTCTGATACGACATGCGCTGTCTTTCCGCTCGAGCTTGTTTTGCCTGTAATCTGTTCAGAAACCAGTTTAATTGTCAGGTTTAAGAGGCACCAAAAACCCACTCGGCAGGGGTTTGACCTTGGGGGCCGTTCAAGTATTACGTAAGAAGATTTACTGCAATTTATCCCCTCTCTCCTCTTGTCAGCAAAAGTAAGAAAACCTCTCAAAAATAATAGTAAATAAACGTATTAATTTTTTGTAGGTAATGCATTTCGTTTTCAAGAATAGACAATGTGTGGATAATATGTGTAAAAAAGTAAATAATTACTGTTGACGTAATCACCAAACCGTGCCTATAATTAATAAGGACAACTTAATTTATAATAGTTTATAAATTATAGTAATTTTTTCTTAAAATTATTTTTTATTGGCTTTTTACGCCGGCTTTTTCTCTCGGCCTACACCCTCTGTCTTCTTTGCCGATGAGTAGGGATGCCTTCAAATTCAAATTTAATGACGTGGAATAAGCGATACATGTATCTTATGTTCCATAATAAACATTTTTTTTTTATTAAACACAATGTACAATTTCAGAAGTTTTTTAAATACCTTCTTAAAGCATCTTGTAGACTCCCTCGTCGTTTTATGCCTTGAGAAAGCTTAGCGTGCAATTGCTGAGCCCTGCCTACAAACCGAAAGCACAGTTTTCATTTTACTGTATTATAAAAAGGTGCCATTCTCCATCTCAAAGATGGACAGGAATATCATGAGAAATAGTTACAATTAAAACATTCAGTTTATATGTAATTTTAGTGGCACAACCTTAAAATCTAACATCACCACCTTGTGTTGCCTGGTAAATAAATTAGTACGGATTTACTTCGAAAAGTTCAGAAATAAATAAATATCCACTAACAAAATGTCTATCCAAGGAAAGTATGTATATTATAATAATTATGTCACGTTTCATATCATTAGTACAAAAAGTTCTCTCGTCCACTCACCAGGATCCCTCGCCACGAGGGCCTCCAACACCACGAGCGTATCAACTCTTTCGGCCCAGGACATCCCAGCTAAGGCCGTTTCGTACTGGTCTTCTAGGCTGGCCGTAAGAGACCCCAGGCCTTCTGGCATCGGCACTGGGGTGGAAGCCGGTTCTTCTAAGGGGATTTCTGCGTCAGTCTAAAAATATTATAAGTGTTATTAAGTGTAATGAACTGTATTACCGTATTTTTAACAGTTAAATATCTTATAATTTCTACACCTATTAGGTAGTTTAAAAAGCTCGTAGGCTAACACATAGATGGCGCTTCTAGTATAGCCCAAACCTTCAAAAGATACGATATTTGACAACTGTCGTACTATTAGTTTGTGGGATATAGTATTTAGAGTGAAGGAAAAAAAAAATGGTAAAAAGGAATTTCGTCTAAAGCAATCCTTTTTGGCGATAATAAAATATTATTGAAGTCAAGACTCTGGACTCTGCACCAGGAAAATCAACCGTTAATAAGTGGTTTGTAATATTTCTTATATTAAATAATTAAATCAAATTCGATCAAAAATATTACTTTTTCTAAGTTATCCTACAAACTTTTCAGCCCACTTTTATTGTAAAATTCTTAATGTTATTCAAACTATAACTAAAAATGCATTTCTACAAATGAAATATAGTTTGTATCAAGTTTACAGCATAATATAACTAATTTAAATAATTTCTGGTAGAGATAGAGTGTCGTAAATCGAATACATTTTAAGCTGAATTAAAATATACAAGCAAAGAGTTAAGACTTGTTGATAATAAATAGTATTCAAATAAACTTTTCTTAACGTTCTAGAGAACAGTGTATTCAACAATAACAATCTTTACCTCAGTATCATCAGTTTCCGTGTCAAGATCGATGTCAGAGACCTGTTGTAGCTCCATGATTTGCCTGTTCAAAAGATCTTCTTCTTCGCAAAGCTTACGCTGGTCGACTTCCGACTGAAAATCTAAAGCCAAACTAATCTTCCGTTCGTTCTCCTCAATTTGCGACGTCATTTCCGCGATTTCCGACATTTCGGATGGATCGGCGGTCTTTAATATTTCATTGTGATCAGAGATGTGATCGTCATCTTCCAAAAAATTAAATGTCGATTTAAATTCAGCTTTCCATTTATCAAAATCAAACTCTTGGTGTACACTTTCTTCAGATCGTGTTAAGCCCATGGTAAGGCTTTCCAGAGAGGAGTGTAAGCGATTTTTTTCTTTGGAGACGCTTTTGGCTTTTTCAGCTTTTTTCGTCAGCACTTTGTTTTTTGATGAGCGCGTTTTCAGTCCGGTGATATCAGATTTTTGTCGCCTCATTGTAGGATCTCTTTTTTCAGATTTCTTGCTAGATTTTATAGCCTTTTCAGACTTTTTTTCTTTTTCAACCTTTCGTGGTTGTTCGGATTTAGCACGGTCACCGCTGTCTTTAATATCAATCGATATAGGGTTTTCTTCTTTGGGCGATTCTAACATGTTTAATGTTGGAAGACTTGCCGTAGCTGTCGGTTGACGGAAGCGATTAGCCCAGTGGCTTTTGGATTGCTTTTTAGATTCTCGCCTTGATTTCACTGTTAACCACCCATCGTTATCATTTTTACTGTACATATTAACTCCTGAAGAGTTTATATCTTGTGTTGCCTGCAAATCTTCAGGAACGAGTGTTTTAATACTTTCATTCGATTCATTTCTAACCATATCGATTGCAATAGGATTTTCGACAGATTTTTCAATGAAGACGCTTACGTTTTCACGTTTATCACCCTTTTCATTAAGTCTTAAAGAGGAAGGCCGTGGGCGAGTTCTAAGGTTTAATCTATTTCCTGATTTGGCGTCACCCGATCCCATGTGGATAGTTCTAATTGACGTTTTCTTTGTTACAATTTGTCCTCTGTTGATTGAAGTAGATGGAACTGTATCGAAAAGGCTTGGTCTTCCAGTGGTTAAATTAAATGGATAACTGCATTTGCTCGTTTGAGCTCTTTTTTGAAAAGGCCTC
The DNA here is from genome assembly GCA_963693345.1 of Pieris melete. Taxonomy (NCBI): domain Eukaryota; kingdom Metazoa; phylum Arthropoda; class Insecta; order Lepidoptera; family Pieridae; genus Pieris; species Pieris melete. The sequence goes on from CAVNZK010000020.1 coordinate 267,026, forward strand.
TGAGTTTTGACTGTCGGTGGACGTAGTTCTACAACTGTTGAGCTTCTAGCTAATTTCATAGGCAGTTTAGTTTCTGCTTTTATTGGTTTTTCTGTCTGGCTTGTTGCTTTAGGCTTAGCAGCTGCTTGAGAGTATGCTGGCTTGGAAAACTTAGCCTCGGGCTTTTTCATGTCTGTGTCTTTTTTGGAGTTTTTGTCAGTTTCATACGTACTACTAGTTGTTTTTTCAACCTCTTCCTCTACTACCACCTCAGAATTATTTTTGTTCAGTTCAAAATCTTTTTGACCAGTAGAATCTGTGTCCTCATCTTTATTTTCAAGAATTTGACTGTTCTTCGGTGCATTCGAAATTAAGTCATTTTCAATAAACACTTGTTCGAGCAAAAAGTCTTGCTCACTCATTTTCTCTCCTTCAATTTCTTTTTCAATTATAGAAGTCTCCGTGCGCCGTTCTTCGGCAGTGTCATCCGCTGTTTTTTCATACTCAATAGCAATTTTAATACCACCAATGGCAGGTTTATCAGAATCGACAATCACTAACTGGCTATTGTTTTTTACATTTGAATCCGAGCAATCCTTTTCAATAGAATCACAATCATTAAAAGGCTTGTCAGCCTCTATGCCATTGTTGATCATAATATCATTTTTCGCTTTATTTTCCATAATTTGTTTTAGTAAGAACTCATTTTCCATGACATTAAGTTTGTCAACAGTAGACTGAGCATGGTTTGACATATCCTGAACTTTGTTATTAAGATTCTCCTTTTTTGTCAAGGATTTTGGTGACTTAATGACCACCAACTTTGGAGATGCACAAGGACTAAGTTTGGCATGTCCTATTTCCACCACTTTCGGTTTTAATATATCCATATCATCCTTTTTTTCATATACTTTAGCATCCTCGCATATTTCTTTAACATCTTTTTCCTTGATATCTGAAAGTCTAGACAGTTCTTTTGCAATTTTTGGCTCAGGCTTAGCAGTAATTTTAGAAGTATTGATTTTATTGCTAAAGAACTCAATATTTGCCTTAGGACTGGTACTAGAATGGCCTGAAGCAACCCTAGGGCTTATTTTTCCACTTCCTGGACTCACTTTCCCAGTAGGGTTAGGGCTGTTTTTTCCACTAGGTGTATTATATCCGGAGAATGATGGGCTGTTTTTGCCTGACACTGTAGGGGAACTTTTAACTGAATATGCGCGTTTTGGTTCTGGCTTAACAAAATCAGTCTTTCTAATCTCCCATGCTAGGCTCTGTGGTCTTTGCGGTGGAGGGGTGTTATCATAATCCCACTTAACTCTAAACCACTCGGCTAAAGCCTTGAAATCGCGTGTGTAGTTCTCTAAAACAAGTATCACTTCTTGGCACTCATTGAGATTTTCATTTGCTTGAACAGTGTTGTATATTTCACCAATCTGTAAAACAAATTACTGTCATTCAAGCAGCATTCTACACTGGCATGCCTTTTACCTAACTTAACAGTGCAGATCATATACAAATAATATATATAAAAAAAACAGTGTAACCTGGGCCTCAGATTTCTGTCTCATAATACTTTGCCAAACTAGTAGGCAAGTAGGTGATTAGCCTCCTATGCTTAACACGTCGAGTTTTTGGGTCTATAGCAAGCCGGTTTCCTCGCGATGTTTTCCTTCAGGGTTTGAGCAAATGTTAAAAACATACATAAGACAATAGACATACAATAGACAGAAAATCCATTGATGCAAAGCCAGGGATCAAACCTATGTGCACAAGGATAAGAGTCGCAGGCGGAAGCCACTTGGCCAACACTGCTGGCTTGGTTTTGCATATACAGTAGAACCTCGTTAAGCCAAACCTCGATAAGTCAAAAACCTCCAAATCTCGAAAAAATTTTTTGTTCCCTTCCCTTAAAACACCAAAACCTCCATTACTTGAAATCTTGACCCTCTGTTAATCGAAATAATCACCGAGTCCCTCCAATTTTGGTACATATTTTCACTCTATAACTCGAAAAATTTAATTTGACCTCTGTATCTCGAACATAGGAACGTTTTATTCTACAACCTTTACAACTTGATCATTTGGAATTTATTATCTCTATTGTTCGAACAAAAATAAGTTACCGACTTTAAGAACTTGCCGACAATGTGAGTGCACTATTGTTTCTTAGAAAACATTTTAGGAGTATACAATAATAAATTTATGACTAATGGAAACACGTGTTTGCTTGCTTTGTGTCAGGTGTTCAATTTTGATTCCCTTTGAAATTTAGCTTAATTTGTAAGAATAAACCTCAAACTCTTTATGTCGAATCAAAATCCGCCTAAGTCGAAATCCTCCATAAGTTGAAAACTCTATAACTCGAATTTTTTGGCGTGTCCCTTGATGTTCGACTAATAGAGGTTCTACTGTAAATATACACAGGTCATGTACATCTATTGTTGCTTGAAACCGAACAACATTTTGCTAGTTAATATATCCAGCTTACTTTGACAACTAATCTATTGCAACTGACCTAGACAAGCTTAAAATAACTTGCACATTAAAATTTCAAGTGTAACTAAGCCATCAATACAGTTCGACCTAAATCCATCAAATCAATAATTTCACTGCCTTGTGTCATTGTTACAAAGTATGACTCACTGAACTGCCTACTTGACTAAAAAATTTTCTTTAAGACAGATACAGGATACTAGCTGCTTGCCCAATGGGGTGGTTCTGATGCTTCAAGAAAATGTTTATTTGATGCAACTCCCCATTAACCTTGGCACAGTTGGCACTTACCAAATCAGAATCAAAGCTATTATTAAAAATAAATTTTACTTACACAGAAACAAATGATATTTGGTTCAAATATATGTATAAAATTTATTGATCAAAAGGTTAGAACTGATTAACTTAATAATACTCATAGAAATTAATAAATACTACTAACTAATATACTGATGATACTGGTAGAAATTACATTTGACTTTGGTTATCTAATAAATTATAATTACCTAACTAAGGAATATGTATATAGTACTCACAGCTCTTTGCAAATCACCAAATAACAATGCCCAGTATCGTGCACGGAGCTCAGATCGTTTATCTCGGCCTGCAGATGCTGACCGGAGCCGTGTTGTTCGAACTGGTGGTCTTGGTGGAAGTGGATATGCACGAGGAGGTTTACGAGATAACTTGGAAGCTTTAAAGAAAAGAAAAAATCTACACAACAACTTAAATTAATATTTGAAAAAGATGCAGTTTAATATAAATTATTTCTATTACAGTTTATTATATAATAGGGTACATATAATTATATATTAATATAATAATAATACAAGTAGTTGGCATTAGCTATAATTTATAGCTAATGCCAACTACTTGTATAGAGAATACCCAGGGACTCTTAAATGTTTATGGCATAATTAATAAAATTAGGCAAAAAATATTTTAAATAACTAATTGAAAGGACTCTACTGATTATCATCTGTAACAGGTATGTTTTGGCCAGGTAAATTAATTGCTTATTACTTTTATAAAGGAGTATTACCCCATTTTTAAGATTTGTGACTACTTAAATTATATATATATTATTTTAAAAGCAACATTTAATTGGTTTAATAAAAAAAAATTCTTATTAACATTCAGATACAAGGTTTAATAATGATAATGATGTTCAGTCTAAATAATATAACATGGAATAAATTTATATTAACAATTATTCATGCATATTCAGAAATTGATACTTTGTATTTGATCAAATATTGATTAAGTAAAATATTTTTAGCTCGAGTACCAACATAACATGCTCCAATAATACAGTCAACACACCTACACAACGTTTCATTTGTGAATTATACTAGCGTCGCTACTTGTGACAATTACCTGGGGTTTCCACGGTAACGTGATACGCCACCAAGTTTCTTGCCTCCCTACCTTCCTCTTGCACCAATTGCCTCACTTCTTCCATATCAAATTAAAGTACTTGAGATTTCATTGCAAAACAAAAGATTCACAGGCATCACATACTTAGTAAGCACATTACACAATAAAAAGACTATTTCTATTCGAAGAAATCAAAATATATAGTAAAAAGAAAGTTATATATAAAATTACATTTGAATGAATATGCAAAAAATTAAATTTCTGGCGAGTTATAAGATTTAATAAAAACCGTTCAATATTTTCATAACAATTTTCTGCGTTTTCGTTTTGACAGATTTAAGAATCTTGACAGGTGCTTACTGGGGGCCTACCATGAACTCTTATTGCGAGCCTATTGACAACCTACAACTGAGATGCATCGCTAATTCGTACCATGACATCGAAAAAACGAGACAGTTTATGTTCCCACGTGACCTTAGCGATTATCAGATTTCGTTCGTTCAATTTGTATGAAAATCCGTACCATGACCGCTCGGCTGAACCGAAATTTGACAGTTGCGCCTTCCAACTATGACAGAATAAGCGATTCTAAAAAAGTTACTTTTTGTTCACCTTTTTTGTATCGAAATGTCCAAATAATAGTTTAGAACCTATAAAATTCAATATTTTGAATTAAAACTTGTTAATAAAGTTAAAATAATAAGATTTATCTACTATGGCTAATATAGGAAAAAAAATATAATATTTATATTTACGATATTTTGGGGTATTTTGAGTTTAGAGTGTTATTATAAATAAATTATTAAAATATAGACGGAGATGAGAAACAAGACGGCAATGCCCTTCCGACTACCGACTTCGTAGATATTGAGTTTATAATTTACTATAGATTATTGACTTTGATTCTTTGAAGATTTCAGTGTACCTACAAATAATTGCACATTGTTCAATAATATTCAAATAATTATTTATGCATGTCTAACAAAAACATAATCCCCCAATATAATATCATATTTTACAATAAATAAGAATGCCATATTACTAGCAGATATTTATTATAATTAAATTTTTCCTCACTATGTTCATGAATTGTATTATTCTCCTCTGCTTTTTGTTGTTTAAAAAAACATAGGTATTATTAAATTTATAATGTGTAAATAATAAGCCATTTAAAAATATTATAATAACAGTATTTATTTAGTTAGGATGACTCCATCAAGATAGAAAAAGATGTCTTCAGGCAATGTTCAATTGGTTATAAACATTTATTCATATAGTCTCAATTTAGCAATTTTGTCAGGTTAAGCAGTAAAGAAAATTATTATTATTATTATAGCCTCTTTATTTCCAAAATGAATAACATATTAAACAAGTATATCATCTAATTAATTATTACATAATATGTGCATGCATTAAAAAATACAATATTATTATTTATAATCTTTAAATAATTATATATATATATTCCAATCATAATTAATAATTTCAATGTATATAAGTTTGAAATGATAAATAAATTAATAAGAATCAAAAACAAAATTCATTTTTATAAATCATTATAAAGTATCATTAAATCGTTACTTAATCATTCTGTTGTTTTCCTTATTTCTGTATTTCTCTTCAGATTTTGTCTTTGTATGTTTAGTAGACTCCTTTCCATCGTTCTCTGGCACATTTGTATTTTGTTTTTGGTGTAGTTATTGTAAATCCATGTCTGGAAGCCATATGTAAGACAAGGTATTAAATATGAGTCCATAATTTTTTTTCTTAAGTTTTAAAATCCTGATTTAAGGGTTTCTTTATTGCTCCAGGATTTATTCCAGGTTATGTTGACTCGTCTTTTAACCTCATCGTCGTGTCTTGTCTTTGAGAAAGATACTTGTTGACCCAGGTAAACATAGTTTTAAACATATTGTAATGTACTGTTATTAACCTTTATTGGAATAGTTTGGTGGTTCGTCATAATAATAATCTTTCAATTGATAGAAAAGATTTTACATTGTTAGTGCATACATCGAAGTTTTGTAGTGGAGATGGGAGGTTGTAGTCATTATCCCCCGCTGTGACCAGCCGTATTGGTAGATGAAGAGGGGCTTTCCTGTAAAGAAAGTATATAATTATTTATATTATATGAATTAGTTAACGTATAAATTGAGTTTGTACAATTTGAAGGAATTAATTTTTATTATATTTACTTATGATTTTAAAGTAATAAGTTGATTTGTAATATCTTTTGCAAAGGGTTTTATATCAGTAATTCACTTCGTTATAGGTATTTATTTTTAATAAACAAATTTGTGAACAATACTTACCCCATACCATTATTTTATAAGTTAAACAATTTGTAAAAATATTTATAAAACCGAAATTTTGTAAACACGAAAATATTGAAAGCTCCTATCAAAATTTGAAAGAAACGTTTAAAAATAATAAGTGTCAACTGTCATAGCACCAGAGAACTTTCCGTTTCAAATATATCAAAAGAATAGTTTTATATAAAATAAATATATATAATAAGACATAATAGCTTATTGCGATTGATGAATTATTTAAATTAATTTTATATTTTATTTATTTTCATAGAAACATCTGTCGAAGAAAGTTTGACAGTTAAATTTCTAAACGTACTCAGAAACCACAAACAAAATTATCGTTCTTTCATTCGGTCTTGCGATGCTAATACGTTTCAGCTTATAGGCGGTCATGGTACGAAAAAATGCTATTGACTTTAGGTACCTAAACTCCGCTGCATCTCAAAGGAATTGTTTTAAGAAAGTTCATGGTAGGCCCCCTGCTCCTGCACTTGAGGATGCACTATTTTTTCGCTTGTTTAAAAGTTACAATAAAATAAATTTGGTTCTTGGTATTCTATAAGATTTAGTTAGTCTTGAGAAAGTATTACAAAATACAGGTAGAAATTATAATTTGCTATGTAGCTATGCATAAGTTTGCAAAATTTAATTCGTAATTTTTTCTTATAAATTGTTGTTAAAATATAATAAATTTATCTGTCACATAGACAGTAGAGCATATTCGTTAAATGTCAATGCACTAACTTGGCCCACTATAGGGTTCTATGATCTATGCCACTTCTTTTCGTTGTCAAGCAAAATGGCGGATCAGGTTAGTGCCGAATCTCCTGTTAATTTATTAATTTTTTAGTGTTATTTTCTTAGTTTTTGTGAAAATTCAATTTTAAACATCTTTTCAATAATGCAACTAATTCATTTTAGAGATTTTATTTTAAATAAAAGAATGATTTTGATATCATCCACGTGGGAAAAGTATCGATTAACTGTTTTGATTATTATTTTAAACCAGATATTGCACATTATGGATTCAGTTAATTTCAGGAAATGCTTGTTTGGTTCAATAAATATTTAATGTGAACTTCAACATATGGACCTATATAGTTATGAAATATAGGTTAGGTTGTGTGTGTGTGTGGATAAGAATAATAACTATGTATCTACTATAAGGTAAAAACGAGGGTTGCACATACAATATACACTATTAAACTACTATTTTTGTGATTTATCAACTCCCGTATGCCAAAATAACAGGTTTAATTTTGTATTCGTAATTTATCTATTTTTTTATGTTCGAACTACTTTTTTATTATTTCACGTGGTTGTCTCCTATTATTTTTTTAATTTTGTATAATAACTCCGTCAAACTAATTATAATTAAACTTGCAGACGGAACGTTCATTCCAAAAGCAACCAACAGTGTTTTTAAACCGTAAAAAGGGAATTGGTGTGAAACGTAGCAGAAAACCACTGAGGTACCACAAAGACGTGGGTCTCGGTTTTAAAACTCCTCGAGAGGTAAACTTTATACTAATGTGCTATTTTTTTTTCTGTAGACAGAGAAAGCGTTTCAGAAACAGTTGACGGTGTTCCTCAACCGTAAAGGGGGTCTGAAGAGGAAGGACATGAGACATCATAAGAATGTTGGTCTAGGATTCAAAACTCCAAGAGAGGTCTGATTTTGTTTACAGTTGCTATTCAGGTGGTGGCTTCATCGTTGCTAAGGGATTATTGGCTGTAATTTAAAAATGTCTTATTTAATTAATCAATTTATGAGTTAATATGATTAACTTATGTTTATCACAATAAGCAATATTTTAAGACATTTTTAATTTGGTTACTTATACACATGCTGGTCTATGTAATACACTGCTAAATCATCATCCATGTGGGCTGGTAAGATGCATGTTAATATTACATTTATTATAATAGTGGCTATACTTATGCTGTTATATGGGTCTACATGGATTTGCTATACTCTCTAGACAATTTAAAACTAATTATGCTAATTTCACTATTTTACATCATATTCAATTATACAATCATGTATTTATGAAACTCATGTATACTAAAAATATTTTACCATAATATTTCACAGGTGACTAACTCTATTTAGGCTTATTGTGCTAATAAGGTTTCATATAAAGCCTGATTTTTTTAATATTATTAAATGTCTTTATAAAAAAATATAATTATAAGTGAAGACAATTTCAAAAATATCATGCTTTAAATGTAAATACAATGTAATGCTATATAATATATTCTATTATAATCAAAATATTTTTATGATATTAATATTATAATTGATATACCTAAAAGTTTTGATAATTCTAAATTAAATTACCCTGTTGTAAACCAAGATGATGATATTCACACGACGGTCTTCTGACTACAAAATGAAGATGAACGTGTTTTAACCCAAACTCTGATTGGACTTTTTTTTTATAATGCCATTAGCCTCAGGACTAAGTTAATAAATAATACACATTTTTATTTAAATTTACTCAATTAAAATTCAATTTAACTCTCAGTAAATACATATATTATGTTATATAAAAATCAAATTAATTTTTTTAAAAGTTAATGGTATTATAAAGATTCTGCTACTGTTATGTTATCACGATGGCAAACTATACATTTATTTAAATATTTACTTTTCATTAATTCTGCAGGCAATTGAAGGTACCTACATTGACAAGAAGTGCCCCTTCACTGGCAATGTCTCAATCCGTGGTCGTATCCTGACTGGAGTAGTCCAAAAAATGAAGATGCAACGCACTATCGTCATCAGACGCGACTACCTACACTACCTGCCTAAATATAACAGATTTGAGAAGAGACATAGAAATATGTCTGTACATTTGTCACCTTGCTTCAGGTATGTTCTTTTTATGTCTATGTCTATATGCAATATTTTTACAGTTATTTATTAAAATTAATTATTTAAAAATTGCTTTGAAACACATTTTTCTAGTTTCAAATAAGAGTCACAAAAACGTCATCTTTTTATACATTATTAGTATTGTGTTAGTGAAGCTAGCAGTGAATTCAAAACGCGCCAAGGAATAATGATGATACTCACACGACGGTCTTCTGAAGACTATATGACGATAAACGTGTTTTAACCCAACTTCTGAATTTAGCTGTTACTAAGCAAAGATATCATTTCATGTAACATCAATAATAAATAATTTATTTTATATTTTCAGAGACGTTGAACTAGGGGATATCGTCACTATCGGCGAATGCCGGCCACTCTCCAAGACGGTGCGATTCAATGTATTGAAGGTTTCCAAAGGAAAGGGATCCAAGAAGTCATTCAGAAAGTTCTAAATAAAATTACTATTTAAGTACAGCTACTTTTCATTTGTAATTATAACCTTGCTAATTTCTGTGCGGCAGCTGCTGCATTGTATTCATGATATTATAGATAGGAATAATAAAACAGGCAATTAAGTGATTAACATAATATGTTGTATCCTCTATGATTAATATCTCGTTGTAAAGCCATTGCTTAAATGAAAACTGAAACTCTGGAATTAAAACTATTAGTAGGTATAATAAATTTTAAGTGGATGTAAGTAATATATATAAGTTCAGAAATGCGAAATATGCTTATATTAAAAAAAAACTAAAATTCGCAACTGGTTGCCAGTTGTGGGGAGGCCCATAAATAAATTAAAGGTGTGATTGTCAGGTTGCCTGACCAAACTTGATATCGCAATCAAACTATACGCCATATTTCTCTACCTATTTGATACTATTTGCTACCTCTGCAAAAGAAATAAAGTGGCCAGCCATTCTGACGTCAGGTTGGCTGACCACTATCATTTAATTGGGTTCTAAGAATCTTTGAGTAATAGCATTTTCATACATATTTTCTACTTTAGCAAAAAAACTTTAAAATAAGTCTCAAAAGCGTATAATTTTTTTTATTATTAATATGGCCATGAGGGGTCTAAAAACGCCTACAAATAATGTTAAGCAAGAGTTCGGCACTTAGAAGTTATCACACTATTACAGGCGCTTAGTCTTTTTCCAAAGGTGAAGATCCTATACTTTTTAGTAGAGGGTAGTTTTTCACAACTTGAACGTCAAAAAAGAAATATGTACATTAAATGCTTCTAATTTTACATTTACTGCCAGTTCTTAAATCAAAGGTGTAGTACGGAAGAGATGAACTGGCAATAAACACTCCGCTACTATTTTTAAGACTTCCTTTTTGGCGGGAAAAGGAGAGCCGCGTTTTTCAAATAAAATTTTGTTTTATTTTAAATTAAATTGTCTTTTTCAAGACAGAGTGCTTTTGGAGGAGAATAATGTCTTCAGAGAGTGATGGTGATGAAGACGGGTCTACAAAGTCACCCGTAGACTCGAAAAAGAGGCGATTTGATAACTCTTTAAAATCGAATGATGATAAGTATAAACCTTACTTTAAACCCGACTACAAGCGATCCTACCCGGATAATAGTAACATAGAAGAGTTCCCTGTTTACGTACAGGGAATTAAACTGGAAGATAAGATAGGTAATAAAAATCCTTTGCATTTATCAAAAATTTTCAAAAACGTGAAGGGCATTAAGGAATGTCGTCGAGTTAATGCGGCCAAAATTATGCTGGTTTTCAAACAAGCTGCAGCTGCTAATGATTTTCTGAGTCACGTTAGCTTACGTGACAATAATATGAAAGCTTTTGTACCAGCCTCTTCGGTGGAGCGAGTGGGTAAAATTCGTTTTATCCCTAAAGAATGCAGTAACGCGGATTTATACCACAAACTAATGGCTGACTCTGAAATTGTTGGTGTTAGACGTTTTATGAAAAGAACATCTGATGGTCTGGAACCCCTTACTACTATAAGCGTTACCTTTGTAGGAACTGTTCTCCCTCAGTATGTATATTTAGACAACTGGCGTTACAAAGTTTTCACTTATATTCCTCCTCTCATGCAATGTTTTAAATGCATGAAATTTAGACACAGTGCCAAAGTATGCAGAAATAATCAGGTTTGTTCAAAGTGTTCAGGTGGTCATTCCTATAAGGAATGCTCAGCTGAATTTTTAAAGTGTGTTAACTGTGGAGGAGACCACTTGGCAGTATCCAGGTTTTGTCCTCAAAAAGCAGCTCAGATTAAAAAACATGAAAATAATTATTCATCTAAAATGTACTCAACTGTTTTATTGTCAAGTGATTTTCCTCAGTTACCTAATGATAAATCAGTTGTAAAGTTGGCTCACAATAAATTAGCTTCACCTACTGTCCAACCTAAGAAAAAAAAGTTATCCCAAAATTCATCAGACAGTTCAATTTCAGTCCAGTCTGCTCCTCCTAATAGTGGTTCCTATGATCAGCTCATTAAAGATGATAAGTTCTTAAGTAAAATTATCAAAACTTTAGTTATGTTAGGCAATTCTAATACAGCTAACACAACTGCACACATTAAGGATATATTAATACAAAACTTAACAAAATAATGGATTATTTACGATTAATGCAACATAACATACAGAGTGTCAATAATAAAAAACCACTTCTTAAATCTTTATTATATGATAATAAAATAGATGTGTGCTTGCTAAATGAAACTTGGTTAAAAGATTCTGGTCTGCCTTTTTATATACCTGGTTATATATTTGTTGGAAAAAATGCTAAAAATGAGCATGGAGGTGTAGGTATTTTAATAAAAAATAATATTAAATTTAAGGTCTTAAAAACTACTTTCTATCAAAATATTCAATTTATAGCTATTTCTATAATAACAGGATGTGGTCCTGTCTCAGTGCTCTGTGTCTACTGTCCACCAAATAATAGCTCAATTAGTTTGATTAATTTGAGAAAGATTATTTTGCAATTACCCAAGCCTTGTCTTGTATCTGGTGATTTTAATGCTCATAATATAGCTTTTGGTTGTGATACTACCAATTCAAGAGGTCGTGAATTATTTGATATATTTGATGATGCTGATTTATGTATTTTAAATTCTGGTGACCCTACTACTATTTCTAGACCTGGTAATAATGCATCAGCCATTGATGTTACTTGTGTTAGCCCTGATATTGCACCACTTTGTGAGTGGTATGTCGGTGATGACTCTTTAGGGAGCTATCATTTACCTACTTTTGTTAAGATCATTACCTCAACTCAAAAATATACAGTTCAAGAGTCTATACATAAGTATTTATATAATAAAACAAACTGGAATATGTACATTGATAAATCCAAAGATATATTTGATAAATTTTCTCCTTCAACAATTGATCCTTTAGTTCAATATGATGAATTTTCTAAATTACTACTTAGTTTAAAAGAAAACTGTGTTCCATTGTTAAAACATAAATCTTCTAGTAAAAAGTCTGCTCCTCCAGCTCCTTGGTGGAATGATACTTGTGCCGAGGCTGTAACCAAATCAAGAGAAGCGTTAGCTAATTATAGACGTAATATGACAATGGACAATTATATAGAATATAAGAAAATAGATTCAAGGAAAAAAATTATTATTAAAATGGCTAAGAAAGACAGTTGGAAAAGTCTTTGTTCGTCTTTTAATAGATTCACTCCAGTATCCCGAGTGTGGAATTTTATTAGAAGATTTAAGAGAATTAACATTAATAGAAATGTGTCCAAAAATGATGAGTGGATAGCAAGTTTTTTAGAGAAGTTAGGGCAGCCTAGTAATAACAACGATAATATTTCTGATTTATTTGAATTTAATGATGGAAGTCAGTGGAGCAAGTTTCTACTTAACTCCTTTTGTTTTGAAGAACTTGACATGGCTTTGTCTTCAAGAAAGAATACAACCCCTGGCCTTGACGATATTCCTTATATTATGCTTCAAAATCTACATGTTTCTGTAAAACATATTCTACTTAATATTTTAAATTCGCTTTGGTCTCAGCAATTGATTCCACAATCTTGGAGGTTGCAATGTGTCATACCAGTGTTAAAACCTGACAAACCAAATGATCATTTTAATTCGTACAGACCCATTTCTCTTACATCTTGTGTAGGGAAATTGTTTGAGCAAATGATTAAAATTAGACTGGACTATTTTGTTGAAAACCAGAAACTTATTCCTTCTTGTCAGTTTGGATTCAGAAAAGGCAAAAGTGCAGCAGAAAGTTTTATAGCTTACTTGACTGATATGAAGAAGTGTTTGTTATTAGTAGACATCGGATTATATGCACTATCAAAATGCCAAAATATGCATGCAAATATGCACTAAAAAAGGGCGAAATATGCACAATAAAAATGGAATTAGAATAAATAAAACTAATAATTTATTACATAGAATTAATTAATATAGGTACCTATTTATTATAATTCTTGTGACAGTAAACAATAATAAGTTTTCTTGAGCAAACTTGTGACGTTTGTCACTTAATATTAATTTATAGGCTGAAAATGACCTTTCTTCGTCAACTGACGTCACCGGACAGAACTTAAAATTTGGCGCCATTTCTGCAGAGACCTCTTCAGGCAGACTTTGTCCGGTGCCGTTGATAAACGCGTCAATTTTCCTTATCCCTTCAAAACCGGGGTTTTTATACAAAACTGCATTTAATTTGCCACGAACTTTTTGCGATAGTGAACTCGGAAGGACTCTGTTCAATAATTTTTTCACTTGTTTCCAAGGACTGGCATAGAGGAAAGTTTTTTGTTTCTAATTTCTCAATCGCATCGGGTATATTACTGAAATGTGTTGAGATAATAGCAACATTTTTTTAAATTAATGGATCCTCAAATGCCAGCTGGCTCGAATTGATTGAAATGGCATCTGATCTGTCAAATTTTTTAACAACTTCTTTTATTGCTTCGAAAATTTCCGCATAAAATAATACGGCTTTCAACCAAGTTCCCCATCGTGTTAATATTGGCTCTCCCGCACGCATCCCGCCAACACAGTATTGTGCGCCGACCACTGCCAGCCAAGACAGTCGCGTTAGCTAGCAATACAACATGCCAAACACGTATACCTAACTATTGAAATAAGCACTATCAATGAAAAAGTACCAAAATATGCAATAATGCTGTAAAAATAGAATTATATGCATTTGCATATGCAAACATGCAAATGCATATAATCCGATGTCTAGTTATTAGGTTCTACTGCAATTTGTGTTTTCCTTGATGTTCAGGGGGCATATGATAATGTAGATCTTCACCAATTAATTAGGGTGCTATATTCCTTGGGCTTCCCAGGAAAGCTTTTAAAATGGATTTTCCATATGTATTATGGTCGTTCTTTATACATTAAATACAATAATGTTTTTCATGGTCCAAAATTAGCATTTAAGGGGTTGATGCAAGGGTCTTCTTTATCACCAATCCTGTATAACCTTTATACTTCACAAATATATACATATGTGACTGAATCTGTAACAATATTACAATTTGCTGATGACATCTTAATATATAGTGTAGGCAGTAATTTACAGGTTACTCAAGCAAAAGTTAATTCAGCTTTATGTCAACTTAACTACTATTATACTGAAATACTTAAATTAAATATAAATAGTAGTAAAAGTTCAGTTTTAGCTTATGGTATTGATACTAATGTAAATGTTAAGTATAACAATAATTTAATCCCTCAAAATAGCGAAAAAAGTTTCTTGGTGTAATTTTTGACACTAAATTAAAGTTTACCAAACACATTGACTATATTTGTAGTAGAGCTTTGAAAAGTATTAATATTTTGCGGTCCTTAGCAGGAACTTTTTGGGGTTCTGATCCAAAAATTCTTTGTTTATTATATAAAAGCTTAGTACGTAGTCATTTTGATTATAGCTGTCTGGCATATATGAATATTAGTCCTGTATTATTAAAAAAGCTTGATGTTATCCAAAATATTGCTCTTAGAATTGTTACTGGTGCAATGCGTACCACTCCTATCAATTCTATGGAGGTTGAGTCATGTATAGAACCACTATGTATTCGGCGAGTATTAATTGCTGAAAAATTTTGCCTGAAAGTTATAACTTCTCAGAATGATGTTCTTCTTCCTAAACTTTCTTATTCTATAACTATCACTAATACACCAGATTTGCCTTCAAGTATAACAGCGACTAATGTTCTCAATAACCAGATCCCTGAATTAATGGGAATTATGAGCTTTATGACTGATTTATCTGATAACATGTACAAATCTGAACTATGGCCTGTATATCTCTGTAAATATAAAACTCTTATGTGTAAATTAAATATAGATATGTCCAGTGTAGTAGATAATATAGACTTTCTTGATTATTGCTGTACCAAGCCTAACAGTTACAAAGTCTACACTGATGGGTCTAAATCTTCATCTGCAGTGAAATCCGGTTACTATGATCCTCAGGCTAAAACCTCAAAATGTTTTATGTTAAGTAATACTTGCAGCATATTTACAGCTGAAGCTTATGCTATCTATCAAGTTGTATTGTACTTACAAAGTTTACAAATTAATGATAACTATGTGGAGTTCCTAATAATTTCAGATGCAAAAAGTGTGTTAATGGCTTTAGACAAATGTCATACTCATTATAGAAATAATTATTTATTGTATAAAATTAGAGAAGCATTGATATCTTTGGATACTCCAATAACATTTAAATGGGTGCCCTCTCATAGGGGTATCAAGGGAAATGATTTAGTAGATGGTATTGTCAATTCTAATTATGATGAGGATCATAGTATTACATGCAGAGTTCCTTTTACGGATTTTCTTTTCGACTTAAAACAAAGAAGTCGCAAGTTATGGGAAAGCTATTGGAAATTATCCTCACAGCATAAAGGTAGTTGGTATGCAGAGATCCAAAAAGAACTTCCAAGTAAACCTTGGTATGATAAATACAAAGGAGCCAATGAACGTAAATTTATAACCATTATTAATCGTTTGCGGTTTGGCCACTGTCAGACTCCAAGCCATTTATTTCGTTTTAAAATTATAAATAATAACAGATGTACATACTGTGGAGGAAATGAGGCCGACTTATCCCACCTCATCTTAAGTTGCCCGACCTTTAATTTTCAACGATTAATACTAGTAACGGATATTATGAAGTTGATGGATTTTCATAAGAATAATCAGACTAAACTTGGAAATTCTTTAGCAAATAACCCGACAAGATCAGCTTTAGACTCATCAGTCACTGCAAATGGTAGTCATCAATGTCAACCATCACAAATAGAAATTCCCCGCCGTGTCCAAGATTTACTGAAATGTCCAGTCCTATTCAAAGCTATTTACTATTATATAAAAAACACGGTTGAGAAAATTTAAAGCTCACCACTGTATTATATAAATTGATTGTATTTTATGTTAAGTTAGTATAGTTATTTGTGTAAGATATTTTGTTATAATTCTTTTTTTTAACTGCCAATGGACTTTGTATCCGGCTAATAAATAAATAAAAATAAAAAAAAAAATAAAAACTATTTTTAATCGCCAAGTTTTTGTTTTACACAATGTTTGTAAGGTGCTGCAACCATTACACCATGTTCGACATGTCATCTTAAGTAATTAATAATAATAAATAGATTTAAAACAAAGATTTGTCCTCTATCAGCAGGAGGCATGGTGAAATAGGAGCACGCACTTACATTCTCGTGGGAACAACACGCAAATACATAGTCGAAATCATGGATTTATATCGTTAGATAGGCCCTTACCGCAGTGAGACCGCGCCGTGTTGTCGCACAGTCGAAGTGAGTGAGTTCACTAACCTGGGATCAGTGCACCCCTAAACACAGTGTTAGCCGGACGTGTTGTAAAGGACGTTTGCGAGCAGTTTAGTGTCACAAAATGCCATCGTGTGCCTTTCTAAAGTGCAACAACAATTCTAGAAACACAAATAAAGCCAGAGGTGTAACATTTCACTCGTAAGTATTGCGATTTGGTTTAAAACTTTTATTTTTCCTTCCGCACTGTCTAAAATAACAAATTTAAATGGCGAGTGCACGAAAGAGAAAGTAGTGTTTGCAACTAATGTAGGAGAAAAAGAGATGACACTAGTTTCGACCGTACCTTCTACATAAATTGCACTGTTTTAGGACGCCATGTTGACGCACACATTCTAACGTTTTCGTTAACGCACACATTCAAAAACAATGCCACAGTTTTTGGTGTCGGGGCCTACCTAACGATATAAATCTATGGTCGAAATAACTAACATCACCAGTCCCCAAAAGTAGGACCCGTTCGCGAGTATTATTCATTAGTAAATAACACTTAGTTTAATATAAGCCTTTGCAGAGTTGAATAAACAGTTATTTACAGAATTACTTTTGTATATATTTGATTTTGTTTTGTTCGAGAAGTTTAGCAGCTGCTAAACTTCTGAGAGAGAAAAAGAAGAAAAGAAAATAAATATAGATTCAGTTTTCCATGCAATGTAATTTTAAGTATCAATAGTAAAATACTAAATACGTATAGTATTTAGTTTCATAGAAATACAGTTACTATCAATGTAAAAAATAATAAAATAAAATTAAGGAAGTTTAATCCACAAAATATATCTTTTTTTTTTTTTTTTTAATTTATTTATTAGCCGGTTACAAAGTCCATTGGCAGACAAAATATATCAAACTTTTAGGAATACCATACTAATTTTTTAAAATTTGCCGCACTTTTTCGTTATCTTCTTTCATTATCCAGACTCTATCACCTATATTTTTCCCTCTATTAAATCTGTGCCTATATCAAAGTAGTGTTGCCAACTTAGAGGGTTTCCCCCTAAATTAAGGGGCACCAAGATTTCCAGGGGTTTTTTGAGATGTAAATTTATTTAAGTGGATTTTAAGGGCGTATTTACATTATACTTTATATAATAGTTTTTTTGAGCCAATGAAACTCTTATAAACTCCAAGTCTTGATTTAATTACATATTAGGAAGGTCTAATAGTTCAAGATCGAATTTTCAAATATGTATTTTTAATGCATATTTGAAAATATAAGATTCTGAAAAGAAAGAGAAAGAGATTTCAGAAAAGACAAGAATTTGCTTTAAAAAAAAATTAAGGACAGGATTTTTAATCAATATTTTGTGGTCTTTGAAGTTCATCCTAGGGGGTAACATTCTGTAGTAGTTAGCATCACTGTGCAGTATTGCCAGATCAGAGGACTTCCCCCTAGATTTAGGGGGTTTTCAACTGAGTTTTTTTTTAGGGGAAACTTCAAAAACACGCCAAATACAGTTTTTTGCTATTATTTTGCTATATATTGTATATCAAATTCCTGATTTCAGAACTAAATTGAACAGATCGTAAGAAAAGGATCCTTGTGGTTAACCATACTAATTGTATACTTGTTTGAGTTGTCAAAGAACGATGTCATTTTGATTAAATACAAATTCTGAAATTACATGAAAATTCAGTAATAACACTACACAAGAATTATTAGGTCAAGGCGTTAGCTTTGGTTGACGCACGTGTTAGTGAGATTTCCGTGTTTTTCTCGGTGTTTCTGTGATTTTCCTAAGCTGAAATAGTTGTTATTGTTCTATTTAGATAAAACTAACCCTATTGGTGCTGGTAAAGTATAAAATTTAAATTAATATAGTTGCTGCAGTTTTAGTAATATGGAATTAGATCCTGACCCCGAGCCTCCTGACCCGGGAACCTCTTCTACGTCTCGCAAACGACAAGGAGAGGAGAGAAATGAACCATCCTTTAAAAAAACTATTACGGATCCCGCTCAGGCGAACCCGTCTATACAACACCTTTATGTCCACCCCTCCTTCTCCGATGGACCTAGGTCTTACTCTAATGAAGATAAGGGTCCGTTCATTGTCCAAGTCTCCCGTGAAGTAGAAGACCCATCTTCCGGAGCCTCTTTACGTGCTATTACATTCGGCCAGTTTATGCATAAGCACAAAATTAGTTCTATCATACACGATGGTGTAAAAAATATAGGCCGTAATAAAATCACCGTTGAGTTCTCTTCTGCTGAAGCTGCCAACAACTTTCTGGTCAACCCGGTTCTTAGTATGTGCAAGTTTAAAGCTATTATCCCCACTTACAACATTACCAGAATGGGGTTGGTCAGAGGTGTACCGGTGGACTGGTCAATGGACGAATTTGTGATTTCATTAGAGCTTCCTCCTGGATGTGGTGAAGTATTAAAATCAAGGCGACTGAACCGAAAAACAGTCACTGAGGGTGTCACCACCTGGGTGCCTACCCAATCTGTCGTCCTTACCTTCAGGGGGCAAATGCTCCCTGCCAAGGTTTACTCCTACCACACTTCCCTCCCTGTCGAAACGTACCAACTCCCAACCATACAGTGCCTGAACTGCTGCCGTTTTGGACATATAAAATCGATTTGTCGATCTAAGCCAAGATGTTACAGGTGTGCTCAGCCCCATACAGGTGATACGTGTGAAGTCACTTTAGAAAAATCCACATGTTTACATTGCTCAGGCAAACATTTTGCTTCTGACAAGGGCTGTCCAGAATTTACTCGACAGCAATCCATAAAAATGGTGATGTCCCAGGACAACATCTCATACGTTGAAGCAGCAATTAAGTTTCCTCCTGTCCGACGTTCATATGCTGAGATGACAAAAGAAATGTTTACCCCTCCTGCCTATTCTCTAAAATCTACTCAAAAAGCCCAAACTCCTACCAATGCTTCCTATCGCCAAACAATTTATCGCTCCCCTCGTCCCCAAGCTCCTCTAGCAAAGGGGTACGATAGAACAGCTCACCAGACTATTGTTGGTGAGTGCTCCTCATCCCTCCCAAATGGTTGTGCTCTCAACAATAATGTTGACACCCTTCCCTCTCAGGGAAAAATGTTAGAATTTATTTCTGAATTTCTTCTAAGTATTGTCGCTCCATGTAGCGAAATCCCCCTACCGCCCAACGTTGCCAAAAACCTATCCCAACTTTTTAAATTACTACAAAACGGACCCAATAACCCTAATTCAATGGAACAGTAAAAGCTTACGTTCAAAAAAACATGAATTAATTTCCCTCATAAACCTCCATAAACCCACGATTGTTGCCATCTCGGAGACATGGTTGAGACCTGGTTCCCGATTTCGGGTGCCTGGCTTTTCCTGTCTGCGGGATGACAGGAATGATGGGTATGCGGGCAGTGCTGTCTTTGTACGGCATTCCCTCCCATTCTCCCAAATTCCTCTCCCTACCCACAGCGATCAGATTAATGCTGTTGCTGTTCGTACCTTAGACATTTCTTTTGTATCTTTGTATATTCCTCACCCTTCTCCTTCTCTTCTTCCTGAGATACAATCAATTTTATCATCCCTTACCAGCCCTATCATAGCCATGGGTGACTTTAACACCCATCACACTATGTGGGGGTGCCATGCTAGTGATAGGTTTGCTCCACTGCTGATTGACTTACTCGACGATGTCAATCTCTGCATCCTCAATGATGGCTCTCCAACTCGCAGGGTATACCCTAATCAGAATCCCAAATCTGCAGTGGATCTCACCCTCTGTTCCCCTAACCTAGCCTCGCAACTAACTTGGAACGCCCTTGAGTTCACCTATGGCAGTGATCATTTTCCTGTAATTATTTCATTAAATAACAAATCCTTACCCCCCTCTTACCACAACCCCCTTTTAAAATATAAACTCAAAAAAGCAAACTGGAAAGATTATGCCCAATCCGTTGATTGCATGGTAGACACTCTGCCTGATTTGGAATGCGAAGAAAATGTCTTGTCTTGCTATGATCTTTTTTTAAATTCTCTCATATCTTCGGCCGATTCCCAGATCCCCAAAAAGCACTCTCCTAAAAATCAGCTGCTTTCCTCTCCCTGGTGGGATGATGAATGCAGCGATTTGTTTGGTAAGAGAATGGCTGCAGAGAAATCCTACTCAGCCAGTATGTCACAGGAGAACTTTATTAATTACCAGAAGCTTCATGCTAAAATTAAAAGGTTGGTATCCAGGAAGAAAAGATGTAGTTGGATACAATTTTGCGAATCCCTTAGCCCTCGTTCTCCATCCTCTATTGTGTGGTCTAATGTGAGGAGATTCCGTCGTTCCCTGAACCATGTTAATCCTTCTTCAAATAACCCTTCTGACTGGCTTAACAACTTTGCGGATAAACTGGCTCCACCTTTCTCTCCCTATGTGGACTCATTTCTAAGTTCTACGCCAGCTCCGGCTAACAATGAAATGGATGCTCCCTTTTCTTTCTCTGAGCTTCAAATCGCTCTTAATGGTCTCAAAGATTCAACTCCAGGGGAAGATGGCGTTCCATATTCCTTCCTGACTAGACTAAATGACAAAGCTAAACTTTACTATCTAAAAATAATCAACAAAATTTTTGAAACTGGTATTATACCGACATCTTGGACATCTCAAATAGTCATTCCCATTCTCAAACCTGGAAAAAACCCTTCAGATTCCAATTCTTATCGTCCCATAGCTTTGTCATCTACTTTAGCTAAAGTAACGGAACACCTTCTTAAAAACCGACTGGAATGGTTAATGGAAAGTAGAAATGTTCTCCCCTCATCCCAATTTGGGTTCCGGAAGGGTATGAGTACCACAGACAGCCTCAGTATACTGACAACAGACATTCGCCTAGCCTTTACAAAAGGAGAGTACCTTGTGGGTGTGTTTCTTGATATTGCTTCTGCATATGACAGTGTCCTACTTCCAGCGCTCAGGCAGAAACTGCTTAAGCTGAGTGTTTCTTCGAGGATGGTACATCTCATATGTAATCTGCTATTTACCAGATCTATTTTGATAAAGCATCAGAATACCTCTCTTCCCCCCAGACTAGTCTGGAAAGGTCTCCCTCAAGGCTCAGTTCTCAGCCCTCTGCTCTATAGCATTTATACCTATGACCTCGAACTGTCTGTTACCAGTTTTTGCAATATTTTACAATATGCTGATGATATTGTCCTCTATCACAGCTCAAGCAGTATAGGGGAAGTATCCTGTCGTATCAATTCTGCTTTGTATTATCTAGGCCAGTGGTTGTCTGACCACGGCTTGTCCCTGTCAGTGGGCAAATCTCAGGCAGTGGTGTTTACAAGGAAGAGATACATTCCCACTCTACTCATTTCATTTGAAAATCAAGCAATCAACCTGACAGATAAAGCAAAATTTTTAGGTATTTATTTAGACAACCGGCTGAACGGAATTGCCCATTCTGAACACATTATCAAAAAATGCGAAAAAGGTATTAACGTACTAAGAGCAGTAGCGGGAGTTTGGTGGGGCGCTCACCCCTATTCTTTAAAGTTATTGTATAATGCCTTAGTACGTAGTCATATGGATTACTGTATGTTTGTTCTGGATCCCTTTAACAAATCAGCTGCTGAGAAACTAAACAAAATTCAATATAGGTGCCTTAGAATCATTCTAGGTGCAATGAAATCCTCCCCTACTAACGCTTTGCAGGTTGAGTGTGTTGATCCTCCTCTACACATCCGTCGGCAGTATTTATGTGACCGCTTTGTTAGCAAGATGTTACAGCTATCATCCCACCCTCTTTGGCATCGATTATCCCAACTATCACATTCTCCTTGTACCCGCAACTCCTCTTCCTATCTGCTAGATAGTTATCTAAAGTTTACCAGCCTCCCTAACCCCCTGATATCTTTTCCAATAAATCCCCTGTATTCTACTTCTTATAAAGCCCTGGTATACAAACCTCCCATCATCACAGACCTTGGTCTGATCAAAGGAGCCCCAGATACCAACATCAAATTACAAAGCTATATTAATCAAAATTGGCCAAATCATCTTCTTATTTACACTGACGCATCAAAGCTGTCTCCAGACGGCTGTGTTGGTGTTGCCTGTTGGGTTCCTCGGTATAGAATTATCCTGAAATTTAAATGTCCTCCCGAATCTTCAGTGTTCACAGGAGAGGCCACTGCTCTATTGGAAGCAATCCTGTTTGCACACTCCCATAACATACAACAGACAGCTATTTTGACAGACTCTTTTAGTTGTTTAATGTCCATTAAAGAAAACCCATTTCGCAGCAAATCACGTTTTCCCATTATTCTAAAAATCAGGGAGACTCTGCTCTCTTGTAATCAAAAAGGATTGTCTATCATACTAGTTTGGATTCCTAGCCACTCAGGTATCCCTGGAAACGAAACTGCTGATTCATGTGCCAAATCAGCTGTTGAGTCAGGTTCTCTAGATCATTTTGAAAATTCAGCACAGGATCTTTGTACTCTTGCAAAGACATATCTGGACAGAACCTGGAAGACATTTTGGAATGACTCCAAATCGGTTAAGGGTAAGTTTTATGCTTCCATCCAACCAAACATACCAAGACAACCCTGGTTTTGTCATTATCGGAATGCAAATCGCTGGATTACATCCACAATCTCACGTCTTCGTCTTGGTCATGCTTGCACCCCTGTTCATCTAGCCAAGCTCCGGATAAGGGATCACTCTATCTGTGAGTGTGGCTTGGATGAAGGCACTGTATCTCACATTCTATTTAATTGTCCCAAACTAACCTTTCCTCTCTATGACGTTCTTCCCCGTAAAGTCCCCCGTCCTTTAAGTGTTAAATGTTTGTTAATGTTTGTGTTTAGTCCATATTGTAGATTTTTATGTAAATATATAGAAAGCAATAAAATTAAAGTGTAATATATATATAAAAATTATTATAAAGAGGAAACAGTATTTAATAATGGTATTATTACTCACTCATATTTGTGTTGTCTGTGCAGTCTTAAAACTAACAATCGAATTGCAACTATTTTGTTTTTGTTTAGGTGCATATTCAAAATTAACTTAATTATTATTTTTACCGATCAATCTCCATCGTGCCTTCTCCATCTACACGACACTGGCGAAGTACCTTGTGCCCAGTTGGCACATATAAAAGCCATAAAAAAAAAAAAAAAAAGAATTATTAAAGTGAAACTTCTTAAGGCGCAGAGGGCAAATTTTTACGAAAACGTCACAAAGATGTGCAG
Source organism: Pieris melete (assembly GCA_963693345.1). Classification (NCBI taxonomy): domain Eukaryota; kingdom Metazoa; phylum Arthropoda; class Insecta; order Lepidoptera; family Pieridae; genus Pieris; species Pieris melete. The sequence goes on from CAVNZK010000020.1 coordinate 291,087, forward strand.
CGTTTTTGTCGAAGAAAAGGGAGAGAGTTATTGAGACCAATTGAGAAGGGCAAATTACCTTATAGAAATTCTATTTTTTAAATTAAAATTTCGTAAAGAGAATTTATGAAATATTACTATTTTATATTTTATGCAAAATAATTTATTGAAATCTCAAATGACGCATTGTAAATTAAAATGCCACGTGTTTTAATATCGAAGAAATAAATTAAAAAAAATAATTTATAATTTGTATTAATTTTCGACACTTTAATATTTTAATGATAGTTAAATTCATTAAATTCCTAACATATCTTCCTATTTTCCTCCCTCTAAGTCTTGTAAATCTAAAGTTTTAGGTTGAACAAGACTTAAAATTGAGTTTGCCAAAGAAGTTTCTCTTCTGACATGTGTACTTTGTACTCACGCATTTTTTTTTGACGGGATCCTAGGGAATTTCTGCGGGAAATCAAATAAGTCTAGAGATACTTCGCCGAGATGATCTGGCTGCTGGCAACACTGTCACTGTGTCAAACATGTCGTTATTGTCGTCGCTTACTCCTAACTACGTAACAGTATCAAAGTCTAATTAATGACGATTAACGATAATGTTATCGTTTTTCTCTAAGCTTTCATTAAAGAACTCGCAGAAGCTGCCCGTGGAAGTCGCTAAACCCGCTTATATGGACAAAAGTGCATCGTTGCAGGAACTTGGCTACAAGGACAATAATGATTTGAGAGAAACTATTTATGGTTTGTTTTTTCGCCCTAAACTGTTTTTGTGTAGTTTTCTGTGATTTTTAATAAGTGTTGTGGTGTTTTAGACTTTTTGCGGACGATCCGGGATCCCGAAAAGCCCAGTACTTTGGAGGACCTTAAAGTTGTCTATGAAGAAGGGATCTTTATTAAGGAACCTACGGAAGACAATGTTCCCGTTTTAAGGGTTGAGTTCAATCCTACTGTGCCTCATTGTTCTCTAGCGACCTTAATTGGACTGTGCATTAGAATAAAGATACAGAGATCTGTTCATCATCCTGTAAAGCTAGACATTTATATTAAAAAAGGTGCACATACTACAGAAGATGAAAGTAAGTTGGTTTTTATAAATCAGTAATCATTATGAATATGGAGCTGACAATAATCAATTACATTGTCTTGGTATAAAAGTTTGATTTTCTTTTATCTACCTAAGTGTTGAGATACTGATGCATAGATAACTATGTGACCTTCAGTCACAATAATATAGTACATTATGATCATCATTAAAGGTTATCAGCTGATAATATTTAGTGTTTATCAAACAATACTATTTAAAGCCTTAGATAGCATATACTTCTCGATCAGTATACTAGAATCTAATTTTCATTTATTATCCTTTACTGACTATCTGTTAGCTAATTTGCTTTATCAATTTCCACTGCTAATTACTATATTAGACCTGAATTACTAATAGTATCCAAAGTATATGAAGATCAGATTGTAAACCCTTTTGTCTTTACCAGGCAAAGAACTACTATACTTATGTTTGTAAACATCTACTATAGTACTAGCTATCTTATATGGTTTTCTTAGCTTAATTTTAGCCATAGCATGATGTTATAATATAGCTTAATGAACTATCCAACTACGACTACTACTACTTTGCTACTAGATATATATATATATTATGTCACCTATATAGGTGACAGAATTTCTAAAATTAGTTTAGCAGTTTTACAGTTAATCCATTAAAAACCAAAAATATACTATTTCTTTATTATAATATTAGTGTAAGTCCAACTAACCAACTTGGGGTTTAATGTGGTATACTGTATGCTTATTAATAACAAAATGATAATCATTATATTCATTATCTATCTCTAAGTACTTATGTAAGGTATATAAATAATAGTTATTAAAAGGTTGAGTTGTGAGTTCAGATTACTATGATATATAACAATTTTAATAGGTTTATTATGGTTTATAGGATTATTATGATTTACACATAACAGTATTTCCTGCTTTATTACATTGTAAATAATTAAGAAATTTACAAAATCTTTCAATAGTTACACAATTTTTATACTAGACCTTAACATTTCCTGGGACTCTTTAGTCACATATATCACCTTTATATGTTTAACAGTTTGTTATGTTATGTTACATAACTTATGTATATGGCGAAAGGACAGATTAAGAAGCTGTATAAAACGCACTTAAGCATAGTGTCTAGTAGGCTAGTAGGGTATGTAATGTAAGACACTTGACTACATCAATTAGGTATCAGGCATGAATAAACTGTATGTTTACTTGCAAGTATCATATTATGTATTAGTTTTTCTTAATTTACATGTTATAGGGAAATTAGCTTTTTTATCACAAAATGTGATGTCTTGATATTTAAAAAATTTACTCATGTATCCTTTGAATCATGCTGCATACATATTTTTTATACCTTAACAACAATAAAAATACTCTTCAAAGATTCTACTTACACTTAAAATCTTATCAAATATAATATTGCTTATCTAAGATAAAACTTACTCTTTACAGTCAACAAGCAGATCAATGACAAGGAGAGAATTGCTGCTGCAATGGAGAATCCTAATCTGCGGAACCTTGTAGAGAGTTGCATTGCCGATGAAGAATAGTTATTCATTAGCATAGTTCAATTTAACAATATGGCACCCGACGCGGCATTTTCAAATATAGGAGATAAGAATGAATTTACTAAGTTTACCAAATTTCTTGCTTACAAAGGCGTGCAGGTCATCGTTGAATCAAGGAAAGGGGTTAAAATTGATGCAAATACAAAACAACAGTCAGCTGACACAGACTGGTTCAATCTCCAAATACCAGACTCACCCGAAGTTAATCAAGCTACTAAAAACGCATTACCATCAGATAGAATACTAGAAACTATAAGATCTCACTTAAATGTAGAAATATCAGTACAAACTGAGGATGGAGATGAAATGGTGCTTGAATTATGGACCTTGGGACTAGACGAAACGCAATTTGATTCATCTTTAAAAGCAATGAACACAGTTTACTTCAGAATGGGGATCCTATTGAAATCACTTATCACAATTACTAGAATCACTCCAGCATATCACTTATCACGGAAGCAGCGAACAGAGTCGTTTACAATTTTCTACAGAGTTTATAGCGGTGAGCCCAAGGTAAAGACATTGGGTGAGTCAGTTAAAAAAGTTCAAGCTGGAATGCTAAAAACACCTCTAGGAGGATTAGGTTTCACTGTTTCATATAGAACAAACTTCTCTATATCACCTAATAGGTCTGAAAAGAACAAAACACTTTTACTCAAGAGTGACCATTTCGAATTGAGTCCAAAGCATGTTATATTTGAAACAAAGAAAAAAAAGGAACCTTCATCTCCACAACCAATTGACCTTAACAAACCTCTTCGTCTAGCGGCATTCGTTGATGAATATCTCGTGGAAGAAGTAATAAAGGAGTTTTTCAAAAAGTTTCCTGTACCGAAATGCCGGACACCGAAATTTGAAATAATAGAGGATGAAACAACAATTTGTAAAAGCACCCAGGAGTTGGATATGAGTGTCATCTCCAAAAGCCCTACGTCGCTTGAAATGCCACCTAAAAAGTTTCCAGGATTTAGAAGTGAAAATGAACCACCATTGAAATTGTTATGCTTTCCCTTTGCAGACAACCATCCAATACGTGAGTTGGCTGAATTTTACAAAGATTTTTTTAATGCACCACATTTAAAGTTATCCAATTATGATACAGCATTCAAAGAAAAAAAGCTTGAAATGACAACTGAAGATTTTTCTGAAGATCTACTAAAACATGAGAGTTCATTAATAGAATTTGATCAATTGGTAGATGATATGTGCCGGTCGGCAGAGTGGAGCGGGAATTAATGGTGAAAGACTGAATTATTGTGGGATTTTAAATAAAGAATTATTGTTTATTTGAAATGTTTCTCTATTTTGTCTGATTGAACCTGATTCTATTTAATAAAAAAAAATATATATATACCTACTTATTCCAATATTTAATATTATGTATAAAACATTTTTCTTATTGTTAATAATATAATAGCTCAACAATTATTAAGATAGAAATATGATTGTGTGTGTATAAACAAATGTTTTGAGACTGAATGAACTTTATAGATATAAGACTGGTCTTAAATATTGATAAACAAGATCTCTTGCCCATTTTTACAGTAACATACATCTTGAGTTTACTGTAACACAATAAAGATTATTAATATATAGTTATAATTATTCCTTACTTTTAAACAGTTGTGTATGTTAGATGTTTTAAGAATTGAAGTTAACTTTATATACATATATGTGTTATAGAATGTATATATCACCGTAAAATTGTAAACACCGTTAGAATGTAATCTATCTCGCGAGATTGTAAACTGTCGAAAGATTGTGAACCTCAACGAACTGCTTACAATTTAACGTAATATTATTCGGTAGATTGTAATCTATCGAAGTGGAACCGTCAATTTGTGAAACGGATCGCACCTCGCGCGCTGATTGGTTGAACGGAATATGTCCCGCGCCACCATATTTGTTTGTTAATTCGTTTGTTGTCGAATGTAACTTGATTGTTTTGATGAATGTAAATTAATGTCGTGTTGGAAGTAACTCACAGCTTTAGAATTAGTTATATGAAATTGTTGGGAAGTAAAATTAATCTGTGATTGACCAAAGAAGTTTGAATGATAACTAAGTTAGTGTTAGAAATGAAATGAAAGAAAATTTCATTAATTTTTCAATTTTAATTTGTTTGTGAGGAGAAAATGAGTTGGATTTAGAAATCAAATGAAAAAATTTCCTGTGCTTTAGTACGCAAGGGTGGAGGGGCTGCATTTCCCGTAGCGCCGGAGCTGTCCAATAAATGTATTAATATTCGGTTAGGTGAGGTAAGTATATTAATATTTTTTTAAATAACATAATTGATGTCAAAATTTCAAAATTATCGTGAAATTTTCTTTCATTTCATTTCCAACACTAACTTAGTTATCATTCAAACTTCTTTGGTCAATCACAGATTAATTTTACTTCCCAACAATTTCATATAACTAATTCTAAAGCTGTGAGTTACTTTTAACCTTACTACCTTTATACATCAATTCACATTCATCAAAACAATCATTTTACATTCGACAACAAACGAATTAACAAACAAATATGGTGGCGCGGGGCATATTCCGTTCAACCAATTAGCGCGCGAGGTGCGATCCGTTCACAATTTGACGGTTTCACTTCGATAGATTACAATCTACCGAATAATAATACGTTAAATTGTAAGCAGTACCTACGCTGAGGTTCAAAATCTTTCGACAGTTTATAATCTCGCGAGATAGATTACAATCTAACGGTGTTTACAATTTTACGTTAACATATATGCAGTTGTGTAAGAATATAGTATGAAAAATATTATCTAATATTTTAGTGTTGGACAATTTTAGTATGTGGTTGTAGCAAAATTATTTTTCAATGCCAATTTGTTGGAAAGTATAAAGTTTTGGTCTTATTATTTATACAATGACGTAGAAACTTTTTTATTATTCTTGTTTGTAATTGTCTATAGTAAATAATCATACCACTTTGTGTATTTTATCTCCATACATACTAGAATATCCAAATACATGAAATCTTTGTATGTATGTTGGTATATATTACCAATGCACTATGACGAATAGCCACTATGTATACAATCTAAAACTACCTAATTCAAAATTTTTCTACGATAATTGTTTTGTATTAGTGATTTATGGACTTGTAGATATTAGTTAAAATATACCTTACCTATGTTAAGAATTCAAATAAAGGTAACATATTATAGCATGTTTTCAGTTATCAATTTATTTAATTTTCAAAAAATGTTTTTAATAATAAAGAACAATATTCACTAACCAATATTTTATTGAATAATCATCATGTATTACAAAGAAGAATAATAGGTTCTTAAATAAATAAAAGTAGTGTATGTACATGTAGAAACTAGAAAGTCGAAAACTAAATTTGTATGTACTATGTATGCTCTATGGCGCGAAGGTAAGTTAAGGATTCGTTTAAATATAAATGAAACTTCGCTTCATATATTATATGATTACTAGTTATGTTTTTTTTTGTTAAGGATCCCGTTTTGTAAATTTATTTATCTTCACAATGGAGGAAATAAAGAAAATGGTTTTAGGATCTAAAGTTTAAAATATAAATATATAAAAGGGCATTTAAAGTATAAACTTATTTTATGGTAGAAAAAAAGGTCATAGAAAATTCTCTTTATTATCTATCCTCGACGACAATACTAAGGGTATGTTCCGATATACACTGCGACCACTGTACAGAGTACTGTCAATTTAGTATACTGTGAAACCGTTTCTCTATAGCAAGCTATACTGGTTACAATTTAAAACGGAACGCAGTCCAGTATACTAGTCAGCTTCGTTTTTCGACACAGTTTTCAAATGAGTGCATCAAAGTTTTTCAATTCAAGAAGAAAAACTATTATTGGAGTATTATCGCATTAAAAAAATCTATATTAATATTAACTGTCAATTGAATTAATACTACAAAGAAAGTAAGTTAGAATTTTAAATGTTTGTTATTAAACTGTAAGTTATATCAGCCGTTAGGCATTCAAGTGGTTTTGATTGATCACGTGATCAAAGCACTGCGAGTACCTTACCTCGAAAACGCCAGTGCTCGCAGTAGAAGTATAGCGGGGATTTGTGACGTCATATATTTCCCTAGGACGCTGCGGCTGTATACTGCGTGCCATAGCGGAACGAATTTTTGAACAGTGGGAGCACTATACAGTACTCGCAGTGTATATCGGAACATACCCTAAATTGTAATGTAATGTCGCTGTCATTTGTTGGCTTGCGAGTTGCGAGTAGCGACTATTAGTCCAGTCAGTCAAGACAATTAATTCATTATAATTCCAAAAGTTTTCAAATTTTGATGTAAGGTCGGGAGTGGTATTAAAACAAACTATAAAATTTTGCAACCTGCTCTGCGGTCCGGAACATTGTTAAAAATGCAATAAATGATAATTTGCTTAGTTCTTGAGACCAAAATTCCAAAAGTTCTGCAAAGTTGGAGTGGTGTTAAATATATTATTTTACATCACGTGTCAAATTTGCAACCAATTTAAGTGTACGGAACATTTTTGTTATTAAAAATTAATGTTGTTCTTTATTAAACTGAAGGAAAACGTTCCAAAAGTTCTGCAAATTTGACAGATATATCGAAAATAAAATAAATAAGAAAAAATCTTCCGTACACTTAGGTTGGTTGCAAATTTTATACGTGATATGAAATATTATATCGAAAACTTCCCCAAGTTTGCAGAACTTTTGGAATTTTTTCACGACCATACAGACATAAAATTAATTTAATTGCAATTTTAACAATGTTCCGGACTGCGGACAAGGTTGCAAAATGAGATTTATTGTCGTTCCAATGTACCATTCACTTGACCGAAGTTTGAAAACTTTTGGAATTATTATCAAATTTTCGATTTCGAATGTCTATAATGACTGGTGTATATATTATAAGTAGTAAGAACGAATACCTACTTGACGCTGGCTAATGCACAAACAGTGCCAGAGCCCAGAGCCATAAAGGAAAAAAAAAAAAAAAGAACGGTTAAATGTCAAAAACATACAACTCAAAACATTGAGACAAGTTTCTGTTTGTTGATTATTTTTCAAACAAATTTTAATTGAAATAAAAACTAATACAATGCGTAGACATAAGTGGTAATCAAAGGTGAATAATAAGATAAAAAGTGTTCCCTTAATTTTAAACTTTTGTTCTAACCTATTTTAATAACTGTAAAATATGTATTCGATTTGCCGACAAACACACCCGGCTACGGGGGTGGAATATGCTGTAAGCTGTTGTTTTTTTGAGAATGATGAGATGTGCTTGGTGACTGCTGGTGCCAATATTTTAAAAGTGTTCAGACTTGTGCCTGAAGGGAGCACTAAAGAAGTCAATGCAGGTTAGTAGGTTAGGACTGAAACTTACCGTTTTATAACTCTGATTTTGGTCAAATGTAAACGGTAATCACTGCATTGTAACATAAATTCTCTTTGTCTTTTCTAAACAATCTCTAAGCCTAGGTACTTTTGTACACCTCCACATCAAATTCTAAGCATTTCATACTTTCCATAGCTATAATAAATATACGGAATGTTGCATTATTTAAATGTATTTATATGATTTTCTTGCTACAAGTACAAGATGTAAGGGTTAAAATTGTGTTTGATTTCATAGCAAATGTCTAAACAGTTGTTTTTGTCTTAGTATGCTTAAATACATAGTAATCTTAATTGATACTTCTAGCTGGTCAACCAATACCACCCAAAATGAAGTTGGAGTGCCTAGCTTCATACACATTATGGGGAAATGTTATGTCTATTTCATCTGTAAAATGCCCTAGTGCAGGCCGTGATCTATTACTTGTGTCATTCAGAGAAGCAAAGCTTTCTGTCCTACAGTATGACCCACAGACAAACAATCTAGTAACTTTGAGTATGCATTACTTTGAAGAGGATGATATGAAGGTAATATTAGAGGATTTACAATGTAATTAAACATGATTAATTGAGATCCACACATTAGCTATGCTTCCTTTTTTAACTAAAATTTAACTAAAAGATGATAAAACTTAATAAAATGATGTTCGAATTTTTTAATAAAATTACAAATGTAATGCCTTATTATTCACTTATAGAATGGCTGGACTACACACCCTCATATTCCTTGGATAAGAGTGGATCCAGAATTTCGATGTGCAGTCATGTTATTATATGGCAAAAAGTTGGCTGTGTTGCCATTTAGAAAAGATCTTACGTCTGAAGAAGGAGATCCATTAGAGGCCAAACCTTTAGAAGATGACAAGAAAAATGTATGTGTTTTTATACAGAAAGCTTATTTTTTATTAGTGTACATATAATAATTAATTTTTTACATGTAAACGATATAACACCAAACTTATAACATAGAAATCCCCTTATTACAGCAAACTCAGCCAATGATGCGAGCCCCAACTTTAGCCTCTTATGTAATAGTATTAAAAGACTTAGACGAGAAGATAGACAATATACTAGACTTGCAGTTCTTATATGGATACTATGAGCCTACATTGTTACTTCTGTATGAACCTGTAAGAACATTCCCAGGGTAAGAATCTATACTAATATTATTTATTTATCTTAAAAAGTTGGCCAATGGGCATTACAATAAAAACTTACATCTAGGAACACAAAAATAATAATAAAAACTGATTGTATCTTTTATAAGCAAACACATGCATGCTTTTTACTTAATGACTATTGCTAATAGAATTGTTACAAACTATAAAAATATGTGATCTAAAAAGCAAGAGATGTAAATGATAAGTTATTGCAAAATTTAAAAAAAGGGTGCTCATCTTACCTAATCTACATACCCTGAAATATCAGTGTTAGATCCTAGGATGGTTCTGCTTAAGGGAATGAGGAAGAAAATGAGGAATCCTTATGTATATTTTTGAGAGATTTTACGAATATCACAAAGTTTTTTCAGATTTTATTATATATCTCTATAAAGGGGGTTTTTTATTATTATATGGAATATAAAAAATACATGTAATATATTATGCAATATACAAAAACAAATCTGTTTATACTATTAGTTTAGATAAATGTGTCCGCACGTGCATGAGTAACAAGATAATTATTTATTTCTTAGTCGTGTAGCAGTACGAAGTGATACCTGTTCAATGGCAGGTGTTTCTTTAAACATGAGCGCACGGGTCCATCCCGTCATCTGGTCAACGGGTGGCCTTCCTTTTGACTGCTTGCAAGCTGTGCCTGTTCAGAAACCACTTGGTAAGATTTTTTTTATTGATTAGATTTAATGTCCTTGAATGTTGTAGAGGGAGAGTGTTCAATAAGGACACATTGAATTGTGAGCAAATCCTCAGGTGAACATATATAGTAGTTTTAAGATTCATTCACATTATATTTTATTTTTCTTAATTTTGAAGTGGTTATAGAAATGGTTTAAGCAAATGATAACTTTGCAGGTGGTTGCCTGATATTAGCAGCAAACTCCCTCATATACCTTAACCAGTCAGTTCCACCCTATGGAGTATCATTAAATAGTATAGCCACACATACTACTAACTTCCCACTACGTGAGTATTATTTAATTATTTATAAAAATAAAAATATTTTACGGCACATCAGACATCCTTTCTATGCCATTTTCTTCTCATTAACAGAATCCATGACAACTCGCGTATGATCATATTATTTTTGAAGTGAAAACTTCTTTAGCGGCGTTGTTTACTTTTTGGAATGGGTAAAAAATGTTAAACTCGCGTCAGGACGTGGGACCTGATCGAAAATTCGTAAGACGGATGGAGACTAGACAGCTGGCGCGTATTTAATGTAATAAAAATTGTCATGTTTGTGTAGGATGGCGCAATAAATAAATATTAATAGATTTAAAATGTGTTATTTAAATGAAATAATATTCTAGGTATCCAAGAAGGAGTGTGTATAACCCTAGATGGTGCCAAAGTGGCCACGTTGGGCGAGAGTAGAGTGGCCTTGGCACTTCGCGGAGGCCAACTCTACGTGTTGACGATGTTGTCCGACTCTGTTCGAAGTGTCAACAGTTTTCATTTGGATAGAGCTGCAGCTTCTGTATTGACGAGCTGTGTGAGTTGGATTTCAATATATTTATGTTTTAATATAAGATTAAAATTATTTGTTTACAAAACAGTTATAAAAAATCAGCAGTTGAATACAAAGAACATAAAAACGGAAAGGATATATAACAGGAACTATATAGTAGCACTGATGACAGTGTTACTAGATCTTCAAGTGATTTTTTCGTATATACTATTTCGTACTTCAGTATGTAAAGGATAACCCCAGAAAGCGGTTTATTATTGAATGATGCGTTCTCGACTTCACTAAGTGCATTTACAACTTCTGAAGGAACCAAAAGTATCTCGAAATGAATTGTGAAATTACTCACAGTGCGTTGCCAATCGGTGAACAAGTTGGTCATCGTAGGCAGACATTTCTGTATCTGTTTCTCTGAGACTATTTCTCTGATTTCAGACATTACCAAAAATAAACAATATTCCCCGTCTAAAGATGGTGTTGAAGTGATTTTTAATGCAATGATTTTAGATGTGTGTCATCGAAGAGGACTTTCTCTTCTTGGGGTCTCGTTTGGGTAACTCTCTTCTACTGCGAGTGACAGAGAGGGAGAATAGAATGATTTTCTCCATTGATCGACCGTTATCGGCTACTGTCGATCTTACAGAAGGTAATTATGACATTTTTAACGCAAATTAAACTTCGTTATATAGCAATGACAGTTCACTGAAGCGTCGGTTAGACAGGCATGTTCTGGACAGGCCATATCTCACTTAACACGTGGGTTTGTAGCCAAACGTTTGTCCAGTTCTGTATCGGTGTGTTATTTAAATCTTATTTTAAAGAACTGTCATGGTTTTTCACTATGTTTGACATTATAGGAGCTTAATGGTTTGACCATTATCTGTACTGCGATTGTAATAAAAAAAGTTAAACGATTTATAATCTAATATTTAAAATTCTCGTGTCTAAATGTTCGTTCCCATACTCCTTCGAAACGGCTTGACCGGTACCTATGACATTTTTATTCATATTCAGTAAGTCTGAGAATCTCTCAAACCCCTATGTGATAAGGGGTGTCCACCCAAAAATTATTTATTTTTATTTTTTTCGACAAAAATTTTTTGATTTATTTCTTTATGACACGATACATCATAAAAAAATACATACAACCCTTAATTTCCACCCCTCTACGATTAACCCCTATTTTTAATTATTTATAGTTATTTTTATTGAATTAAAAAAATGTTTCCTAGATGTAATATACAACGTTTGCCGGTTCAGCTATTATGTATATTTAAATAAATGATTTCTTTATTTACATAGCTCTTATAAACATACAATATTAATGTGTAAACTACTTTTTGTCTTTCAGATACAGTTAGAGAAATCCAAAACAAAGACGCAGCCGATCCGGCGTCGAAACGACGTCGCATGGACACGATCAGCGATTGCGTGGCTTCTAATGTTATTGAAATTAGTGATAAAGACGAATTGGAAGTGTACGGCTCCGATATACGGACGTCCACTCAACTTACGAGTTATGTGTTTGAGGTAGGTATATTAATTAATCCCCTTCAAACTCGTGCGTTGGCAACACTAACATAAATCAATCAGTGGCGCTACAACCTCTTTAGGTCTTGGCCTCAGATTTCTGAATCTATTTCATGATCATTTTTATATCTAATAGGCAAGTAGGTGATCAGCCTTCAGTACCTGACACACGTTTTCCTTCACCGTTCGAGCTAATGTTAAATGCGCACATAGACATATAGTCCATTGGTCCACAGCCGGGGATCGAACCTACGACCTCAAGTATGAGAGTCGCACGCCCAACACAAGGGCAACACTAACATAATTTGGTTTATTTTTATATAATGGTCCTTCGAGCCGGATCTGATTCTGATTTTATGAAACTGAGAGATTTAAAAAATATATAAGTACAGATATAATAGTTACCTTTTGATGTCGGTTAAAAATACTCATAATACTATTGATTCAGGTATGTGACTCTCTTCTGAACATCTGTCCGATCGGAGATGTTTCGATGGGCGAAGTGCAACTCGTGAGCGAGGAAAGGAGAAATGAACATAACACTATAGAACTAGTCGCCTGCTGTGGAAGAGGGAAAAACGGGGCGTTAGCCGTCCTCCAACGGTCCGTTAGACCTCAACTGGTCACCGCTTTTGAGTTACCGGGTGAGTTGCTTTGTATTTTGTTAAATTTTTGCTTTTGGACATTAATTTTAGATTCAGAGTCGAGATTTGGCGAAAAGTATAACTTCTGTATGTCAAAAACTTAATGGATTTGTCATACTTATGGTTAAGTTTCGACTCTGAAACTCACCCTGAATACTCCAGGTTACCCTAAACTTTTCTAAAAGGAAACTTGACTTTAAATGAAACAAGATTTGAGGATGTTTGAAAATACGTTGACTAGTTAAAATTAAATGAATATCATGATTTTTTGGTATTAATATTAATCCAATCTTTTGAACTTGAATTATTTATCGAACTGCAATTTTAGGGTTTGGTTAGTTTTTATGTCCACATTGTGCTGCTAGATAGCTCTCGAGCAATGAAAAATAACTACGTATAAATAAACATAATAATTTAAATGGTTAGGTTTAAAGACATTTATTTATTCTCATAACAGACAATAGTCACTTACATGAGAACTTATATACTAAAGATACAATTTATCACGTCGTGCTTAAGCTTCAGGGATCAATTATCGAAGTAAAACTTGGGTGGACTTTCATTTATGCAGGTAACTGGTATCACTCAGGAGATGGTCTTTTAATCTAAATTTAAATATTGCCAGGCTATCTGCACTTTTTATATTTTGTGGAAGTCTATTATACCGCAGCACTCCCCCAACGCTCAATGTTTTTCTACCGTTATTAGTTCTAAACTTCGGTACAATAAGATTGTGAGGGCGTCGTGAAGTGTGCTTCTGAATTTGGCTTATTTTGGTGAAAGTAATGTTGGTTTCACTTTTGAATTAAAAATTAAAACATCAGATTGTGAAAAATATCGTTCAATTATTCTCCTAAATAGAAAAGCAAACTTATTCTTATATTTTTTTAATGTCTAATTACATTTATTACATTAAAATTAAAATTTTATGTTTTAAAGTCAAATTTAAATTTTGTGTTGGCCCGTGATATTGTTTTAATAAGCAATTCCAACGAAACAGACACAAAAATGTGTCTATAATAGATTTGGGACTAAATGTGTTGTGATTTTAGGCTGTATCGATATGTGGACCGTGATCGGGGAACAGACAGAAGTGCTCCGAGACGCACACAGAGACATGGAGGGGACGCACGCTTACATGATACTCGCACAGGAGGACTCCAGTATGGTGAGCTTATTTACGATATTTAATAATAACATCAAATAATACTTGTTCAGTGTCAAATTTCTTAAAAAGCCGTTCAATTAACGTAGTGGCCTCAAAAACAGCGCCGTTTAACTAGCGGCCTGAAAGATATTCAGCCGTAGAGTTTGTAACAATATTTAATAAACTGGCTGGTTAATTCTTAGGCCATTCGTACGATAGAGTGACCATGTGGCAAAAATAAAAAAATGAAACTTTAGACATAAAAAAACATTTGTTTAAAAATTAAATTGCTTGAGTCAGTCGCAGCTAAATTCACATTATTATTGTCACTACACTCTTCCATTGTACTTGTTGTTTTTCGTGAAACTTGGGAAAACACCATCAAAGTTGTGGTTTGCCGACGCCATATTGATGGTTTGAAGAGTTTTGTTTCGAGTTTGAGAGTGGCAGATAGTAGAACTAAATTTAAATTAACAGTCAACAGGCTAGGCAAGTAATTAAACGTCATCGACCCAAGTCATCTGCCTAGCTGTTTGATCAACTGACTTAATACCTTTCAGGCCGCTAGTTAAACGGCGCTGTTTAGTTAAAGGGCTGGCAGTTAATTAAATAAGATATATCTAAAACAATATATAAAACTTATTAAGCTAGTTGGCTGGAACATATCCACTGTTAGATACAAAATAATTTAGTTGTCCTATATCACGACTTTTTTTCTGTGTTTTCTAAGTGCATTTAACAGATACGAGCGAGCGAGTGTTCAGGCTGAAGAGGCCACTAGGCTAACACTGCTTTTGATATTGTTTTTCTCATAGTGATACAATTTGTATTTTAAAAGAAATCAACCATTTTATTAATTTGGATCTGTAAACTGTTTTTTCGGTAGTTCATCACAAGGAAACCGTAGGTCACAGCTAGTATGGGTACTCCATTACCAGGTTTTAAGTCTCGACTCTGAGTCTTACTAGACCTTAACGCCATAAATCGTTGATCTTCTACATCAGTTTAAAAGCCTCAAATGAAATATTACACAGATCCTCCAAACGGGACAAGAGATCAACGAAGTGGACAGCTCCGGTTTCATGACGAGTGCACCGACCATCTTCGCTGGAAATTTAGGAAATAATAAATTTATGGTTCAAGTTACTACGGTCGCTATACGGCTTATTAAAAGTTAGTGGTTAATTAATTTATTATTAATTAATGTAAATACGATATGCGATAAATTGACAAATTTATTGACAACTTTCTATATTAAATATTCTAAAAATTCGATGATTGATGATAATGAGATTAATTTGTCAACTACAAGATATGAATAACATTATAGATCGGGCCATTTAAAGTTTCTTTGGACCAATAGATGGCGTGCTGATACAATCGATATCACTGGATTGGACTGCGCGTGCGGCCATCACTGCCGATCCCTACCTTTGCGTAATGTCAACTTGCGGAAGAGCTCTTGTTTTGGCTCTAAGAGAACTGAGAGGAAAGGACAATGTGGTGAGTTTAATGTGTTTCAAGAAAATTATTATATACAGCAAAACTTGTTGATTTCAAGACACTAAATTATCAACTATAAAGCCGTTTAAGATTGCCCCGCCCCGCATCGTAACTTTTTACAAAACGGACCCCCCCCCAAATTCGTTACGTAATACTAGAACGCTGCCTAACTTAGAAATTGTTTACCGAAATTATGTCTAGGAAAGATAGATAATAGGATTTTTAATCATGCATAAAAACAGTTTTGATAATATAGTGACCGAATGTTTGCAGTCCGGACGTTTAGCCCCCACTCGTCAAGCGGTGCCTCACAAACCAGCTGTCGTGAGGGCTGCTCCTTATCGGGACCTCAGCGGTTTGTTTGCCCAGAATATCGCTAATCTACAGGTAATATCTTCTACGTAATCTCAGACAAATACAAATAAAAGTTTACCCCCCCTTTGTTCATTAACGTCTTGATTATTTTGGGAGACAAATTAGACGAACATATTTTAATAGATTTTGCTTTTAATGGGTCACAAAACCTATTTAAAACATTCCTTATTCATAAAATAATTGTAAAATATAATTAAAAATGCATTACTTATAACGATTTCATTTTATATTTAATATATTGTTTCATAAAGCTTGGTTTATTATTTAAAAATTGTAATTTTATATATTAAACCGGTAATAGTTTCGACATCAACCACTTAGTTTTTAAAGTATTAATACGTATTATTCATCAGGTAAAAGGCGAGTTCACGGGCAAAGCAACGAAGAACGTAAAAGCAGAAGGGCTGAAGCCGGGCGTGGTCTACGAATTGAATGATGATGAATTACTCTACGGAGGGGATCAGACACCAGCATCTATGGCCAGCGTGAGTGGATTTTGGATCATTCAGTTAATTAGTTTTCTTATCAGTGAATTAGCTAAGTTACAAATAGCTTTTATTTCTGCGTAAGGTTTCATTTCAAAAGTTTAAGAAAAATGCTCGCTTAAATGAAATTGGACTTAGGGTTCAGAAAAACTATTTTTGTTTCGATTAAAATACACGGCTGGTTACGCTAATTAAAAATAACTTATATAAGATTATATATCTTATTTTATTTGGATTTGATGAAATTCAAATAAATAATTGGGTTGCTCTGAAAATAATGATTTTTATTTTAGTACTATATACACTATACTAATTACATTATCTTAAACTTAAATAACACTATCCTACCTGAAAATAAAAAAAACGATATTAAAAGTGTATTATTAAAATTACCAATCCCTTTTTAAGCTTTTTACAATAACCTCACAATTAAACAATATTGAATTCAATGCCGATGACTTTTACTTCGGTCAAACTTCAAATTAACTGCTTTTTCCAACTGCGATGGCTGATAGCGCCATTTAGAATATAATAAAGAAACATACAAGTTTCTTTACATTTATATTATTTATTAACAAAAATACATACACTATCCTTACAGTACTAAACTAATACGATAATTTTGAAAAAAAAAAAATGTTTATAAAATATATAAGATACATCGCTACATGCTGTGAACTTGCTCTACGAATATATAAAGATGTCAGTAGTGTTCAAAAATATCTCATCCACAATTCAAAAGATATGAATGTTAGTATTTTTGAAATATCTTGTTTTCCACAGATAATGTTAGCCGAACAATCGAAAAACCCTGACGTTCCCCGAAGGGTGTCACGCTGGTGGAAGAAGCAGCTCGTGGAAGTCAAACCGACGTATTGGCTCTACGTCGTCAGAGACAATGGAAATCTTGAAATATATTCACTGCCCGAGATGAAGCTGAGTTTCCTGGTCAGGGATGTATGTGCAGGACACAGGGTGAGTTATTGAAACTATTAAATCTATTATTTTCATATAAGATCTATATGGAGATTTGGATTTACATCGTTCAATGGTATTAATACCGAGAAGTTAAAATTAGTTAGGGTTTAGCTCCAAATATCATTAACATGATTTTTCGGCTCGAAGGACCACGAAAATCAACTATAATATTCTTAACTATAATATTCTCTATTTTAAATCATCTGAATATATTTTATTTACTACAAACTAACCCGGCTCACTTCGTTCCGCCTAACAGTCTAATAATATTGTGTTAACTTCAGTTAAATTTAATTTAGGATTTCAATAAGGTAATAACATCAATACAACTTTTTCTGCAAATACAGAAATGTTTTATTACTTGCCATTGCGATAAAATAATGTCAGTTTTACACATTAGGTTTCTTCTCTCTGCGCCAATATTGCGATACTGCATGTTAAAGGACTTTTGGATATAAAACATTTTTTGATGAGGTAACACATGTCTTCGATCAAGATCAAAGCCTGGTTAATGGTTATGCATCTCCTCATTCACCTCAAGATCGGAATTTCTTGAACTGAAATGAATTCGCCGTAAACTGATGTGTAGTTTTGTCAACAGATGACCACATGCTTGCATTCGTAAAATTAATTTACCCATTTATTGTTATTCGATATTTTTGTATATATTTAGATTGCTATAAAGTCCTAAGTATATATTTAAAAGAAATCATGCTTTTTTTTAAAAACGTGTTTAAATATCACAATTTCATAATTGTTCAAATTACATTTTAAAACATTGGCAATTAAGTGCCACTTCTTCTTTGTTTACACCCCACGAATGTCGATACTGTCGATTATTGCAATTGTTAAATTTATAAAACTTTATATATATTGCCTCAAATATCTGTCACGAAATTTAAAATAATAATTGGAATCCAAAATTTATGAATTTATTCAATAATTTCAGATCCTAGCCGACAGCTTAGAATCCGTGGCTATACCTCTAAACCCTCTCGAAGAAGAGGAATTAACTTCGGGTCACAGTTCCAGCGTGGATAAACTGCAGGAGATGTTGGTGGTGGGGCTCGGGAATAAGGGATCCAGGGTGCTGCTACTCTTAAGGATGGACGACCAGCTCATGATATATCAAGTGAGTAGTTAAGCAAGATTATCATAGGCGACAGAATATTTTAAAAAAACCCTTTCTTGCACATCTTACTTTAGCTGAATGATTAGGCCAGTAATATAAAAAAACATTTAAACTTGAGTTATGTTTGATGGCGGTTGTAGGAGAGGGGTTAAAAAATACCTACGAAAGTGAATGACAAAACTCTTTGTTTGAAGCTGTGTCAATTGGCTTTAATTGTTAAAATTATGAGCACAATAAAAAAAATACAACAAACTCAAGGACTCATTAATTACACCAAAATAACCGTTTTGCAATTTTTTGGCTAAAAGTGTAAGATGTTAAAATTTCGTTTATATTTTTATTATATTAGTTATATGTAACTTAACTTATCAAACATTAGGTTACAGAACTCTTGGTTTAAAATTATTATAAGACTTTAAAGACATTCTTTTGCTGTGTAAGTCACATTTTTTAATAATTATATGCTAAAATTGCTTGTATGCACAACAAACACTATGTATTTAAAGAAATGTGAGAGAGACGTGTGTCTGAAACTTGTATATTTTTACATCTAAGTTAAATATACATACCAAACGTGATTTGATATGCTAAAACTGCAATTTGAATAATATCGCTCCATTTCAGGCCTACAAATACCCTCGTGGTAATCTGAAGCTGCGGTTCTCCCGGATGCAGACCACATTCCCATTCGGGTACAAGGGCGGGTACATCGGGTGCCCCGAAGACGGGTACGAGGCGGCCGCCTTGAGGGAGAACGTGCGATACATGAGATACTTTGGTGAGATTCTATACATTTATTCGTGGTCTTATCTTTTTTATATTTTTTTAAATTAAATTACTTCCTCAACTTTGTCATCTAATATTAGGGTGAGACATGTTGTTTTTTTTTTAAATTAACATTAAACATTGTCATGTCTAGGTAATTAAATGAAAAAAGCAATATTTTTCATAAAGAAACTAGTGAAAGAATTATTTTTATATATTTTTTTTTATGTAACATCGGGCAAACTGGCTCGTAAGTGCGTTGCCGGCCTTTAATAATTGGTATGCTCTTCATGAAGGACCCTAAGTCGAATTGGTTCGGAAAAAGTTCAATGGGCAGCTGGTTCCACAGAGTGGTGATGCGAGGAAAAAATTTACTATTCAAAAATACTTTTGTATTTCATCTAACTTTGGGTTAAAAATCAACCCTATATTACGAGATTTAATCCAGATATAGTAAACTATTTATCTATAATAAACTGTTTTAAAGTAAAAATTACTTTTCGAATGATCAGGCAACGTGGGTGGTTACAACGGCGTGTTCCTTTGCGGGGAGACGCCATATTTCCTCCTGCTGACGTCACGAGGGGAACTCCGCCTTCATCCCATCAGCTCTGAGGAAGCGCCCGTCGCCTCCTTCGCCTCCTTTAACAACACCAATTGTCCTCAAGGGTTCCTTTATTTCAATGCTAAGGTATTATTAAATGCATACATAAATAAAATAATGCATATTGTGTGTTAATGTTCATTAATTTTGTGTCAATGTGTCTAAGTAAGAGTAGGATAAAAAAAAGGATTTTAATTGATTTATTTTATAAAACCTGATGTTGTTTAAGTTTATTAGTTATTTCTTAAAAATCTTAGACCTATTAACCTAAGTTTCTATTAGGCGAAATTTAAAAAACCCTACCCAAATTTTATTATTCATACATTAAATCTTAATTGCCACACATTTGGTCAAAATTAGAATAAAAAATCGGTTGTCTGTAAAGTCGGTTTACTGACGATAGTTGAACGTGACAACGTCATAAGAAAATACTGATGGAATGGTTTAATTTTTCAAAAAAAAGCTTCTATATTATATCCATACATTTTTTGTATGGATATAGAGAAGGAGGTAAAAGGAAATCACAATGTAATTGATCAAGTTACATTTATTTGTACGCATAAATACAATTATGCCGATTGTGCCTCTTTGTCGCTTGTTACGCGCTCTCGCTTGCACTTCAAGCCTTAAATGGAACGCCTCCGATCGAGGTAACGCCACATGCGTCATGTTTTTTCGTGCGTGCAGCCGGCTCCATCGAGTTATAAGACGTTGTCACGTCAAAATTATAAAATTTGGCATTTTACCTGGTATATTATATCTATAAATTCCGATTCCAGGGATCTCTTCGAATCAGTGTCCTCCCGACCCATCTGTCGTACGACGCTTCTTGGGCTGTTCGGAAAGTCCCGTTACGAGAGACCCCGCACGCGGTGACCTTCCACTTGGAGTCCAAGACCTACTGCCTGGTCTCGTCCGTAGCCCAGGCTACGACCTCCTATTACAAGTTTAACGGAGAAGATAAAGAGAAGAGTACGGAAAATAAGGGAGATAGGCAAGTCTTGTCATTTATCTTTCTCTTTTTTATTTTGTGACTACTCTAACATTTGATTTAGATCCGATTATAACTATATGTCATAAATCAGTATTTTTGGTTCACATGAAATAACAGGAAATAAAAAGGCATATTATTATTATTATAACTTAATGAAGTCGGTCAAATAATATTTCAAAGTAGAAAATATTCCTTTTACCTTTACCTGAGAGAATGATTTTATATTTATTTGAAATGAAATAATAAATATTCTTATTCAGGTTTCCCTACCCGATGCAAGAAAGGTTTTCAGTGATGCTCTTTTCCCCTGTATCTTGGGAAGTGATACCCAACACGAGGGTGGAATTGGAGGAATGGGAACATGTGACGTGCCTCAAGAATGTGTCGCTGTCCTATGAGGGAACTACGTGAGTCAACTAGTTTTGTCTTTTTGATCGTTTCAATTTCTTGGTTAATTTTTAATGTTTTTGATAACGAAATTTTAGCATAGGAAATTTTTAACATTTTCTCATCATTTAACTTTCAGGTCGGGCCTTCGTGGTTACATCGCGATTGGGACTAATTATAACTACAGTGAAGATATCACATCAAGAGGGAGGGTCAGTGACTACGCATTGTTATTAAGATATTTTTCTTTAAACTTACGGTTAAATGTTTCTAGGGTTAACTCCAGAGATGTCAAAATGCCAGTCAGTCCAGAGTGTCAATATTTACTAGTGGGAGTGCCATGCTGTTGCCTTCGGGCTACAGCCAAATGGGCAGGCACGACCGGGGCAGTACCACTGTCTCTTAGAAAACCGGCGTGAAGTGATGCAATAGGCTCGCCCTATTGTACTCGCGTTTCGTACGGTGAGAGAGACTCCCGGAGCCCATTCCCCCCCCCCCTACAACAAATATGAAGGTGCAGAAAAAAAAACAGAATCTACCCCAGGGGGGTACCACACGCGCTCGCGGTGGAGAATCCCCCGCTGGGCGTCCAGCATCGGGACACTATGCGCCCGGTGGTGGACGCACAGGCTGCCCTTCGTATTCTGGGGGGGGCAATTCTGCGCTCGGTAAAAACATCATTAATCGTTCTCGGGGCAAACGGAGCAATTCTACAAAGGCACCCCCGTCCACACTCGCCGTGGACTTCACAAATGTTAGGGGGCTAAATACCAATATCAACGCAGTCCACTACCATTTAGAGACTGCGAAGCCGGCCTTGCTCTTTCTTACCGAGACTCAGATTTCCTCCCCGGCTGATACTTCCTACCTCTCCTACCCGGGGTACAAATTGGAACATTCATTTGTGCCGCGGGCGGGAGTTTGCGTGTACGTCAGAGAGGATATCTGTTCTCGTCGCCTCGGGACGCTTGAAGGAAAGGGACCTATCTAACCTCTGGCTGCGCGTAGACTGCGATGACCATCCGCGATTCTACGCATGCCTGTATAGGTCCCATAGCGGAAATACCGAAACTGACCGACTCATTGAGCACATCCAAATGGCTACAGATTCCCTGCTCGAAAGGGTTCCTACCGCTGAAATCGTGATACTTGGCGATTTTAACGCCCACCATGCCGATTGGCTCGGCTCTGAAACTACCGATCACGCGGGAAGATCCTTTCACGACTTTGCTTTAGCCTACGACCTGACACAAATGGTCCCTGCGATTACGCGAATACCAGATGTGGATGGTCATAAATCCTCTTTGTTGGACCTTCTGCTGACTTCACATCCGGAGAACTATCAAGTCTCTGTTGACCCACCATTGGGTTCATCAGATCATTGTGTGGTCCGGAGTACTGTGCCATCTACGCGCCCTTCACGGCCCCGCTTTATGGGTTGTCGCCGTATTTGGCACTATAAGTCAGCAGATTGGGACGGGATGCGGTCTTTCTTTGCGTCCTACCCTTGGGGGCCTATGTGCTTTTCGCCGGAAGCTCCAGATTCCGTCGCCACCTCTGTCGCCGAAGTGGTTCTGCAGGGCATGGAACTCTTTATTCCATTTTCTGCGGTGCCGATCGGTGGCAAGTCTCAGCCCTGGTTTAAACGTTCTTGCAAGGCGGCCTCGCGTCGAAAGCGAGAATGCTTTAAGGCATGGCCGGAAGCGGCGAAATCTCGTGATGCCAATACCAGCGAACTTAAAACAGCATATAACTCAGCCTCCAGGTCCTTCAAACGGGAAATCACTAAGGCAAAGTCAGAGCACATTGCCAGATTTGGCGAGAGATTGGCCCAACTCCCTTCAGGGACTCGAGCCTTCTGGTCTCTCGCCAAAGCTGTCCAGGGGAATTTTTGTCAGCCCTCCATTCCGCCACTGCACAGGGAGGATGACTCTCTGGCCCACACTGCGAAGGAAAAGGCCGACCTTTTAGGCTGTCTCTTCGCGTCCAACTCGACTTTGGATGACCAAGGGAGATCACCACCGACCATTTCGCGGTGTGATTCCTCGATGCCGGAAATCACATTCCGGCAACGTGCTGTCCGCAAAGCACTATCTTCCTTGGACATTCATAAGTCGAGCGGGCCGGATGGTATCCCCCCAATTGTGCTGCGTACGTGTGCTCCTGAGTTGGCTCCGGTCTTAACGCGCCTTTTCCGGTACCTGTACTCGCTCGGCACTGTTCCGAAGTGCTGGAAGACCGCTTCGATACATCCGATCCCAAAAAAAGGCGATCGCTCTGATCCGTCCAACTATCGCCCAATTGCTATAACCTCCTTGTTCTCCAAAATAATGGAAACCATTATTAATAGCCAGCTCTTGAGGTATCTAGAGGGCCACCAGTTGATTAGCGATTCTCAGTACGGCTTTCGTCGAAGTCGCTCAGCTGGTGACCTCCTTGTATACCTTACCCATAGGTGGGCAGAGGCAATTGAGTCCAAGGGGGAGGCACTGGCGGTAAGTTTGGACATAGCGAAAGCCTTCGATCGGGTGTGGCACAGAGCACTGCTCTCGAAGCTTCCAGCCTATGGGCTTCCCGAGAAATTATACGATTGGATCTCCAGCTTTCTGGCCGATCGGAGCATCAAGGTCGTCATCGACGGAGCATGCTCCGACCTTAAACCCGTGAACGCTGGGGTCCCACAAGGCTGTGTTCTATCCCCGACCCTATTTCTTCTGCATATCAATGATATGTTGCAACTTAGCAACATTCACTGCTATGCGGATGACAGCACTGGGGATATTCTTTACACTGGCCGGGCAGGTATTTCTCGGGCAGTTGTTGATGAGTACCGGAACAAACTTGTGTCTGAAGTCGAAACGCTACTACGTGGAGTCTCAGACTGGGGCAGACTAAACCTAGTACAATTTAACCCCAAGAAGACACAAGTTTGCGCGTTTTCCGCTAAAAAAACACCCTTTGTCGCTACTCCTCTTTTCGAAAACACTCTTCTTAAAGCCACAGCCAGCATTGGAATACTTGGCGTTGACATATCGAACGACGTTCAGTTTCGCGGTCACTTGGAGGGAAAGGCTAAATTAGCCTCCAAAAAGCTTGGTGTGCTCAGCAAGGCGAGGCGGTACTTCACTCCGGGCCACCGCATGCAACTATATAAAGCGCAAATTCGGCCCCACATGGAGTACTGCTCTCACCTCTGGGCGGGGGCTCCCCAGTACCAGCTCCTTCCACTTGACCGTATACAACGCAGAGCGGTTCGAATCGTCGACGACCAATCCCTCTCCGAGCGGCTTGATCCTTTGGCGTTGCGTAGAGATGTGGGGTCACTCTGCATCTTCTACCGCATTTACCATGGAGAGTGTTCAGAGGAGTTGTTCGGATTAATACCTGCAGCTGAATTTCATTATCGGACGTCGAGACAGAATACGAAATTCCATCCGTATCACCTCGACGTCCGCCGTTCCACAACTGAGCGTTTTTCAAGGCAGTTTTTGCCGCGCACAACCACTATATGGAACCAGCTGCCCACTGAAGTATTTCCGAACCAATTCGACTTAGGGTCCTTCAAGAAAAGAGCGTACCTATTCTTAAAAGGCCGGCAACGCACTCGCGCGCCCTCTGGCATTGAGAGTGTCCATGGGCGGCGGTATCACTTAACATCAGGTGAGCCTCCTGCCCGTTTGCCCCCGTTCTATAAAAAAAAAAAGTCTTAGTGTTAATAAATTTATATGTCTAAAAACTAAAGTACAGTAGGTAATAAATACATTTTAAAATATATATCCAGCTTTTGGGGTTTTCCAAAAGGCTTGTCAAAAACCACACCCAAATTACTTACTTAAAACACCCATTTTAACCTAATATTGTCATGATTTCAGATAATAATTTACGATATCATCGACGTGGTGCCGGAGCCAGGTCAGCCCTTGACGAAGAACCGTTTCAAGGAGATCTACGCCAAAGAGCAGAAGGGACCCGTCACTGCTCTCACGCAAGTCCTCGGATTCCTCATTTCAGCGGTCGGGCAAAAGGTATTTTATATTTTTTAGTAAATATAATAAAGTTATTAATTTACTAGCTATTGGGAACAGTAGAGATTATTCATATACATAGTTGTAAACAATTTAAAGTTGTTGCGTGAAAGAAGTTTCTATTAATACTAAATTAAACAGACAAATATAATAAAGTGGTTCATTCAGATTGATTAATTATAAAAAAAAAACACACAATCAGCCATATAAAAATGGATGCATGTAAATGTCATATTAATTGTCATGATTTTATAAAAATAACAATTAGTTATTTATAATTATCGTCAAAACTTATGGTCTAAATAGTCTCCCTATAAAGGAATCTTGCATTTAAAACATTATTGATAGCATTAATCGGCAGTTATCTATAATTATATCTATATTCTGGGAATTTGATTAAATAGATAACCATTGGTATTTTTTATTTTTTATTATCATTTTTTCATATCACATTTTTAAACTAATTTTAACATGTACCACGAAATAATTGTTATCTAGTTACCCACAACACAGGGCCTCCCTAGTGTGGGGACTAGCGATTTATGATTTCTGTCACAAACCCTTCTGTCATTAATAAAGTTTTTATTATTATTATTATTCTCTTCTGTAGCTTGAAACGATTGAATGAATATTTTCAGATCTACATCTGGCAATTGAAAGACAACGACTTAGTGGGCGTGGCCTTCATAGACACGCAGATCTACGTGCACAGGATGCTGGCCGTGAAGAACCTCATCTTGGTGGCCGACGTCTACAAGTCCATCTCTCTCTTGAGGTACCAAGAGCAGCACAGGACGTTGTCGCTCGTTTCCAGGGATTTCAGGAGTGCACAGGTATTCTATGGACCCTATTCATTTATAGAGGGGGGGGAGGGCAAACGGTTACATTGTCACAGAAGGCTCGCGAGTGCGTTGCTGGCCTTTTAAAAATTGGTACGATCCTCGAAGGACAATACTTCAGTGGGCGGCTGGTTCCACATAGTGGTAGTGCGCAGCAAAAATTGCCTTAAGAAACGCTCAGTTTCGGAACGATGGACGTCAAAGTGATAACGAAATTGTGTAAAATACATTTTAAATTTGAAATTTGAAGTAATTATAAGTAATTTTGGAACATTATTGACTAATGTATATTGAAATTATAATAATGTATTCAGATATACGACATGGAGTTCGTGGTGGACAACACGAATCTGGGATTCCTCGTGAGTGAGGTGGAGGGGAACCTGGCGCTGTTCATGTATCAGCCACACGCCAGGGAGAGCTACGGAGGTCGATATGTTTCATTATATTTAGAAAGACATACATTATTTTTGATGGCAAATCAATAATGGTAGCAGCAACTAACGGCTGTCTCCTCACCGTGTATAAGATCATAGTAGTTTTTATAAAAAAAAACAATTACTTTTCAGTTTAATTATTTATTTTTTATGTAGATAATAAAGTTTGATATTAAAGAAATAATCAGTTAACTGCCCAGTTTTTAATATCTATATAGTCTCTATGAATAACAGAAAACACAATTTGAAATAAAGAGACAAAATGTATCGTTGAAAATATTTATTTCTAAAAATAAATAGTTTTATTTATTCACGAGACGCCTTCCTTATGGTATATCCTGTCTTTTACATAAAAAATGAGGAAAATTTGGCTAAATAACTTCATTTTTTATCACACAAGATCTCTAAATGTTTTTTTTAAACTTTCCAGGCCAACGTCTGATCCGCAAAGGTGACTACCACTTGGGCCAGCAAGTGCACGCCATGTTCCGGATCGCGGCTCGTCCCGTGCCCAACGTCCCGCAGAAGCGACACGTCACCATGTTCAGTGAGTTTTACTTCTATGAAAGGCTTATAAAGAGACCTTTGCCGTTCTTTGGGCTTTTTATAGAAAAATTGATAAAACATGATAAGTCTTGTGTATGTATAATAAACGTCAATACTAAAAAAATTTCTATGAAAAGTATGATGTACGAAACAGGCACAGAAATGTGTCTGCCACTCCACATTACATGAAAGTAGTTCATTATATCATGGTGAAGCCAAACGCATTAGTATGTGATCACGTGGCGGAACATAGCTAATGTCATGTCCATACTAATTTATTCCCTTCTCGGATGTATAAAGTGTATGGGAGGGATATTTTATTAAATAGAAATATGAACATAAATATATGTCGCAGCCGACTAACTTAATAAGCCGTTCAATTAACAGCCTAGCTTTTTAACTAAACATCGCCGTTAAACTAGCGGCCTACATAGCAAATAAATCCATCTAATTCTTATAAATAATCAATCTATTTACTCTTTAAACTAAAGTACCCTTTTTTGTCTCTTTCTGTCGAATTGTGTTTATGCTGTGATGAAAAGGAACAGATGAGCACTTTTACTGCAGCGCTATTAAGGGGGTTAATGTTTTGAAAGATTGATTATTATTATGTTCTATTATTGCTTAAACATTACAAATAAACTAAGAGTACAAAACCATTATTCTTGGTGACTGAAGGGCCTGCACCACAAATTCTTTTAAATTCATTACAAACTAAACGAGTTAAGAGAAAAAACACAATTAATACAAAAACATGCTTATAATGAAAACAAATGTGCTTAGCAACCCTCGACGGCGGCGTGGGCTACGTGGTGCCAGTGTCGGAGAAGGTCTACCGAAGGTTGCTGATGCTGCAGAACGTCATGAACAACTATTGCTGTCATATAGCTGGACTCAATCCGAGGGCTTTTAGGTATTCAATTAATATATTTAAGCACCAAAATATTTTTTTAACTCGTAATTCCCGAGATCAATCTCGATGACGCCTTCAACCAAACCAACGGTAGCTCTCAAAAGAAAATAATTTTTCTGTGTTTTCGATACATTTTCTATTATCCAGCCATGTCATATTAATAAAAGAAAGTAAAATCGATTCAGTAGTTTATGAGTTATTTTTTTACCAACACAAAAAAGTGCGTGCGTACAAAGTACACTTAAACAAGTAAAACTACTTGTCTTGTTCATATTTATAAAACTTTAGAATTCCGAGACTTAGAGGGAGAGAAAAAGGAAGACATGTTAAGAATTTAATTGTCATTAAAATATTGAAAGTGTCGAAAATTAAGACAAATAATAAAAAATAGAATTTCTATAAGGTAATTCACCAATCTCACTCTCTCCCTTTACGACAAAAACGCTGCACGTATTCGTGACGTTTTTTAAAAGTTTTAACCCCTGCGCCTAAAGTTTCGCTTCTTTGATTATTTTTTTAATTAATAAATTATTGTCTATTAAATTACTGTGACATTAAAAAGTACTACACTGTAGGTGTTTCTTTTTCATTGTTCCACTTTAGGGTTGCCTGGAAGAAATCGCTTGGTAAAGATAAGGCCGCCCGTTGCCTTATAACTTTTGTAACCTGCTTTTTTTATTTTATTTTCATACGTATGTTATTTGTTAACGTAATAAAGTATAAATAAATAAAGTATATACTATTTATAGGACATACAAATTCTCCCGCCGTCCAGTGTCGGGGGGCGCGGCTCGTGGAATGTTGGACGGTGATTTGGTCACGTTATACACTTCGATGCCCGTCGTAGAACAACAGGATGTACGTACTGTTTGTATATTTAAAATATTTTCTTCAAAAAGTTGTCTTTAAAAATGGTTTTGAGCATTTTGTTTGTTTCAGATTGCAAAAAAGATTGGTACTAAAGTTGAAGAAATATTCGGAGATCTGTATGAAATAGACAGACTGACTGCGCACTTTTAGTATTATGTTATTTGTAAATACAATGTTAAGGCTCGCTGAGTGAAGTTTTATTTATCCTCAAACCTATAAATACATATATCTATATATATATATTTTACATTTACTTCCTAAATCCTCATCATCATTATCTTTAGTAATAACTAAAAATGACACATCTTATGGCATTTGCTTTCTATAATATATTTTTAATACTTTCTGTATTGAATACCAAAGATCTACACCCTTAATTTGGGTAATAAAAGTAAGTTTCCTTCCATTTTGTAAATATTGACGTTCATAAGTAGCTACCAATATGAATAAATAATTTTTGATTAAAAAAATCAGCAAATTACCAATTGGTTCGCATGAAACAACCATATTTTGTTGCTTTTGAATAAAATTATTTTCCTAACTCGATAAAAATTATGTATTTGCGAATATTGTTAAGAAAAATTATTGCATATCCTTTTAATCTGTATATACTTTAGAATCACCAATTTTGTAGTTACTATCGACTCAATTTCTACAGAGATAAGTAAGAATCTAAATCTCTTTTTAAAGTAATTTTTTGATATATTATTCCATAAGCCATGAAACTTTACATTTATGTGGTCGCATATGGTTATGTTTTTGGAAAAATATGTAATAGATTTGATTTACCTAATTCAGAAATGTTTCGGTGCCGGATGCTAATTACAGATACTGTAACTTGCAAGCAAGTTACAGCAATGATGCCAACTTGGGCGTTTCCCCCCAAATTTAGAAGGATTAAGATGTGAAGTGAGTTTTTAGGCAGTACTTTGTTCAGGAATTTTCGTTTTCTTAAAAAAAACGTACGGTTCTATGCAATTTATATTGCCTCGAACCCAAACAATAAACTAAAACAAAACTGAAATATCAAAAAGCTATAACTCCAAGAGAGAAATAATAGCTACTTTATACTATTTGAATGCATTATAACTACAACAAAAACTCCAGGAGTATATAATTGATATTTATTTGAAGTTGGTCCTAGAGGGAAGCATTAAAAACTATGGCTTCATAACACGATGAACACCTAGTCCAATACTCCACATAGTAACATTACATAATGTCTCTACAATAGGTCAGAAAGGTGTTCAATATCGTGATCTAAGATCATATCTGTCCGGAACTCCTACTTCCTAGATCCGACCGAACAATGCACACATTGTATTACTATGTAATCTTTAATGTTTTGTTTTTTTTATCTTATCGTGTCGTAAACTCCTTTTATATGAATATTATACAATACAAAGGAACATACATAAACACTTTTTTTATATTTTTTGTGTAGAAAACATTCATACATATCGATGATATAAAAACCAGTGGCCTCAGATATCTGAATCTGTTTTGTGATAATTTGTTTTTTTTTATATACCAGAGTACATTACACACGCCGTAGACTTTTTACTGTTTTACAAATTATGTTTTCCTTCATCGTATGAGCAAGTGTTAGAAAGCTATTCGCACATATACAGAAAACACACAAACACACACACACACATACACATACACACATATATCATTATTCACATTTTAACCTTAGATTATGTTTAGTAAATTGTAAAATTGTAATACTTAGCTTAGCTATACGTGTTAAATTAAATTATAATTAGTTAGTACACCTATGTAATGGAAGAGCGGGTTCTCCTAACACAAGTGCTTATGCGCTTAAAAGGAGGTCCCAATCACTTATCAGCTATTGTAAAATCTTTGAGAAAACGAATAAAAAAAAAAAAAACAGAAAGGCCATTGGATCACAGCCAGGCTTCGAATGTACGACCTCAAGGATGAGAATCGCACGCTTATGCCACTAGGCCAACACTGCTCTTTGCTTGGGAAAATGTAATCAGAAATAACAGATTACACATACTACCTACTGTATTAAATTGACATTAAAGTGCCCAATGCATTACGACATATTATTTCTAGATTTTAGTAATATATATTACTAAAAACTGTGTGTTTTGTTAGCCCTAAGTTATTATTATACCTCCGATATTGATTGAGGGTTGTCGTAACATCATACATCATACTGTAACACACCTGCGACTTCTTGTTGTCATGGAATTACGGGAATAAGTCTAAAACGCCTGTTACATGTAAGAAGTAATAATTCCTAAGATTTTTGTGCTCTAACAGGTATAAACAACAATTTATTTTATTTATATTATTATAGGTTGTCAGTACAAGTTAGGTATGTACTAACTACTATAATCTACTTAATATAAAATCTAAGACAATGCTACTTAGCTTAATTTGGTAAATACGGTAGGTATATATATGTAGGTTAATGTGTAAGAAAGAACGACCACATCTCTGCGTTACGTAAGCGGTTAGGCAGGACCCATTCATCGGCAGCGTGATGCTTATGCTCTTCATCTCTTATATTCAATCCTCTTCAATTCTAAAACTCCTTATCTCAAGAACAATTTTAAATTCATGGGAGCTAATAGCTATAGCCTACGCTCTTCCGAAAACTATATCCTTTAAATCCTAGTACTTAAATAACTCTTCCTTTCTTGGCAAATCTTTAACATATGTTTAAAAAAAATATTGGTCTGGCTGCCTGGAAGAGATCGCTCGAAAACGATAAGGCTGCCCGTTGCCCTCCTTTTTATTTAATTATTTTATTTGAACTGATTTTTTTTTCAACGAAGTGGTTAGTAAATAAATATTTATTGTTTCTATTTAAACAAATATGTTATTGGTTTTTTTAATTAGTGCCTATATTATCGAATTTAAAATAACAACTAAGAATGTTACAGTACCATAAAATTAAGTGAAGGTAAGTTTGGTTCTAGTTACATCGGACATAGATAATTTTATAAAAAGAGAAATTAAAAAGCGCCTGTCACTTTAGTATAAAATGGCGCGCGAAAATATTATGACATCACTGAGCTACTCCAGTTTCTACAGAATTCATCGAAAATGTACGTGTTGAAGGCATATGTAAGTTAAAATATATTACTTTTAACATGAAAACACAACACATAAATAATTTTAATATTTATTATAACAGCTTTCTATTCCAATATTAAAATAATCATTTATTACTTAACGAGATTATTTCTAACCGATGTTAATCAATTGACCTATTCTTTGTAACTTAAATGGAGTAAGACAATTTGCATCTAAAAATATAGCACATATTTGTAGAGTTCGATTTAGTTATTTTTATTAAAAGGATAATGTTTTTGCCTTTACACCAAGCATTTAAAAATACAAAACGTAAACCGTGCGTATTCTTTGTTGAATAAGTTTAACACAAAAGGGGTTGATTTATCCTAAAAACTTCCACGCTACTTGATAGAACATTTCAAGGATTTTCATTCAGTTTGCATTTTACTAGCCAAGCGCATTTCCTGACGTAACTTATTTATAACTGTAACAATAAAAGATACTTAAAGCAACAAATTACTCTCCAGCGCCAAATAAAAGACTGTTTACACTTTCGAGTGAACCGCACAAAAAGACTGCAATAAGCCTTCTTCAAACAGAGTGCAATTTTTAGTTAGTTCTACTTAACTTTAACTATTCATCACACCGTTTACTGGACTTTTGACTGAGTGTTTATTCTGGGTTACTATAAAAGTGAAGTTACAAACTGTTAAAAATATTTTTTTATTTTTAGTATATCTGATATATTTTACAATGTTGAATTCCAACATTTTTAAATATCTTTCATGCGCTTCCTAAAACCTAAATCTAGTATCAGTAATAACTTTTCTTATGTATCATAGAAATTCATAATACACGTCATATAAAACGACGTATTCGATTTGCAAAGTGCAGCCTTCTCATGTTTGATGGAGGCTTTAGCCATACGTTTAACGGGCACGTTTTATAGCAGACAATGCATCAACAACATCCGACACTCGTGCCCAACTGTAAAAAGCTTAGCGTGTAAACTGTAAACATACGGACCGATATCACGAACGGAGAGGCGCATTTTTGTGGTTTTCGACTAGATTTGTGGCGATTTATTGCGCTGAGCTGTAGAATGACAGCATTGTTGTAGAAGCACTAGATGTTGTTTAATTGTGCTAGGGTTTTGTAAAACTGTTGCTAAATGAAATAAAAACATGACTAAACAACAGGCACAACCTTCTACTTTACATGGCGTTTATTATAAACCTAATTTTGGTTCACCACAATCTAATAAACATAACAAAACCAAATTTAAAAAAATGTTAACGGTTTTTTCTAAATAGATATAATTTCGATTCACGTTTAAAAAACCTTAATGGATGGAGATCAATCCTAAAATATACAGTATTACTTTCATGTGCTTTACGCGCCGCGTGGTTACGCATTGACCAAAATGATTTTCGTTTCTGTAAAAAGGTTATCAAAATGTTTTTCGTTGGTGGTTAGAATTTAGAAACCTCTTAGAGAAAAGAATATTCTACCTTTATCCCAAACACTAAATAAAAGTGGAAATAGACGCAGCGTTCCAATCGCACAGTATATCGAACTAAACAACATGATTTATTGGCAATGTGGTGGCTGACTCCTGAACACCATTTGCGGCAAAATAAATCCTCAAGGAGAATATTAGCTTGTACTGAATTGACTTCAAGATAAAGTTTAAACATTTTATTTTCTAACGTAAAAATAGAGTAAGTTTTATGCTTACATTGCTGTTACTTTACGATTAGAGTGTCTAATGCTGTGATCCTTTCCTTAATTTAAACCTAATTGCCTAAACTATATTATGCCATAATCTTAATACATTTATTTTACGTAAACGAGAGAGATTATTTTTTTTCGGACTCATAGTGAATGTTTTATAGACATCTATGAGATGCCAACTAGGATAAACTAAACTTGGTTTACGTAAAATATGTAAAATACGAAGTGATTCCTGAATTATGACTCAGTATTACCGATTTTGAAATAACTATTTTATTGAGATTGACAAGTCGATTACAAGTAGATTATTGAATAATAAACGTCGTAGGAATTACGAATAGGACTATTCTATAGAGGACAGTAAATAACAATTACGAAAATCATTTTATTTGTAAAGCATGAATAAAACTGTTAACTAATTTGATTGTGTTAATAAACAGGCACAAATAATTAATTCAAATATTGTTTAACAAAGTGAAAATATGTCATGATAAAAGAGATATAAAGCTCTTGAAGTGTATGTATTGCGGTAATATTTACCCGTTTTGTGAAATATGACTATGAAACTGTTTTATTTGTATCACAATGTAAAGGAGTGCTTTTAAAGAAATAAGCGATATACTGGTTGACCTGTACTTGGTTAGATAGAGACTTAATATAACGCAATATATTTTGGGATGTTACAGATGGTCGTTCTTGATGTTTCAAAAATAGAGTTATATATATACACATATAATATATATATATATAAATATATATAAAGTAAATATATGTATTATAAAGTTCAATACAGGAAAAAAAGGACAGGAGAGGCTTGAACTTGCGACTCTCATCGTTGAGGTCGTAGGTTCGAACCCCGGCTGTGCATTAATGGATGGCACAGACCTATTAGATTGACAAATGAACATGAAACAGATCCAGAAATCTGAGGCCCAGACCTAAAAAGGTTGTAGCGCCACTGATTAATTTTTTATTTTACAGGAAAATTTATTAATTTTTTCATTTTAAGAAAATAAATGAAATGTATTTTTCATGATTAAAGTTTCAACATAACACATGTATTGCAGATATTGTGTGGCGGTTTGTCGCTTTGCTTCGCAGCGTCACAGCAATGGGTGCCTTACAACAACTTGGAGTCGTTTTTGAAACAGCAACAGGACCAGCAGGTAACTGCGTTGAATATTTATTTTCCACAACAATTTAAGAAATAATATTTTATAATATTCTCTATATGTCTAATGATAAAAATAATAGCTGCCATAAAAACCGTTATCGCTAGGCATTCTATAGAAACGAGCGGAGCAAATACTACTCGTTCTTCGCATATAGAGCCCGGGAAAGTGTGACAAAATAAACATTGAGCTATGTATGTTTATTACTAATTCAAGTATCTCCATTATATTAGAAATTAAATCGATTTATAATCAGTGTTTCGTGGTGATACATACGATTGAAGAGATTTATAAAAATTTGCTCAGTTTTCTAACGTCATGATAGTTAAATATTAAAAAAAAGGTAATCTTCCATAGACTAAACCAGATTATTATTTTATACCAGATACATTTTTATCAATCAAATCTTCGATACAGCTATAATAATGGCGATCTTTATTTCAGTTCGAATTCATGCTCGTCACGGATTCTAAAGCTAGAAAATGAACTCACACTTTTAATAATATCAAATAACATTACAATAGACGTACGTAAAATACAAAAAAAACTAAAACGATTCAACCTCAATAAGATTTTAAACGATATAAAATTACTTCCACCGCCGTGTTTTATTCAGTTTTATTACACAATTCTTTTCATAACGCTTGTGTAATCGGACAATGGTTATCGAATGCGAAAAAGAAAAAATATTTTGTCTGTGGCGGTGGACATTTATTTAATCGGTATAACGGCGCGAAAGGTTTCGTGAGAATGAATTAATTTTATAATTTTTTATGAACTTTACACAATATGGAACTTGAAGGTTTTTAATTTAAATATTTGTGAGATCGCAGGTCGAATTAAATTAAACTTATAATAAGAATATGATAGGACTATTAGGTACCCATCTAGTACACTGGGATGCAACGGGCGGTCTTATCGCTAACAAGCGATCTTTTCCAGGCAACAAAAAAAGAAAAAAATGAAATATGATGGGTGAACTCCAGGATGTGCATAATCAAATCTTATAAAAAATTATAGAACCTTAATCTAAAATAATACAAAAAATTCATTAAATTAAATAATACAAATTAAGAAATAAAGTAATAAAAGTTAGGATTACGCAGGATAGAATATGGTTAAGAAATGTTTATGTAAAAGAGTTTTAAAACATTTTAGGGATGTAAATCGCTTGGAATCTGGAAGCAGATAAAAAAAATTAGTTTTTGAGTTCCGTCATTTAAGACTTTATGACGCAAAAGTAATGTTTCTTTTTGATTATATGTGATGACAACATTATAAACTGTACTATATCTTAAATTACAGTTGCAACCCAGCGAGTACCCGGGACACGATTTCAGCAGTGATGCATCAGACTATTCTCATTTCGGTGGTCACAATTTCGAGCCACAATCCTATCCAGTCCACCAACACGTAGAGGAAGAGAATCCAGAACCAATTAAGCATTACAAAGAAGTAATTGTCCCCATACCAAAGAACGTCGAGTTCAAAATCAACCAACCAATACTTATACCGGTGCCACATCCGATTCCAATCCAGGTGCCGGTACCAAAAGCGGTTGTGATACCAATTATTAAGGAAGTGTCGATTCCGGTGGAAAAATCCGTACCGTATCCCGTGGAAAGGACAGTGCACGTGCCCAAGATTAAGCAAGTACCCTTTGAAGTTGTCAAACACATTATTGTACCGGTTGAAAAACCGATACCATTTAAGGTACCAGTGTATGAAACTATTATTCATACTAAAAAAGGCTCCCACAAGATTCGTTGATTTTAATTGTTGACTATTTTATATTGTTATTTAGTTTTTAAGTGTACATATTAAATTGGTTTTGTTATTTTTTTGTTTTCTTTAATACCTAAAGAATTTGGATTTAAAGCTAGCTTAACTTGAATCTGGTTTCTATAAAACAATTTTCTCTTAACGATGTTCTTAATACTCAGGTGTTGTGAATTTCTTATATCTCTATGCCTATATTCTAGTTTTATAATAATAATAATTTATTGATTGCAAGAATAAGGTACTAGAATGTTAAGGTGGTACAATAGTAAATCATTCGCATGTTCTGCCACACACAATGGCGCCCAAATTTGTCCTAAGGAATTTTACATTTTACATTATAAGTCAAAGTCAATTTCAAGTCAACTCAATTCTTATATTATCTGTATCGTACATATTATAATTTATTAAATTTATCTCAAATACAGTACAGAAACAGTTCCAGATTGATTTTTGGCACAGCCAATTTCTCCCATGTATAGGTATCTGTTTCACACTTGTCATTCTCGGCGAGTGATGGCGATAAATGTTGTGGACCAAGGATGATTTGATATGACCAGTCTTAATTCTGACCACCGGCTTCAGTAGCCGATATCGAGATACTGTACACTTCGTTAATCCGATTCCAGACATGACTCGCGATTCTGGGAGCTCCCATTCCCCGCTTGCATAGCCTTATAGTTATCTCGACCATATGTGAAGATTACGGGGGTAATATAATGTGATTAAAAAACGTACGTAAAGATTAATTGTATACCAAAAGGATTTTTGGTAATTGTATGAAAACACTTTAAATTATCTAAAATTGCAAATTATAATGCGTAACAATTTTATTTAAAACGTACCTAACATTCTGTAAATAAATCAAGTCATTGCAATATTAGCCACATATTGTAGCTGTCGCTACAATAATGGTTTAATGTCATTAAATGCATGTACACTTTCATATTAACTATACTAGTAAACATATAATTACATTTGATAAAATATCCCGATCTACTTGAATATTTAACAACTATTATTTACACCCTGTTCACAAGAAGAAGATAATCTGAAAGGTAATCAATGTATTAAATTAACTGAATAGAAGAATAAAATACGTTTTTCCAATTCAAATTCCTCGTGCAAATACGGTTGAGAAAAATCCATCGTGTCGTGTTAGATACGCTTTATATTACACGACACGATGTTGGCAAAAATTTGATATTTTTATACGATTACTTAATAGATAGATTAAACTGTAAACACAAAACACTTCTATTAAATATATCTCATCTCTAGTGTGAGCTAGTGTATTATAATTAGATGTTTAATATTTTGTTAGTTAGCAATAGTTATTAAGTACAAACCATGAAGTGTTTGCATTTGTTTGTTGTCGTGTAAAATGCAAAATTTTTTTTAAATTTTATTAAATGCATAAAAGGGTCTTTCATTTGGTCCTAAGCTTGGTACTGACATTTTAAAAATAATAATAGCCTTTTATTTCAGATACTTTTACACTTAAACACATGTACATTTCTATCATCTCATTTTTTTTATGTATCTATGTGCCCGTTTTTGGCAAAGACCTCCCTCAAATCCCGCCAATCCTGTCTGCATTGTAATTTTGTCTATCCACCTACTATATTGTCTTCCACTCTGGCGTTTATTGTAGCTTGGGCACTAGTTCAATACTTTTCTGTTCTTCTTACCACGTTTTCTGTCCATATCCATTTAAGTTTATTTATTGCTATTTCAGACAATATAACACATGTTAATTTTCTTTAAATACAAATACATAAATGTATCTGTTCGTCTTGTACTAAACATTCGTTTACCATCCGATACGACTGTTAATTTTTGTCGTTATGTATAAAGACAGTCAAGCTCTTACGGCCGGAATCTAATATAAGTGGAATTCCAGACATTTCTAATAGGACAGCGACAAAACTGTAAAAGCTTTTATTTATATACGGCAAGTAATTTGGTCTCCCATGTGCATTGGAATCGTATGCGTTATTCTATACATCTTTAAAACTGTCACATTGGATCAAGTTCTTTCTGATTCATCTAATAAAGCTTACGTAAGATTATTAGTATTATTTTGATAATACTTGAAATTGTTAATATAATTTCAAATCTCTTAAAGTTAGATTCAAAGTTCTTTACAACATATGTATATATACGAAATATACTACGGAACTTATGCTTAGTTATATTTGCCATTATGCCATTTTTATGCATTACGTCAAAGCTATTTGCAGTAAGAAACAAATGTATGACATTATAATTCAAACCAAAAATAATATTGTATGTTTTTTTTTTATAGAACGGGGGCAAATGGGCAGGAGGCTCACCTGATGTTAAGTGATACCGTCGCCCATGGACACTCTCAATGCCAGAGGGCTCGCGAGTGCGTGGCCTTTTAAGAATTGGAGAAACTTTTAACGCTCTCTTCTTGAAGGACCCTAAGTCGAATTGGTTCGGAAATACTTCAGTGGGCAGCTGGTTCCACAAAGTGGTGGTGCGCGGCAAAAACTGCCTTAAGAAACGCTCAGTTGTGGGACGGCGGACGTCGAGGTGATACGGGTGGAATTTCGTGTTTTGCCTTGACGTCCGATGATGAAACTCAGCTGCAGGTATTAATCCGAACAACTCCTCTGAACACTCTCCATGGTAAATGCGGTAGAAGATGCAGAGTGACCCCACATCTCTACGCACTATGTACTATGTAAACTTTCTTTCACACCTTGCCATGATAGTCACTTGAAAGCTTTACTTATTAATCAATAACTTTCGCTTATACGTTAAATAGATTCACAAATTGAAGACAAAGTTGTTGTTCTGTATAGTCACAGCAAAGTCAAGAGCCTTCGTGAATCTCAATGAGTTTGCACAAGGCGACATCCTCAAATTCAAATTGAGAACACGTTATTTCCTTAAGCAACACTATTGTCCAATAACCGGATATTAAGAGGAAGTTCTATCTGTCTCTGTTTCCTGTCACACAGACACACCCGGATATTGGTTCCCGACACCCTAAGTAGCTTTGTTGGTCATGGGATTAGTGAGGCGGGAAAATTGGATCTGTTGCTATTTATTATTCATTTAGAAAATTAATTTTATGATATATATATATCTTTCGATATTCCTATTCTGTCTTACGAAAGTGACTTAGATTATGTCTATGTGCGTCTCTAAGACTACACACAAACAAACACACTTTTAGAAGTGTTATTCGTATAAGTGTTAACCTAATTTTAGTTAGTTTATTGTTTTTTTTGATAGATAAAGGTAGTTGTATTAAAATAAATTTATTGTTACCAATCCTTTTAATTATTAAGTATTTATTTATAGGTAAAGATTTGTTTGCGTAAAAACAACTTTATATTTATTAAGAAAGTTAGTTATAAGCTGTAAATCTTTCTCAACAAAAAATACTACTCAAGGATATTTCTTTATAAATTTTCGGTTCATTGCGCTATACTATGCACCAAGACTATTTTACTAAATGTATACAGAATTGAGTTTATGACTTTTAGCATGAAAATATACCTTAACAAAGAACGCACTACATGCATCATATGCATGCTGCATAAGATTTGTAAGCCCCTATAAAAACAAGATCATTTGTAAAAAATATTTCCAGAACCACATTTATCAAAACCTCATTAGTGCTGAGAATCGAGCCCACATCCCTTGTTATACGTAAGCCACTCCTATACAGCCTTTATTCCGACACCGTGGTAATGTTAACGCGTGCGTGTAAAGATATCCAGAATGAGTTTACGGGGACGGGCTCGACTAAACATTAAAAGGTCCGAAGATAAATTGAGGAATGAATGCTTTTTATATAGAATTTTTACATCAGAGGCCCTCCTGTTTTTATGTTATGTTGTGGTTCATGGGTACACTGCAGGAAATAAAAAAGGTTTTCCAGGATCCTAGAATTACTTTCAAAATACTGTATAGGCTAGTTCCAGATAGTGCCGAAACAGGAAAAGAAAGGAAAATGGTAGTCTGAAACGCGTTTATCCTTATCCTGATGATAACTAAGTTTACCTCCAATTTTTTTTAAAATGTAATTTGGATTTATGCCATTACTTTATATTCAATAAATAATATTTACTAAAATCTTTATAATAAAATAAATAGCCTTAAGTGGCAAGAGGAGCAGAAATGAAATGAAATGTAGCTAGAAAGTACCCAAGCACAATAAACGCAAAAGAGGAAGACAATTTAGATGGATAGACCAAATTAAGGAATCAGCAGGTGCAATCTGACAAAGAGTTGCACAAGTGCAGATAGGAAAGGCGGGAAGAAGATAATATAAATGTGTTTAAGTAAAAATGTATCTGAAATAAGAGGCTATTATATTAATATCAATAATTAATAATGGTAATAAAAATCGGCTTTTCACTTTGCACTCAGTTAACTAGGCCTAAAATGTTTATGGGCTTCAAAACTGAGATTAAGATGAAATCAAAAACACCTTTAAAGTATGATCAAAAGTATTTATTTTATATATTTAAGAAACGGGCCGAAGCCATACATTACACTTATTTACAAAAATCTATGGCAACACAATCATTATAATATCAGGGTCCCTGTAAACATAGGTACGGACCTGGCTATGAAGCACAACGTATTATAACGGCAAAAAATGAAATGACGCGACAAAGTGGACTCTCTCGCCGCTACATTAAGTTTCCTCAAGATAATCGCTACAAAATATGTGCGTCAACTTATAAACTAGTTTTCGTAGGAACATATGAGTCAGTGTGGCTAAATATATAACCATGAGCTTCGATATAGAGTATTTTCATTAAGTAGAGCTTGGTACGGCGTAGATTCTTAAAATTCAATATAAAATCTGGAATGGAATATTCCTGCCTTGTAGTGCCTGGTTTGGTTTACATACGGTTGACTAATGACGCATGGGGTTGTCTATGACCCAGAGTTTAGGAGTCTTCACACACACTTGATACATAACATTCCAGCTAGGTATATATTTAGCCAAAAATAGCTGGTATTAAATGACGCTGTACATGAAATACTGTTTTTTTAATTTTTCATCAAAAAATAAGTTAATTTTATGAATAATTGTTTTTAATGAGTTGTTGTCATTGTATTTCAATTCTAAAATATATAGTCTATCGTTGGTAACTTAAGTATATTAAATAACTCTAATCAATTAAATATAAACATATTTAAAAAAAAACAAACGACATACAACGTATACCACTAACATATTTTGTAAAGTTGTATTGTCTAAAGAAAATGTAATAACAATTATTTATTATTTACTATCAATAGCGTTAAAAACATCGGTTTCCTTAACATTTGTGTATAACAGTCTTTGTATAAGTAGGTAATTGGGTGATATAGTCCGTCCTTTAGTCTCTTCCTCGACTAAACGCTCAGTTAAAATATTGTCACCAAATTTCTTGAACTCTTCGTCTCTTCCATGATAATGACGGAATAACATTAACACACAACGGATAACCACGAACGATATCAATGTAACTAATACACAGAAAATTGCGTAACGCCACCACATTTTGAAATTTTCCAATTCCAATGTTTTTTAGTTTCATACATTCATAGGAATTTCCTATATTCATTCGTTTCTATAAGCTCAGTAGATAATTTCAACAGCGATTCTATATTCCAATTTTGAAAAAACAATTGCCTGTGAAGGGATAATTACGATCCAATTTAAAACGACGCAATACTTTGAACTCACTATTGACAAGTAATTTTAAAATCCATTTTTGATTTAATTTGTTATTTATATTCGACACGTCTCGCGTTGTCAGGTGTATTTACGAACTAAATGTGTTTGTTATTGTTTTCCTTTTGAGATATTGTACCTTGAAAAAACCAGGAAAACTTGTGACATTGATTGTATAGTGAGTATTGGTGGTGAAGCTTATGTTGTGGATCGTAGAGTAAAGGAAAGTCTAGCGTTTGTGTTCATAATGTAATCTGATTTATAATTAAGCTTGTTACAAACAGATATTTTCTTACATTACCATTTAGGCTAATAGAAATCGTTTTATGGTAATTATAGAATATATAATTTGTTTATTTAATTGATATTACATAATCTTCTTGTCATACTCATAATATTCAAATGTTATAAACTAGTCTGAGCAATATACACAGACCATATAATAAAAAAATAAAAGAAACAATAATTCTTAAATTTTAGATTTGTTAAAAACATCTAGAAATTATTCTTTAATACAATAAAACCGTTCTTTAGTTTAAGACCTAAATTGCGTGTTTAATAAATACATAATAATTATTTAGTGATTTTCCATTTCCATTTCATTAGATCCTATAAAAGCCTTTTATTTAAAAAAAAGAGTTTATTCATTTTAACAATGATTTACAATATGGTGATATTTGAGAACTCTTTTCAGTAAAAATTAACTGTGTCAGGGTTCCCAGCCTTCAATAACAAACTCAATAGTAATACCATAACTTCCTCTCGAAATTTTTATTTTAATCTTGCATGTGACTGATTTTTTTTTGTTCAGAAGCTTATAATTTAACAGTTTTTTTTAAATTGTGGCCGGTGAGCGGTGTGGATTGAGCAGCCTATTTAATTAATTTTAGATGTAGTCTGCTTGCATATTGCGTATGGCGAAGTCAGTCCTCACTGTGTGACCGACGACACCATCTCTATTTCTTATTAACAAAAGCTAACATTAAAACATAAATCGCTAGTGTATACTCAGCCTAAAGCTTATCTATATCATAATAATTAGTATGCAGTCCACGCTAACTAAGCGCATAGCTCGAGACGACTAACGAATACCAATCGATATATTACTGGTCTAATGGATTAGGCTCTTGTGTATGATAGTCAGCTTGTTTAAAGCCCAGGTTCCTATAATTAACGGATGGTCTTACTGATAATTAGATGTACATATATAATTTAAGAGATGTTAAGCTATTCGCTAAGTGCATTAACTGTGTACATTTTCAATTACTGATGAAATACCTTTTTAAGCTTGTTTTAATTTTGATAAAGGCTTGTTATAAATTTAATAGTTATGTTTGGTAACTCAAACCCTCCCTATCCTAAAGTTCCCGTGAAGCCTACTTTTTTGAGAGCAGAGTCACCAATTAGTTAAATTAGAGTAAAAACTAAATCAATATGAAAGAAAGAGAAGCTAGAAATGTAGTTAATAATATAGTGTAATTAAGTGTTTCCAAATAATAGGGAATTATCATTACAATGCCAAAACTTGGTCAAACTTGGTACAAGTCGGTCAAAACTTGGTCTTTTTTTATCAAAAATAACTTTTTGTATTTATATCCATGGCATTTACCTTCATCATGAGCACACTCCACGTACACACCGCACACAGCACAGCCGAAT
This sequence comes from Pieris melete, assembly GCA_963693345.1. NCBI lineage: Eukaryota > Metazoa > Arthropoda > Insecta > Lepidoptera > Pieridae > Pieris > Pieris melete. The sequence goes on from CAVNZK010000020.1 coordinate 335,035, forward strand.
ACGGTATTACGTATTTAATATTTTTTCCTTATTTTTTATTGAACAGGCAGGACGCTCACCAGATGTTAAGTGATACCGCAGCCCATGGAAACTCTCAATGCCACAGGGCTCGCGAGTGCGTTGCCGGGCTTTTAAGAATTGGTACGTTCTTTTCTTGAAGGACCCTAAGTCGAATTGGTTCGGAAATACTTCAGTGGGCAACTGGTTCCACAAAGTGGTGGTAAATATTATAAACTTTTTGTATACGTCATGTATTTCGTCTTTCTCTATTTGGGCTATTTAATTTTGTTATATATAATTTATGACAGCCGCAGAAATAAATAAAAAAGAGCATTGAAGGACGACAGGTTTACATTACGATGGAATCGTTATTTTGTGTATGTATATACAGAAAGTAATCTAATAATTCCCCGAAAGAGTCATAAGTTTATAACAGGTACCAATTTTAGATTTGTAATTGCCTTATTAAAAAATAATTGTAATTCCATATTCCTCACAAGTCACATAGTTTTTTTCGATTTAAACGTCATGCATTTAGACATTTCTCCTATATAATCAATAACAAAGAAAATGCATATGACAGTTCATTTCCCTCGAGACAAATAATGCTCCTGAATAAAATATGCAATATTAAATTACGTATTCGCCACATAATGCCATGTTATCATAGAAAATGCAATACCTCGCTGTAATGTCCCACTTCTACGATGTCTGTCAGGCGCTAAACATCGCTACTAATAGTTCTCGAGCAGGATAAAATGGACGGAATGCGAATATGAACTCATTAATGGGGAAATCTGGGGAATACGGTGGAAGCGGAAGCAAGTCGAAGACATTGGCCTTTGGCATGAATTGTCATGGAACACGGTGCATTGTCTCGATGGAACAGCACTTCCTTCTTTTTCAAATGGGGCCGTTTTCCGCGATTTTGTCGTTCAAACCCCCAATAACGCTAGGTAAAACCGTCATTAGCAGTTATTTACCATTATTAAAATCATGTAACAGGTATAATTAACACCTTATATCATAGACGGCTGCTTTCTTTATGTGTTTGTTCTTATTCTGTGGTCCAAGAAACTGTTAAACAATTACCAAATTTATTTTATATTATTTAGATATTTCTTCTTTTTTAGTCGCGTTCTTCATTACTGACGATCGTGTTGGTGTTGCATATCTTTCTCTATACTCCCCTGTCTTCGGCAAGTCTTAATAATGATAGTAAGCCTTTATTCAACCACATCTTATTCACATACATTTTACAAAAATAGATATAAATAAAAAAAATACTACTCTAAGATGCGGCCCCTGTCCGGGAGAAGACCTCCTCCAACATTTTCCAGCCTATTTTATTTTGTGCCATCGTCATCCATTTTATTCCAGCTACCCTATTCAATCCCCTCAACCCATCGCTCTGCCCTTGTTGTTGCTTTTTCCTTTTGGACCAGTCCATTTGGTTACTGTTTTAGCTCATCTGTCTTCTGTATAACGGCAAGCCTGAGGACCTTAACTTGGTCGGTCCAGCGAGTAGAGGATTTGCCTAGGGGGCCTGCTCTAAGTTATCGGCACCTCTGAGTACAATATGTCCAAGGAAGCTCAGGTTCCTTTGGAAACACACTGAAGAAAGAAATAAATTTCGATATACAAGTGACTTTTAATATATGTGTTCGTAGTAGGGCCGTAATCCCGATTACTATGCATACCGCGCTATTTGCCTGCACTTGCGTAGTTATTCGACCTTCATATTTACATACAAATGAATTTCCGACGGTGCCCGCCATAAGTTCAGAATGATTTATGTTCTAAGATAATTTAATATTGTTCCCGGAGATATTTTATCAAAATTGTTTTAATGTCGCTTTCGAGCTAGATTTCAATTCGAGATAATTAATTGTTTACAGTTTTGCTCGTTTGCGAGTTGAGATAACAAAAGTTATTAAAGTATTAATTAAAACAGACTAATTATAACTATATAAACGTTCTATAAGTCACATATTGCAATTAAATGTTTTGTCCTTGTCATTTTCGTAGTTTAGAATGTAGCAGTTTAATAGAAAGGTTTAGGCGTTAAACCAAAAATTACGTCACGCAAAAATACGAGAGTTGACAAAAGATACAGACAAAAGACAAAATTAAAATGCTAAAAAATAATTAAAATGCTAAAGAAAAAAATAAAATGCTAAAGAAAAAATAAAAATGGAAGGCGGGATGGAAGATGGCTAAATGAGTCACATCATGAAAAGGACTTTTGGCCTTCGCGCATTGGCCTTTTGGCCAATGATGCAGGATTATCTAAACGCGATGGGAGGACGACTTTTGCAAAATTGCTAGCCCATACTGACTCCAGGTGGCTCGTGTAAGAGAAAAATGGCATTCCTTGGAAGATGCCTATGTCTGAATATACCTGTGAAGGGGGTTCCTACTAAAATTTAATTTGTCTTATCTTTACTGAATCCGGATATATCGACGGCCAATGAACCGGGATATTTCGTCGTATTAACCGGAAGTCGTACTGACAATTTATGTATTGTATTAAGATAATCACACATATATAATGCATTTATTAATAATTACGTGACCATCAGAGAAAAAAAACATTTAAATCACAATGTTTATTATTATTAAAGAAATGTTATTTTAATTGAAATCAACATACATACATACTTTCAGATATAATTAACCTATACTAACTAACAATGAAATATCTAGAGCAAAAATCTATAATTTTTGGTTGTTTTTGGTTTTTATCACTATAGTAAGAAGTACGGATTGCATTATGCAAACGAGACATAATAGTTTTAATGTTGTCATCTACAAAATTGGAATGCACAAACACATTCAACAATTCTGCAGCATTCGCAAACGAAGGTTCTATCTTGTGTTTATTTTTCTTAATTGTGGATATTGTAAAATAATTTACCTTCGCAAACGTACCATTCGATTCGCCAGAATTTAAATGTTGTATTATATCACTTTTTTCTTCAATGGAGAAACTTTTCCGTTTGGTTATGTTTAATTCTGCAGCCCAGAGATAGGATTTTACCGAAGATTTCTTTGTAGACACATCAACGCTCGCCGTCGTTGTAAACGGACAATATTGTGTGAATTTCCCTTGTTAAGCGCTGAATGCGGAGTCGTAAAAAACGGATTTATTTTCATACAGACAAACATTAGTGGCTAATATGAAAACCAAACATGTAACTATACTTACGCCTTACTAACCGGACTACACTGTATTAATAATTAACATAATGCTTGATTGTTTGTATTTGCATTTTGCATTTTAATAGGAAATTAAACACTTTTTATATTATTTTTTTAATTTTTATATTCGTGTTACTTTGCACGTACACAAATGTGACAAAACAATTATTAGGTAATTGAGGATGTTAGAGAACCAAGAGAGAGAAGTTTGTACGATGTTCCTTACGACTTTATAATAAAAAAAGATTATTATAACCTACAAGCGTAAACGTAGTGCCTAAGTAATGTTTTTAATACATGATTTTTATTTCCCACATTCAGGGAAATGCTTGAATTCGGTTGAAACAATTAATGCGTCAACAAATCAAATACTTTGATCCTTTGTCTGTTTAATATCAAAGTCTCCGCTTGACCGCTTGAAATTTTTGCTTCTGTCTCTTTTTGATCAATCATACAATTCAGTTAGCTATACATGCATTGTAGAGTATGTAACCTTTTTAGACATATTTATTACATAAGGAATAGCACTTTATTAGATAAGGGAGACGATCTATACTTTCTATTGCCGGATTTAAAATTGGCTCTATGAAATTTGTATTTTTTACAGGGATCGGCGATTTTAAGTGCCAATAACTTTCCTCACCTCAGATTTTAACAATGTTTTTGCTCCATACTAAACCAAACACAAGATCTAATCATCAATTAAACGTATATATTTACAATATGTAGATAACCATATTCAAGCTTAACCTGATAGGGTATTGTCCTTTAACCAATAATCCTAGATCTGCATGTCTGAACCAAATTCACTTAATTGCAGTTTATCGTACGTGAGTAACAGAATCTGTGATCAGAATTTATAATCATTGGACGGTGATTAAATTTCTAGAAAATACGGCATTATGTCTAGTCTTTATAATTCATTTATTAGTAAGTACATAAATATAAGAAAGGGTTAGCCTCAAAACAATTTTTTATCCAGCGAGCACTCTCTTGAGGTCTTAGAACAGGAAAAAGCCGCTGGAGGACAAATCTGGTAAAATTGTAAATGCGGAAGCAATTCTTTCATGGAATTTTCTATAATTTTTATTGATTTGTAACACCGTGCATTGTCTTGATAAAGCAGGAATTTCTTCTTTTTGAAATTAAGGCGTTAAATAAACAACCAACATTAAATATCGAACATCTACACGAGATGACGTAACCATTAAGCAACAGAGGCGGTACAATAAAATAATAGTTTACAAAAATAGTATATTTTCTTAAAGATTATAAATCCAGTCTGTGTATAGGTTGAGTGGTGTATAATGAAGGGGTTTGTTGAGACACAGGCTCTGGTCAAAGGGTTCGATCTCCGTGCGAATACCGTGGAGGTACCAGCCACCTTGCTTCACCGCGTACACACCGCCAAAACTGGGACATACGGTAATATCTGAAAATATATTTGATTGTAGTATAAATCATTTATTTAATAGCGTCGAATTATCTGTCTCAAACATCCTAATTTGGCTTAAACAAAACTAATTTAAGTTTAAGTTTAATTATTTTTGTTGTCTTTTTTGTATGACAGGAACTGTTTCAACATGGAATAGTTTTCATTGATTTCAAATGAAAAAGAAAATAACATACATAACATTGTATGTATGTTATTTTCTTTTTCCATGTATATCAAGTTTTAGACCTGCAAGGACACACTGCCAGAGGGCTCGCAAGTGAGTTGCCGGCCTTTTAAGAAATAATTCTTTCTTCTTTTCTTTCAGGACATTAAGTTTTGGTTTGTAAATACTTTAACGGGTAGCTGGTTCCTCAAAGTGGTGGTGCGCGGCAAAAAGCCTGCCTTAAAACGCTTAATTGTAGAACGACGGATGTCGAAAATAAAATATTTGCTAAAACTTTAATCCATAATCAAAATAGGGTTTAAATTATTATTAGTAAAGTTAAATACTAGTTTAGTGGCGGTTTCTAACGATATAAATCTTACCATTCCCGTAGACAGCACAAACGTCTTCCGCCAAGCACTGTTGACTCTTGTCTTTGTCAAAATGTATGGCCGTTAATTCTCCCGAAACCGCCCAACCTGTCGTCTAAAATTATTGTTCTTAGTTGAGGCTTTCTATAAGCTTATACCACAGTAAGCTTACTAAATATACCAGCTACAATTTGTATTAAGTTATCGCGTGAATACCTATTATTATTGTTAAGATGTAATTTATGAAATAAATTATTTCCCATTAACCGAACCAATTGGTTTATAGAATATGACTTTTGGGATATAAAACCCACAGCCGGGGTTCGAACCTAGGACTTTAGGGATCAGGGAGACTGCGCTGTAGCCATTACTAACAACCTTACCCTACATAATAATAATAATTCAAAACGAATAAATATAACACGTATTAATTTAAAAAATCTGCACAGTGTACCTTTAATAAATAATAATTTATACAGATTTATTAAATATGGATCTGATCTGTCTCTAGTGTTTGTCACTCATGATTTGAACCTAACAACTAAATAAATAAACTTATAATCAGTTGAACATATTAAGCACCAAACCAATGAGGAACATAAAAAAAACGGCCAGTTTTTAATATACATACGGCAGCGTCAGAGAACTCCTGTCCATCAGTGAGACAAGCGAAAGATATTGTCTGGGTTGTGTCTACTTCATCTTCTGTCTTCAAAACCGCGATATCATTATCTGAGCTCGTGAAATTTTCGTGTACTACAACTTCTGATATCTGAAAACAATTGCATTATCGATAAATAAATGCAAATCGCGGGTTGAACCAATGAAAACGATGACAAATTCCATTAATTGGGATTCGAGTTACTTCAAAAAGTTACTTTTAAAGGATGATTTTACGATTCTACAGCTTGGAATGGTTGCGTCGTTTCTTTCTTAAAAAATTGTTGACATGAACACCTGGCTGCCATGGCCCAAGTTTTTGTACCGTGTGGTCCCAAGGTTGCGACGACAGCCCTACGGATATTCTACGTTCATACATTCGTAAGGGTGCGTCCACATCTGGCGAATGTGCACGTGCAGTCACGGCAATGGTTTGGTGCGCCTCTTTAGCGCAACTCATGCAAGGCTCGTATAAGAGGTGCGTGCGGCACGCGATTTGCGCGCACTCAATTCTCACGCTTACAGTTCCGTATACTGGCGTGGGCGGAAGGAAGACGCTAGCCGCTAGCGCGCCGCCCGCGCGCTATTCGCGTACGGCGCTTAGGTTGCGAGCAAAATGCGCGAGGGCGGCGCAGGAACAAAAATGCACGCGCACAGCTCGCAAACTGCTCACGAGCTGCACTTTCGCGGCATATTCGCCCGATGTGGACGCACCCTTACGTCTGTACGTTTTTAATTGACGTTCATAAGTGTACATCGTGTTACCTCAGTGAATAAGTGATTTTGACTTTCATTCTAACTAAATCGAAATTGAATATAATAACATCGAGATCTATATCAGCCGCTAGGCGTTCATGAAAGTCCTTTACGAAATGAGCGTACAAATTCTTAAAAGGCCGGCAATACACTTGCGAGCCCTCTTTCGATGTGTCTAGACGGCGGTATCATCAGGTCAAGCCTACCGTATGCCCTCTATTATATAAAGGCAAATAGGTAGACGGTCAATAAGAATTATATGTAACTTTCGCCACATTTGCATTTCAATGAACTTAACGACTGACTCTTGACGACATTAAAAATATACTTAAGTACGTTTTACTAACACAATTATTAATATTTAATTTAAGACTATCCAGATGTCAAACCGTCCAGATGTTTTATGTCGTATTTTACTTTAAGCAAGGATACAAAATGCAGAGTGCAAATAGTTAAATGATTTAAATGTAGTTTTTCTTTTTCATTTATGGATCTTATACTTACTTTTAAAATTTTCTCATTTTCTTTCATATTTTGTAGAGAAGCCTTGCCCAATATTACAACGATGTCTTCAGCTCGCGTAAAATTCACACAGCGTGCAGCTGTAAATTTTATATTAAATTTGATAAACATTTAGTTCATTTTAATGCCGATCACTAGATGGCAGTTGTTCCATTTGGAACACGGTATTGTTTTACTGTGGTGGGTTTTCATGAGTTATTGAAGTCCATTTCCGACAAAGAAGATTCGAAGGAGGCCGCGACACATACTAACGGATCCGGATGATCCAATCACTGTAGCTAACAATATATTAAAAGCCGCCCGCGTGGCCAATATTAATAATAGCCAAAGACAGATAGGGGTAAAAAACTGCCTACACCGGGGAAGGTGACTGACTCCAGTGAGCTTCCGTCCTGCCCTTCAGGCGATTGAAGGCCCAAGCCGAGGTTCACGTCTCACAGGAGACGCCCTTGCGCTAGTCGCGGGAAAAACGCTCATTCAGGCCGAGCTACGCTCGCCAAAATAGCCCCACTGAACTGTAAAGGCCCTTAAGGCCAACAGCGAGATTCCCTTCCATAAAATAAAAAATAAAAATATCGAAGTTTATCGCGGACTCCCAAGGAGAGATTGGAAAGTAAAGTTTCATAATGAATTAAACAAAAATCTTACTTTTTAGTGCAGCGCCATTAAATAAACTATTTGTCAGTCTAACTTACGATATTTTTATCCAAACAAAAAACTTTAAACTCTGAAACTTGCACCAGGCATTTGGGGTTAAGTTATCTTTTTAAAACTTATCAACTTAAGTTATCCGTTGAACTTAAGTCAAGTCTCAAGCGTAACGAGTTATATTGGAAAGAAAATTGAACACGCTGTAATTTTTCGTCGAGTTAAGACACAGTTTAATGCCGTCGACTGCATTCGAAGCGGTAATCACATTACCATCCGCTGCTGAAGCTTACTCACTGTGCGATTTAGAAAAATAACTAAGTGTATTATAGATATAGTACTCGATTGAAGGAATTGAGGAACTGTGCTATAATTGGCAAGCAAACGAGCAGGCACTTAAAGTTAAGTGTTTACCGCAACACAAAGATTTGTAAGTGCGTTGCCAGCCTTTAAGGGTACGCTTTTCTCTTGAAGGCCCCTAACTCCTAAGTCGTAACGGTTCGGGTATATCTGGAATGGCAGCTGGTTCCATAAAGTGGTGGTGCGCGACATGAAGTGTCTATGAAGTGTCTTAATTGTGTTCATACATTTTTTTTAACGACAATCTATTAAATTTCTGATGGCAAAGAACACACAGATGGCGTGGCCAACTTGCAGTTCTGATAAACTTAATTATAAGCAGTCTAATTCTGCATGTATTGAATTTATGTAATTGCAAATAGCTACTGCTAGCGTAGTAGGTAAACTTCCTTATTCTTGCCAGGCGCTAAAATAAAAAATGCTTTCTCCAACGTCGCTTTATTTTTCCGGGTTGACATTTTCATTTTTTAAAAAGTACTTGCGAGTCGGGAGGGCAAAAGCATTTTTTCCCCGCATTTGTTTTATTTGAGGTATAGTCGTGACGTCATTTACCGAGCAATAATGAGTGAAAGATATTTCTTTTGCATTTTTCTTGTCCTGAAGCCGGTTGACATGAACTTTCAGTATGCAAATTGTGACACTTTTATAAGAAACTAGCTTGGCCCGTCTTTGCAAGATTGGTCTTTATTTTCTAAAATGTTTTCGTATTCTTATTTATAGAAACATTAATATTATAAAAGGGAAAAAATACCGTTTTCGGTTTTACAAAAATGTTTTTTTCCTTTTAAATCACAGGCTTTAGTTACACACACCCACACCCACAAATACATACCCACATCCTACACGTAATTCTATCTGTAAACATTATTGTTTAGTCTGTAAAGCTTTTAATTGGCGTTTCGATTTAAAGTGATTTTGTATTAAAAATAAATAAATAATAATTTAATATAGAAATGAGGATACATGACTTTCAGAGTTCCTACATTAATCGTCATGATCACCAAAGCCATAAGAGAGTCCAGACTTTAAGAATGTAGTTCCTTGTTTGATGGCTATCGGTTCACTTCACTTTATTTATAATGGCGACATCTGTGTAAATCACAATTCCGCCAATGTCACGTTCTAAGTCTTCACACAGTGAGGATACATTTGATAATTTTGATAGATCGAATTTAATCTAAGCAAAGTTACCCAAAACAAAAATGACATCACAATAAATACAACACACACAGACATCTAATAATATATACAAGAGGTTAATATTTTACTACAAGGTATGGAGGGGAGAATCTTATTTATAACTTTAATTTATTAACAGAAATAAATTTCCCTAAAATTAGGACGATCGAGCTGGATGGGAGGGAAAGTAGGGAGTTAAGGTTACATGGACGAGGGAAATCTGGAGAAAGATGGTCAAATAACGAGTCATTAATTAAAGAACAGTTAAAAAATATATGGTCTGTCGAGCCCTCGTCCATACCACACTCACAGAGAGAACTGCCTTTTTTTTTATTTTGGCTAGATGAACGGGAGTACAAGCGTGCCCTATACGAAGACGGCAGATTATAGACGTGACCTTTTTGTTTAAAAACTTATATTTAAAAAACCACGGCGAAGAAGGGATTAAATACTGAATATTAGCATAGTGCCTGCCAGTTGTTACTTTAGAAGATTGCCAATCAATAGTCCAACGTCCGTCGTTCCACAACAGAGCAGTAAGGCAGTTTTTGCCGCGCACCTCCAAAGTCAAAGTCAAAGTATTTATTTCAATTAGACCATCTAAAATGGCACTTTTGAACGTCAAAAAAAAAAATATATATATAGAAGATTCTAGTTGCCCCTTCCAAAAGGTAGTTTCGTGTGGAGAAGAATGGGCAAGAAACTCCACACTTACTCTTTTAAAATACAATATTTGTTACATTTGTTAAATAATTATATGTGAAGACAATGTACTCTTAGAATAAAAAAAACCACTATGTGGAACCAGCTGCCCACAGAAGTAATTCCGAACCAATTCGACTTAGGGTCCTTCAAGAAAAGAGCGTACCAATTCCTGAAAGGCCGGCAACGCACTTGCGAGCCTTCTGGAATTGTGAGTGTCCATGGGCGGCGGTATCACTTAAGATCAGGTGAAGTTCCTGCCCGTTTGCCTCCTATTACATAAAAAAAAAACAAGAAAATTTTTAGCTTGAAAGTTCTTAATATCCTCAAAGTGCAAACAACCACTTGCAAATGTATTCTTTGTACAGGTTACACGGCAAAGCTATTGTAAAAGTCGAATAATACCTGTTACAATAATATTGGTGGATAAAAGAGCGCCGTCGCAGTAATATTGGAACTGATTGGTGCCATTCTTTACAAATATAGCGGCAATCCAGCTGAACACGCCTGTGACGTCATCAGTTGTTCCTAGAGGACACGAGTCGTTGTACTGAAAGTTTGAAAATTATTAACACTTTTATACTTTTAAACATATTATATTTCTAATTTTTTTATTTTAATCACTTCATATATTAGTGCAGTTTTAGTTGCACGGACACACAGGAGTACATACTCGTATGTACATAAATAAGCTGAGTTTGTTTAATATGCAATTAGTTTATCCAAAACGATCAAAGATATATTATGTACAGCAAAACAAAAGTTTTTTCCTCTAATTATTACTCAACCTTGAGACATCGTGAGAGGAACATTGTTTCCTTCGAGAATTAAAGCTACGGATGCGGTATTTATATTTATTTTTATAGGTCGAATGAACAGAAAGATCACCTACTGTTAAGTGATACGAGCGCCTATGTACTCTATTGAAGGACCTTTAGTTGAATTGGTTTGGAAATGTTTCAATGGGTAGCCATCATATTCCATTCCACATTCTGCCCAACATATAATATCATATCATATCTACATATATATATCAACATATAAATTACAATTTATACGAAATAAGAGTATATCTTTCTTTAATAGTTCTCTTATGCAGTACTTACAGCAAAACATGTTTGTTCAAATATAATTTCATTTCACTGTTTGCCAGGTGATTAAATTTTTAAAGGCAAGATGCTTTTATAAGTTTGACAAATAACTTATTATTATGATAATGTTCTTATTATATGACATTATAATAATTAATATGACATTTGCATGCCTATATTTATATGAGTCATTGTGCGGATTTTATAATTAATCAATCTGAATGTTCCGCTTTCTTTGCAAATAAACGTTTAAATAATGTATTTATTTCAAGTTTGATTTTAGTTCCAAAGTTAGGTACACTGTTACATAGAAGATTTTTATACACAGTATTTAGATATAAATTAATTAAAAAGAACAACAACTATTACCACCAATAAAAAAAAATTGAAACGAAAAAAGAAATGCCTCAAAAATACACCTCATCTATTTTTACGAGTTTGAAGGTCTGCATCCTTTGTTAACGTGATTGATGTAGTGGGTCGCGTGTTGCCAACTATCAGTAACTGGCATTGTTATGGGGTTACCATTTAACTCAAACTTTACCCTGTTTGCGAAGGGGAAAATAAAAGGTTCATTATATCAGTAGGGCCTTAGCGTAGTTGTTTTTAATAGGTATTCACATGGCCCTGAAACCCTTTCTTCTTACTTCCATCTTCTTTCGAAGATGAATCATTATGGCTCCTTTGGTATATGCTTCGGAATAATGATTTGGTCCATTACCGAAGATTATTTAACCAAGACGTGTGCCAGGTTTCTTGCCACTTTAGTTTGAAAAAGTATAGAATTTAATCGAAATTTGGTAGAAAGAGATTTGAAGGAGCTCGTATTTTTGGTGGCCCAGAAATTACAATATGTTCATTGCCAACCCAGACTCTTGATGTAGTGAGACGTATTCTGTGAGCCTTCCCACTTAAATAGTATTGTCCTGACTACACCAAAGGCTATATTTCTAAGTGCACTTACACAACTTGAGAAAACTGGTGAAATCCAATAATTTACGTGTATGAGGCGCAGAAGGCATATCAGTTATTTTCCCAAAAATAAAAATGGAAAATGAACTAGAAGTAGTGCGTTCTTACAACAACTTTTTTGTTTGACTATTACAAAGTAGAAAACTACAAAACTAAATATGTTACAATAAAATGTATTATTTGCGTGAAACGTTATAATTAATATTGATTTTATAACGTTATAATATACTTTAATAAAGTGATGATGTTGTGATAACATAATATAAGATTATGAAACCAACCACAGAGCTGGTGCGGCTTGTGAAGCGGCTGAAAAAAATAAAGCATGCAAATACAGAATACAGAAATACAGAAAAATCTAGGCTCAGAATATGATTTTGTCCCATTCGGTGTCGAGACCCTTGGTCCGTGGGGTCCTAGCGCTTTAAGGCTTTTTAAACAAATTTCAAAAAGGTTAGTCGACATCACAGGAGACCGAAGATCTGGCAGCTACCTCGGACAAAGAATTAGTCTAGCGATTCAAAGGGGGAACGCTGCCAGTATCTTCGGAACCTTGCCTAAAGGGACTCCTTTTAATGATATACTTTAGGTTATATTAAGTTTAGTTATTTATATCAATATATATTATTTTATTATTATATTTCCTTTTTATATTGTAGTCCATTACAATAAATGTTAATACATATTTGTACTGGTAAAATCATATAAGATTTGACTGTAATGATATTACTCTTAATGTATGTAAAATTCCTTTTACGACAAATTTGCTCTTTAAACTCTAGATTATACCACCATAACATTTTTGTTGCAGATAAATTATTATTAATACATGTTAAAAAATCTTTCCATTAACCCAGTGCTGTAATAATTCCGTTTTCATTCAGCGCATATCAATCAGAGTAAAAAATTGTGACCATTAATTTGAAAAAGAAGCGAACATTTCGAAACCTCTCGCCGCAAACAGATATATATATTATATATATACCGATGAATAGTGCGATTTTTCATTCTGCTAAAATCAATGATATAGTTTAAGAGTTCGATATTTTTCCTTACATCATTTGACTTTTTGGATATCTTGACTACGGCTTACCCGGTTTCAATTACATATTCTTTGTAACCGAAATAAGCCGATAATATGTTCTAGCATCTTGCTGACTAAGTTCTGATTGGCCAATGAGAACTTAGTCTACGTAAAGAAGCTTACTGACTGGCCCACATGGTGTTCCTTGTTATACGCCTCTCATTGAATTTTGTTTTTTATTTTTTAAATTAATAATATTTTTTTGACTATATTATTATTTCTACAAACACAATCAAAAAATCAAACGCCGAAAAATATACCAGTTTCACTTCAAAAAGTTGGCGCGTAACAGAAAAATGTGACGCGTAACGAAAAAATGTTACACTAAATTTTTTTCCAACCCCGATAAAGAAGTTTCACTTCAAAAACAAGAATCACAACCAAACCGTCATTATTTTTAATAGCGAAGACATGTAAACAGTTCACCGATTAAAATATTGCTCTTAGGCTACAAGATAAACACATCGTTATGACAGGACGGATTCACGTCACCGAAATATCGCTTGACAGACCTATTAATGACCTTTGTTGAGGTATAAAACAAACGTGCAATAGAAAATGAATTTACGAATCCCGGTTTTCCATTTATGGTTAGGTTAGAACACTGCAATGGATTGAATTACACTTCGGAATGAGGAAAATGGCGCGAATGCTGCAGTGCTAGTTATATATATATATCAGTGGCGGTACAACCTCTTTAGGTCTTGGCCTCAGATTTCTGAATCTATTTCATGATCATTTTTAAATCTAATAGGCAATTAGGTGATCAGCCTCCAGTGCCTGATACACGCCGTCGACTTGTTGGGTTTAAGACATGTCAGTTTCCTCACGATGTTTTCCTTCACCGTTCGAGCAAATGTTAAATGCGCACATAGAAAGAAAGTCCATTGGTGCACAGCCGGGGATCGAACCTACGACCTCAGGTATGATAGTCGAACGCTGAATCCACTAGGCCAACACTAGTTGTAGTTAATACATATAAGTATTTATAATTGGCATTGTTTTTATTTTATCTGCCCTTATTGCTACCCTAAATAGGCTGTGGCCTAAACTCTATTCAGGGAGTAAATCTAAAAATCTAAAAATCTAATTTAATCTTTTGAGGTAAATATGTAATCATTTAGTCCTTCACATATAACATTTTTTTTTCTTTTACGGGTGATTTTTGACTATACATTAAATCAATGACTGGTCTATTTCATCGCGGAGTTCTTTAAATGCATCAGACTGATTTATAATATGAATGAAACTTTCCTTAAAAGGGTTTCTGATCTGTCTAGTAATGAATAATTGTTAAAAAATATATTGTGTAGAAATGTAAAACTTACAAATTAAAAATGCCTTTTCTATGATAGTTTTTGTTCTTATTTTATGTCGCAGAACCAACGACAAATTCAGAATTCAAATAGAAACTTTTTAATAACCAAAGCAGCATAATAAATACTTTTTAGATGTTAATCTTAAAACAGGAATTACGTAATTAAAATGCGGAAAGTTTAATAATGAGCAAATTGAAATAACTTACGTAAGTTTTCGTTTCATTAGAATTATCTATTAAGGTCGCTTCGTGAGAAATTGTATTTACAACTTGTGATTCTGTTGATGTCACATATTCATTTGTTGTATCTTTGTACAAGTCTATATAATCAATTATAGGATAATCTGTAGAATTGTCCTCATTATCATAATCTATATCGATGATATTGTCGATTTCAAAAGTAGGATCAAAGCTCTTCCGTTCCTTCTCCAAGCTATCACTGTAATTTGTTTCTGTTGTTAAATGATCGTTTGTATTATAAACGGTATTGGTAATATTAATAGATTCTTCGTCATAATCCAAATTTAAATTGCTATCATCGATAATAAATGATTTAACAAAAATGGCTGTTCTATTACTTTTATTAAACGAATGATATTCTGAATCCAAATCAGTGACACCTTTAATCTCATCCTTTAAGAAACCGGAAACACCTGATAAAATTTTATTAATATTTTCACCACTAAAGTCTATAACATCACTTTGATCTTCACTAGGCTCAAAATAATTAGCTTTAAAGAAGCTATTCACGAACGTATTAAGACACTCGTAGTATGTATCACATTCACAATATATTCCACACATTTGAATGAAAAATAAAATAATCTGTAGGTTCATTTTGACGTGAGTACATAGAGCATGATCACGAACAAATGCAGTACAATTATATTAATTAAATTTAGTATTGTGGAGGTAAGTAATGACCTCACCTTGGGAATTCGTGGTGAGCCTGACTTTGATGGATGGTTCGCACAATGGGTGGATAATAGGCAATTTTAGTAGTAATCGACGAGCTTACAAGAATTATGGTTGCCTTGACGTATTTGTGTTTGAAATCTAGGTTACTTAGAGAAAGTGGATTTGTTAACAATGGGCGCGGGAGAATATTTGTTACTGTCATCTTTGTTAAGCTTTTATATAAAACATTTGTGTAATGCATTCTTTATATTTCTTATGCAATGTTTTATTTTGTAATCTTTGTGTGTAATAGAAATATTAGAAATAATTTTTTTGATATTTGGCAAAATAAAATTATTTATAAAAGTCTGTCGGATTCAGAATATCATTCGTTTAATAAAAGTAATAGAACAGCCATTTTTGTTAAATCATTTATTATCGATGATGGCAATTTATATTTGGATTATGACAAGAATCTATAAATATTACCAATACCTACTAAAATCATATTTCTTCCAATAAGATTTTTTATGTAAATGACATGTTGATTTTGGTCTCTTAAATTTTTAGAAATTTCATTAAATGCCGTTTTACAAATATGAGGTAAGAATATAGTTATTTATCTGGATGGAAGGAATTATATATAAAATTATCTGCGTATGCACCTGGATTATTTGAATTTATCTATATTAATGAAGTTGTGTTTATAAGGATTAATGAAGCCTAAAATATAATATTTTGAATAAATAATTACATAAATAACCAGATTTGATATAATTATTTAAAAAGACTGTAGCCCTTTTGGCAGTGTTTTTAATTCGTTTTTAACCCAAAAAAATACTGTTTTTACTTGAGGCTCAGCTGATAAAAGGTCGTACCGCCGCTCATACATACTTAAATTGCCAGAAGTCTCGCCAGCATTAAAAAAAATTACCATTATAAAACTTACTTTTACAGAATCAATTTCGACGTCCATATCAGTAGTGCATTTATCTTCACCAATTAAATCTATTATTTCCATCGTAGTCGCCTCGAATTCGAAAACATAATCAACCACACCTATTTTCGGTAGTTGAACATAATCAGCCTCAATCTCCACTCTTCGTTTATCTCTTTTCGTCTCCACATCTTCTAGACTAAAATAGTCTGTACTATCTTCTATAGTCGAGTCTAAAATATACTCTGTGGTGGCATCATCCGTCGTTTCTTCATAATACGTTACATTAAGTTCTGTTATTGTTGGAATTCGTTTTATCGTTATGTTTGCGTTGATATAGTTATACACATCTGGCCAATATCGAATACTGTACAAAGATATAGATAATATAAATATTATAACAGCTAATATTAACAGGATTAACAGCTGTATAATTAGTTTTGTCACAGATAATTTCATTTTGCGTGTTGCTAATTTTGAATTTGTTTCGGTACTGCGTATCATGCAATGTGTAATAGTTCGAACAATTGGTGATTTGTGGCATTATGAGTGCCTTATTTGGTGAAGTTAATAAATGGCAGACAATTCAGGGTTATGACACTTCCCTTAAAACAAGAACAGCCTTTGTTATCCCATTTCCGGCTGAGGTTTGGACTTTCAATGAAGGGTGCCACAATCCTAAAAACTGGCGTGAATATTGACAACGTGGTTTAAACATTTTTAAAACTTAGAAAAGAAAAATAACAATAAAATTAGACAAAATACATTTACTAACTAACTAAGAACAAGAATACCTAATTAAGAGTGTGAGGGTGTGTATGATGATGAAGATTTTCTTTTTTCTAGACAGTGAATTCGACTCTCTTTACGAACTGATTATGCTATGCAATGCTATTATACCAAGGTTATGTTATATAAATATTATTTAACTTTATTTTCGTTATATCAAATATATTGATTATTTTTTCCACAGTTTCGTTTGAAGCTGTTTTTAGTAAAATATTCATATATAGCTCACATTCTTCATTGGTAAAGTCTAGTCCACAGACTGCCGTGATTTACGGGATGGGACGGCTGTATATCGATAAATTGCAACGTTTAAGTTTAAAGTATTTGTAACTTTTTTTAATGATTTTTTTACTCTATCTTACTTTTATTACTTAGGCGTTATTAAGGATAAAGCTCGAGAAATTATAAAGTTCTTTATAACAATATACTGTTTATTTATTTATTAAAGTTCACCAGATCATATATAATGCTATATCTACAGTATATGTTACAAGCTATCTTTTCTAAAATACATTACAATTGTGGAAAACATAAATGATACAAAAAATTAAAGAATAAAAATATGACACTACCAATTTTATATAAAAAAATGGTAAACAGCGGATTAGGTATCAAATAGGCACTCAACAATGCTTTTATTGTAATTGTTCAGCCCGCTACCAAATATGTAGCTATATAAGCTGTGGATAAGTAGTGTTTATTCTGTTATATTTGCGAAGATTGAGAGGTGCCTGAACGAAAAAGGTAGGGTTTTCCAGATGGAATTTGGATAATTCTTTTTTTTTTTTTTTATGTAATAGGAGGCAAACGGGCAGGAGGCTCACCTGATGTTAAGTGATACCGCCGCCCATGGACACTCACAATGCCAGAAGGCTCGCAAGTGCGTTGCCGGCCTTTCAGGAATGGAATTGGTACGCTCTTTTCTTGAAGGACCCTAAGTCGAATTGGTTCGGAAATACTTTTGTGGGCAGCTGGTTCCACATAGTGGTTTCTGTTGATTATTGAACCTCAATGAATATTAAAACGTTCCTTACTATAATTTTAATCCATTCATAAAAATATGCGCCTTGTGCTTTTTAAAGGCAACCACAACGTAGCCTTTGCTGCTATAAGTGTATTAGATCAATCCTCATACTAAGAAATTTAAGGACTTAGACAAAACATATTTTTGTGTCTGTTGTATGATTATTTATGGCGAGCATATTTTTCTAATCAGGACCAAACAAAAACAAAGCAAACATTAAAAATTGTCTTAAAACAAATTATTATCGCCTTAATAAAAGAAATTATCCAAAAGGGATGAAAAATAGGACCCAAAATAATTTAATGAGTATTATCGATAAAATAGGGATCATCCCTTATTCCAGGCAACTGAACCGCAACCCGTCAATAATCGATTAGCTAGGCATTTATATCGATAACCCGAAGCACTAGATTAATGAACTGCAAAGTGAATTACGCAGTGAAACAAACTTCAGTATAAAGTGCCATTGGGGCAAGGGACGAATTCACATAGTTTTTAACAGTATATTTTTTTACACCTGTATTTTTAATAGTCATTTCCGATAGTTGTATATGTAACTTCAGTAGGCAGTATAACGATCATTTATTTTTGTTACAAGAAATAATTGATTTAGATTTTTGACGTAAGATTTAACCAAAAATATTGACGGAGAATTTATATAAAATAGTAGTTCATTTTTACTTTCTGTCTATCTGCGCACACGGTAAAGAACGGTTCGCACGGTGAAGGAAAACATCGTGAGGAAACCTTGCCTTTGACCCAAAAACTGGACGATGTGTGTTAGGCACAGAAAGTTGAACACCTATTATAAATGATGATAACAGATACATACATCTGTGACCCAACCCTAAAAGGTTGTAGCTCCATTGGTATATATATATATATATCATTATTAGAATTTTTGATTTTCTTTCGTCTTCAACATCTTATAATCACCAGCTTCACGTATCGTAAATTAAGTTCACTTCTCTACATCTGTGCGCCTAGATCTTTTAAACTAAGGACAACTACGGATAACGGATAAATGCGGTTTTGATTTTTTTTTAAACCGTCACGACATCTTGATAAAATACTATAGCTTTGAAATGGTCGCACGTTAATTATCTCCTGATTTCATATGTTATCCCTAAATAAATGAGATTAACCGTTTCCACGCTAGCACTTACCAATTGTGTCCATTTAAATTATTTATTCATAGAATTAAAATACCCTTTGAAGATTCGCTAAAGGGCGGTTCAATCGAATTACGAACTTCAAAAGGTGTAAACCAGTTAAGTTCTAAATAGATTAGTTGGGTGGCGCCACTGTGCTCGATTTCAGGGAGTTTTTGCGGTGCTAGAGTAGGTTTAAGGTGAGTATGTATTGGGAGTTTTCACGTTATTTTTTCTCTAACTAAAAGATTTTCTAGTTTAAGAAAGACTCTAAACAAATACACGTCAGTGAATCTAATTATGAACATAGACAATTAGAAATGATGGATAGTCTTCCACGGTCCGTTTCACAAGAAACCTTCTATTGCGAACTAGCAAACTGTGGAATCGACCTCCAATTGTTTAAATAAAGAGTATACTCCTCCCTCAAAGCCCGGCAACGCACCCACTAAACTGGGTGCCTTTCTAGACTTATTTGCCCCCCTATTCTATAAAAAGTTACTTGCTAAAAATAACATTGACAATATCATGTTTTGTAAATCGAAGAATATTAGTGATTATTTTTTTATGAAACTGGTCTATTGTTGTATATGTAGAAAAGGAGCGTACAGCAGACACTCCCTGTATTACTGCTCACTTTTTATCAAGAAAAAACTTTATAAGACGTAATAAAAAAAGATTTAAATATAAGAGAAAAAGTACTTGCCTCCAGATTCGATAGATTAGATAACGATGGTATGATTATTGATTAGTCCTCTATGGCTAGCATTCCAGAAGAATGTTGTTTCGCCGTTTAAGAACCCATGTTTGTTATATGCTAGAACCACGCTACACGGGCATTTAACACAGCAAAACTTGATAGTCTAAATCTTTCCTCCGGAAATGGAAACTGTTAACAAACTCCATTGAAAATTTCCGTGTTTTTCCCATAATTATTTCCAGTTTCATTGCTACTCCTGTATTTCGTTATTACGCCTGAATTTGGTGTAATTTCGAATCGGTTGTGTTTCACACGTTGCAGTCAGTTAAGTCTGATGGTCGAATAACTGCATCGGATCATTGGTTTATAGTTGAATGGCGTGTCGGGCCAAAGCTAGGTCCATATTTTTGTGAACTAGATCAAAGGTGACGCAACTTCGCTAAAATATAGAACAAACGAGATAGCTGCGGCCGATTTTTTGCTATAGGAATGTGTTTCAAATCTTTTTTGTGTTGTTGAATCAATTTTCAGCGAATACCTTTATGTTAGACTTTAAAATATAAATTTAAAAACTGGCGCAGAATAATAAACGGCACAAATATAAGAGTCTTTCCCTCAACTTGGGCAGTTGGGTTCAAGTGCTCAGGCGCTTATTAAAGATTTAAGTTAGCGCCTGGTAGATAGTACCGGTGACCGCAGAGCTGGGGTTTTCCTCGCTCAACGAATAAGTATCGCAATATGGAGGAAATGCCGTCAGCGTTAAATGTACACTGCCACAGAGACCCAACTTTTTAAATTTGTTTTAAATTTTTTAATATTATTATTATTATTACTGTGTAGGTTAAGAATATTTCAAATACTGTATATTTGTGTGTTAGAAATTATAAAAATTCAATATAATTTAAGATATACTTTATAGTTAATAATGCTACTATATTTTACAAAAAAAATATTTAGATCTATCACTGGTACAAATCAAAGCAATCTTAGATGATATTTTCCACATCTTTCTCAGTGTTTCACCCTAACATATGTAACGTTCTTATTTATGTATATTAACGGGTTATTAATATATGTTTTTTTCAATTTTAACTTGTATGGAAGACTTTTATGTCTACTCATCTGTGACTTTTCAGGCGGCGGCAAAGGCGGATATTTAGAATACCCTGGATACGTGTCCAACGTTGGTTTCCATAGCCGTCACGTTCGGTGACAGGCAAAAAATCCTCTTTCGACATCGATCCAGAAAGCTAATAAAGATCTTATCGTATGCACTAGACGAGGCCGATCCCCTGCTCACTGGATTAATCAAGCAAAGACCCTTACTGGTCTTACCACGGCGCAGAGGCTTGCCGAAGACAGAGGAGACTGGAGGTAGTTGTATGGCACCAATAACAAGACCTTCAGAAATGAAGAGCGCGATTGAAGATGAAGTCACTTTTCAACACAGCATAACCACAAGTTTTCATGTACAGAATATTTCTTCAAACATACATACAATTCATTATCGCTCATTGTCTCACAGGCCTTAAGTGCATAATATGTCTTCGGCATCCTTTGAAGTTTTCTACCCGAAGAATTATCAAGGATTTCTCGTATTTGATCTTAAAAACGATTGGGACGGTTTATTTTTGCTTTTAGTTTCACGATTCGAGCTTTAGTGAAATTATTTTCAAACTAGATGGCATAAATTTTGCTTGAGAAGTTAAACTTGATGTGTATAAAGTTACGAACCCTTTAATAGGGCATGGGGCACACTCATTGCTGTCTGTGTTTCATATATTATTTTTATATTGGCATGAGGTTATCAGCCTTCTGAGCCAGGCAAACATTTTCGACTTCAAAATATAGAAATAATGGCGGGTTAGTCACGAAACAGCAAGATACATTATTGCCTTTTAAAGAACATAGTAAATAAGTCAGCTACGAGTACTATAAAAAACAGTGATGCTACATCCTTTTTAGGTTTAGGCCTCAAATTTCTGTATCTATTCCATGATGATTTGTCAATCTAATAGGCAAGGAGGTGATCACCCTTCTGTGCCTGAGACATGCCGTCGACTTTTTGGGCCTAAGACAAGCCGGTTTCCTCACGATGTTTCCTTCACCGTTCGTTCGAGCGAATGTTAAATGCGCACATAGAAAAAGTCCATTGATGGGGATCGAACCTACGACCTCAGGAATGAGAGTTACATTCTGAAGCCACTAAGCCAACACTGCTTGGATATATAATACTAAACATAATATATAAACTAAACAATGCTTTGCTTTGCAAGTTCATTCAGAGAATAATAAAGCACCTTTGTAAAAGACAGAAAATGGCTTATATCAAACAAAAACAAATTAACTAATGTGTTTGGTATGAAAATTTAAGTTGATAATTAGCCCTTCGTAAGTTTCCGCTACATTACCCCCGTGTTAGGCAAATCAGCTTAATACCGTTAAACTTTATATTTAACTTTCGCTTTCACGCTCGCAAAATAAATAGGTATAATATATTAATAAATCCTATTCATTCTCATAGCTACGGAGTGTCGCGATTATATGTCTATGTCGCGCGCCTAATGCTTTTTCTTCTACAGAGGCCCTTTGACTATCTTAAAAACAAAATTTTTCTCTAATGAATCAAATCTTTATACATTCACTAACAATCTTAAACTACTTCTTCTCAACAAGACAGCTTATGCAACAATAGTTTAACTATAAAATGTAACTGTTATGTAGAAATTATTATGTACCGTTAACATGTCAAATGGAAGAAACTGGCTGCCTCGACACAGGGAATCTAGGAGGCTAGTGCACTTTGTTTTTAACTATCCTTTTATTTATGTATAATAAAGCTTTTTTCTTTATTTCTTTTTTACAAACACATTTTAGTATTAACTAGCTTTTAATAAAAACACAGTTAGTCTAAATACATCATTAATGTTTTTTGTTTCTTTCTGTCAAATCGTGTTGATAGGTGATCTTTCAGATGAGCAGTGTAGTTCTCTTCTCAGCCATTCTTCACTGCTGAAGGTGGCGTCACTGTAAGGTGCCAGCTGCCCTGATAATGGTATATCTCCACTTTGTTCGGTAGCACTTACCGTATCGCAACTATTACGGGGAGACTCGTAAGAATCGTTACTTGTTCACACCAGCGGGTTGGGTATCTGCCCCGCGGCATTTAGCCTTCCACCTTGCCGTGACCACCAGCTTGTTATCTGATTCGCGACGGGCGAAAAGACCAAAGTAAAGTAAAGAGAAGTCTTGTTAAAGAAATCCCTCACAAAAATTAATTCAGTCTCATTTAAAGATGTGTATACCAAAACATTAGGATTTTGCTTACGACGCAACGGTCGTACCTTATTGAAGGTAGAACTAAAATGCCTTGGCCCGGTTTAATTGTGTGTGATCGTCATTTATTTCTAATCTTTTGTTTTATATATTTGTACTACTAATCCTGTAGCAGTCAGAAGTTATATGAGTTTCCATAGTCTTTCCATACCTACATACATATGCCTCTTGCGCTACGGGCTTTTATTCGAATTTTTATTCAGAGTTTTGAATAATTTGATTTAGAAATCGAATAAAAGAAATATACAAAACACGTGAAAAAAGGGAAAAACCCACAGATTCGATGTTAAGATTAATTTGTTTCACGTCAAGAAATAAAGGAGCTGTAAACGATAGGGCGCGTGTGACAGGTGCGGCTTTACAGGTGTTAGGGATGTGGGCTGTCGATATATTATGTCGATGATAACTAACCGAGTAATTAGGTCACGTTTGGGACAGCAAGCTTGTTAGTGATGTTTGTTGTCGATATATTTGAATTCTTAAGCAAAATCACTTTCACACAGTAACAGTACTTATTATATTTTTGCAAATTAAAATAGTTGTGTGATCGTATACTTATCATGTTTGTTGAGGCTCCACAGCTTGCACTTTTTTTATACGCCAGGTGGTGAGGGAGCCGGTGGTTCATCTGAAAAAAGAAAAGGATTTGATTGATGGTATAGAAACTAACGACATAAAATATATCCACACGCCCCACAGAGGGCACCTTTGATTTAACTAATTTAATGATTTAAAAACTGCGTTAAAAACTGATCAACACCTACTTGATGAAGAAAATTGTGTATAGAATAAGCCACATAAATACATAAAATATCGATCACAATTCTATAACCGCTTATGTCACGACATTATCTGCTTAATAAGAAACCCAACTTTACATTTTAATTCTATCGATAACTATTAACATCCCTAAAACTCTTGAAAGATCCTCAAACACGTAGTCTCATTTGTTACGAGGACAACGTATGGAGATAAGATTTTGTCGGGCATTCTTTAATTTCACATTTTATTTCTTTTTTACCTGCCAAGTACGTGATACCAAGGTGTATGCAATGTAATATTCATATGAATAGCTTTGATAACGTAAATATAGTGGAAAATAGTCATTTGATATGACACGAGATTATTTGATTCATATAAAAAGGTTTTGAATTGCAATTTTTGTTTCTCTTAGCTTAAAATAGTTTAATGTACATACATTATTTTTTATATAGAATCCTAGGTTTTATTTATAAGATATCAGTTCAATTTTAAATAAGAACTTCAGGTATCAAGTTTTGACGCTGTAATCAACGCATTTACCGAGGAGAGTGATTGGAGGCGTTCGGATTCATATCTGCTGCTGAATTTCATCATCGGACGTCGAGACAGAATACGAAATTCCACCGTCCGTCGTTCCACAACTGAGCGTTTTTTAAGGCAGTTTTTGACGTGCACTACTACTATGTGGAACCAGCAGACCACTGAAGTATTTCGGAACCAATTAGCATTCTTCAAGAAAAGAGCGTACTAATTCTTAATAGGCCCGCAACGCACTCACGGTCCGTATGAAATTCAGGGTGTCCATGGGCGTCGCTATCACATAGCATTAGGTGAGCCTTCTGCCCGTTTGCCCCGTTCTATAAAAAAAAAAGTCAATAAACTCTTTTGCAATAAAACGGACACCTATATGTTTAAAAGTCGATTTCAATTAATTAAATGGAATTTAAGTGACCGACGTTCTTTTATAGATCAGGGGAGCAAACGAGCCTACCAGACGCCTATAAAGGGCAGTCATCGCAGCCATGGATACCCATATTGAGTAGGTGCGTTGCCGGCCTTTAAGAGGAGTATACTCTTACTTTGAACAATTGGAGATCGTATATCTCAAGGACGACACCCTGATGAAGATTCCACAGTTCACTAGTTCGCGTGTCTTGTGAAGCGGACTGTGGAAGACTTTCAGCCATCAAGGTGATACTGATTTACTGATTTAGTCAGTATACTTATAATCGTGTAAATTAATACGTGATACTACTACTATATACTACATATTAATACCTGAAGTGTATTCTGCCGTTACATAAAAAAAAGAATACGTCCCACTCTTGTTCTCGCTGACTCTTTTTAGCTCCCTAATGCTTTGTGAAGTAGGTTGCAGACAGGTTCAATTGGATTGAGGTCAGGACTGCTTGTTTGCCATTTGTTGTTGTCATTCAGGTAAAGAACCATTAAAGTCAATTCCCGTGGATTGTTATGAGACTTGATATATGGTATGAAACATTCTGAATGTTGTTCTAACATGTTCCGAGCTATGGAATTCCTATTCTATCGCTTATCACCCATTGTATCTTCGTGGAAATATTATTTTGGATGGGACAATTCATAGTAAAGCCATATTATATGTTCTCAAAGTCAAGTCAAAAATAATTTATACTAATGTACACTTATGAACGTCAAAAAAGAAATATACAATAAATGCTTCCAATTTTGCATTTACCGCCAGTTCTCAAAACAAGGTCGTAGATAGGAAGAGAAGAACTGGCAAAAAGACCTCCGCTATTCTTTTTACTATATTAAGAACTAAGTTTTGAATTTTGGAAGAACCTAATTTTACTATGTTTACTATATCTTATAGTAATTAATAATCACTAATTATAATTACCTATACGTATTTGTAAGTAGGATCGATACGGTGCATATAACGAGCTGCTTCTTGTTTAATCTCTGCCTGACATCGAGCTGATATTTACGTCGACAAACTCGCCGGATTAATTGGTGTCGTACATTTAGGACTGTTAATCACGAACGATTGAAACGCAGGTCTGGTGTTACGCTTCTCAAATGATGGTAGAATCCTGATGAATTTGTTGTTTTGATTATGGACTACGTAATGCATTTTAAATACTACTAAACGAAATTTGATTGTAAAGATTGTACGTTGTTACCATAGTTTTAAGATTTTGATGTGAGAATTACTTTCATTGCAAATATTAAACAACACAATTGTGTTCACACAACACAAGGCAATACGGCGAGAATTAGGTTAGTAGCTAACTAGAAGTACACCGTTACTTTAATAAAAATATTCTGTATAATACGCTAAGCCAATTTGACAGATGGCATTTGACAACCGCGAAGCATTTGTCAAAGTAAGCTGTCGGTGTCGGTGCAGACAAATAAGTTATATATTTAATTTTTTCTATATAAACAAAATTAATGCTGTATCAGAAATAATGATTCTTGAACCATAAAGTATTATATTGTTAACGAAAAGTCTGGTAATTTCATGTTTTTAAAGGTTCTCCTAAAATTCAAAACTTAGTTCTGCAACACATACTCAGTAACCGATTAATAATTGTAATATAATATCATTTGCAATATATATCTACAAAATTTTCTAAACAAAGGAACAAAAAATTCATATTAGTGAATAAAGTGAGGTCACATCTGTCGGTGTTAAGTGTCAAATATTCATATGTGGAACAAATATAAAACAAGAAAGTGCCTATTCTTCTATTAAATATACTTATTAGTCAATTACGTTACACATGGTGTAATAGTTGCAGCTCCTTAAAAACGTTGAGTAAAACAAAACATTTAGCGATAAAAAGAGTGGCGGAGAGTTTATTGCCAGTTCTTCTCTTCATTCTACGCCCTTGATTTGAGAACTGGCAGTAAATGTAAAATTATAAGCATTAATGTATATTTCTTTTTTGACGTTCATAAGTGTACATTGTGTTACCTATATGAATGATTTTTGACTTTGACTTTGACTTGACTTACTCTTAAATTAGACTTGATTGTGTTATAAAAATAATTATAAAAGTTTAGTTTATACACAGCCTTAGGTACCATACAATATTTGAACAAATATTTGCGTAGGGGTTGCATGCACCAATAATGGCACTCATACCAGGTCATTGTTTGTTTTATACTTATAAAATATTTTACCTGACTTTGCTCGCAAACCCGTAAAGCCTTTGAGAAAACCACTTATTACGGTTTAAGCGAAAAGGTTTTCGTTTGAAGCCTCTAAACGGAACCGCTTGCTTCAATGATGTTTTTCTCTCCGCAAATGTTAATCGAATAAATAGAAGAAAAGTTATGGCATTCCGTGGTTTGGATATATGACGGTATGGTACGGTACAGGGTAGAGACAAAAGCGAGAAACGAAACTACGTCTACGAGTAGTTTCCTTAATCAACCAATAAATTGTTTGGCTTTTATATATATAGATTATAGGTTATATATATTATATTAAAATATTTAATAATTTTGCTAAGAAGAGCATTCATGTAAAAAGTTGTGGATAAGGGAGTCCATTTTCTCTGGATAAACTTCAGGACTTTATTTAACATGTTTCGGATTGTCAGATTTAAATAAAATATCACAGATTTGTTGCCATTTCTATGACGCTATAACAGTCGATCACTACAGCAATATATAAAAAAAACCCTATTCGTTAATTAAATTAAGAATTTAAAGAAATGTTTACTTAATAAAGCAACTAAGTCATGTATATACGTTATTATACAATAACGAACTATTGAAGCAGTTCAAGTGTAACGAGTTCGGGTCCTGTCTGAAGTGGTTTGACTAACGAACTGTTCTTCATCTGTCTCTATTCGTACAATTAACTATCTACTTCCTACTAATAGCATTATTTCAATATTGATTGATTACACGTAGTACAGAAACGTCACTAACAGTTGACACATTGACAACACAAAAATAGGTCCTGAAATAGCGGCTATAGGGAATCATACCAGTGGCACTTCAATCTTTTAGGTCTGGATGTTAGATTTCTCTATCTGTTTCGTAATCCTTAGTTTTTATTATGTGCCTGACTCACGCCGTGTTTTTCGACTTTAATATAATATTATGCCGGTGTTAAAAACTACATTGGCGCATAGCCGTGATTACCACATGATACAAAGGTTGAGAGGCGCACGATTAAGTCACTAGGCCAGTGTTTCTCAAACTGGGGCTCACGCCCCACAGAATTCGAAAATTTATTAAAATTATTTGGAATTTGAATTTAAGTTTTTAATTATATTATAAAAAATACGATATGGTTTTCCAATTTAATCAATTCAAATAGTTGGTTGAAGAAGCAATTTCTTGCAGGAAATAGTCAGTCAACTTACCATTCAAACCGTCCAAATATTGAAAACAGCCCTTTAATCACGAAATTGTTGTGAACTTTCAGAAGGGTCACTTTGATCGACTCGGTGACAACCCTAATCACGATTATAACTATTACTAAACTATTGACGACTGGGGCCTACCCTATTGGTTTGGTAACAGAGAGATTGAGAAATGGTTTGGATTAATACATGTTTATAGTTGTATAATGTAGAATTTCTGCTAATAATATAAACACAAAAGTAACTATGGCATTGACGGTGTCCGTGACCTAATCAGATGAGCCGCCAGCATGTTTGGCCCGTTCTATAAAAAAAAACGTGTGGCTCGAGGAACAAAAAACTCGAGGACTGCAATTGCGTAAATTTTCAACTTATGCAATTATAATTATTTATTTATGCAGTATTTTTTTTCTTTGATATTAATTCAAGTTTTTACTTTGATAAATTAATTCAATCTACCACTCTACCAGACTCAGACTAACTCGCCTATATAGTCTGTCTCACTCTAACGCGCACCGGCTGCACCGACCTCGTCAGAGAGATGTGAATACGCAGTATGCGTTCTGTCCCGCTCTAATGCGGAAGGTTTTTTCGTTACGGAATTTCTGGATTCGGTATCCACGCTCGAGGCCCGCGATAGAAGCTATGCAATAGCTTAAAAAAACTTACGCATTCACGTGCGAACATTCGTTAATCGTCTTGTTGAGTATCCAAAAAAAATACTGCTCAATTTAACTATTCCACGAGGATAAAACCAGTTTGTAATTAAAAAATACAAATCATAGCAGTTACATATCCTTAACAGCGATTAGGAGATCACTCGATAATATCAGCTGGTCATAATATTCATTCTTCAGGCGAAAAATAATAAACGGCTCAAATATAAGAGTCTTTCCTCCAACTTCGATTTTGTTCCCTTTGGAGTAGAGACTCTTAGGCCGTGGGGTTCAAGTGCACAGGCGCTAATTGTACCGTAGTACTACATAATAATAATTTTTATAGTAATAATAGTAGTAGGTTAAGAAAATTTGTAAATACTGTATATTTCTGTGAAGTACTAAATGTGTATTTATTTATTTATTCCATATCATTATTCTATCTTTACAGTAATTACTAATTCGATAGAACGACACAATATTTTTACCCACACCAATTAACCTAAATAAAAAACATTAAAAAAATATATTTATGTACCTAAATCTTATAACTAATAATATAGGAAGCAACTCTTGTGTACTCAGCCAGTGTACAAACAAATAAGTCTAGCTTATTTACGTAATCTTAGTAACGTTACGTAAACGTTACATATAATAATGTATAGAATAATACTTGTACTTTTTTGTAAATGTCGTTAGGTTCTAAAACCAATTTAATGTTATGTAAGAAAGTAGAATGAATTAATGTTTTGTTCGAGCGGGTAAGTAGATTTTTGTAGATACTTTTTTATTAATTTTGTTTTTGACTCGGACGACCGCTGCGTTTGATTTCACAACCTCTTTCACTTTATTATATCACTTGGTTAGACGCATTTGTAATTGTTTTGATATTTAACAATTTAAAGTTAATAATATGTGTATTGTGTTTTGTGCGTTTAACTATTTGTTATTGTACCTACTTAAGCGCAAACAAATCCTTTCCCATTGTTTCTGTATCTATTGTTTCCTTATTCCATTCTTTCGAGTGTTCGAGTGACATGACATCATGTGATTGAATTAAATCAGGCATATAAGTATCGTATGATGTACTCACTTAAGATTTATTGTTAAAAACTTGTATCATCGCATCCCAAACCGTTCTCTGTAGTCAAATTACAATTTTTAAAAATATTCGCATAATCCCCATGTTTCATTAAAACTTTTTTTACTGTTTTTTACGTCAAGCATTAAAATCTTATTTTCTAAAGGTTGCCATGTAAATGGCGTATTTATTCCTGAGCCTATTTTAATTTCCACCCGCGCGACCTCAATACATATTAAACTTCGCAAACTTTTCATTCCAACTCGAAATAAACCAACTTTTGTACATTAAAAGCAAAGTTTTTTCAAATAGGGGTACACCTTTTACAGGTATTTAATTCCAAGTATGTTACGTATGTTCTTTGTATAACGATTAATGAGCGCACGGTTAGCTTAGTGCTTCAGAGTTAAAGTTAAGGGGCTCTTAGGCTGAAGTTCAGATACGTTACTTATCGTAAGGCGGTCAAAGTCCAGCCCTGCGATTCAATTTTTTTGTTTTTTCTTTTATAAGAACCTTCTCCTGACAATTACAAACACAACAAAATAAAAATCAGACAAATCGGTCAAGCCGTTTTCATGTTATGTCGTGACAACGAAAAACGGGTTTCATTTATATATATATAGATATGGCTCCACAGATTAGTATAAATTCTCTGTATTTATACAAAAAAACAAAATACCAGACTTCGCGAAGACTAACAAGAACAGCGTTTCTGAATAAAACTGTAAACTTGGCTTGCCCTGCCATGCGATTCTGTAACTCACTTTTCGAACTCACACAGCGGTTTTCGCATCGGCGGTCGCTATCAAATCAGTCGTGAAGCAGTAATTTTATGATTTGGCATTTTAAAAAAGGTGGGAGCTTGTAGTTTATTGTTTATTAGCGCTCAAGTCGCTCGTCGTTTCTGAACCTTTAGCCATGAGGTCATGGGCTTAGCAAACCCAATACATTTTTCTTTCTATGTGCAATTAATACTTGCTCGTGTGGCGTAGGTAATATAGCACAAGAACCAATATTGTCTTATACTTTAAAATTATGGGGAAAGATCACGCACCGCACAAAATAATGAAAAAGAAACGTGTGGGACTTGGGTACTGCCGCGGCAAAGCTATTGCATAGCATTTTTTATCAACTTATGCAATTATAATTATTTATTTATTTTTTATTTATGCCGTATTTTGTTTTTCTTTGATATAAATTCAATATACTGCTCTACCAGACTCAGACTTCCACGCCTATCTATATATCTGTCCCACTCTACCGCACTTGCGCTACGTCACCGATCACGCCAGACCGATGTGAGACGCAGTATGCGTTCTGTCCCTCTCTAACGCGTATTGGCCGTACCTATATTACGTCATCGTGTGTTAGGTTTTTATTTTAGTTACGGAATTTCAAGAAATTCCGTAACCGACCGAATCAAGATTCGGTCGCCGCGCTCAAAGCCCTTAATAAAATCTTAGCTTAAAAAGAATCATTGATGACGGTAACAATTACATTATTAAGAGACTCCTCTAGTTTCGTTATAAGAGAACCTAAATCGATGAAGCTTGATATCTAGGGAAACAATGAATATTTTCTAAGCACAAAAGTTTACATTAAAATAATCAATACATACAAGTTGTATGTAGTTACCAACCTACAGCTATGTAGTATTACATATCAACACAGGGGTCTTATAAATTTAAATTAGATCGATGCCCCATGTGCTTTAGAGCTTTACCAAATATGTAGAAGCTTTAATCCATATTACCATAAACAAAGCAACTCCTTTTCAGCTATAGGTTGCATGAAAATCCTTTTAAATTAATAGACGTTGGTATGTAAATAAAAATCTGTTAATTATACCAATCTTTTACATCGATTTTAATGTAGCTTCAATGGATTATTCGCCATTTTGACTATAATAAGTGATGCCACCCATGGACAATGGATATGTCTCAATTCCAGAAGGCCCGTGATTACGACTCCGGGCTTTTAAGAATTCGTACGCTCTTTTTTTCGTCTACATCGAATTGGTTTGGAAATACTTCAGTGGGCAGCTGCTTCCACATAAAGCGCAAAAACTGCCCTTTAAAATCTGTATTAATCCGAACAACTCCTCTGAATACTCTTGATGGTAAACGCGGTAGAAGATGCAGAGAGATCCCAATTGTCTACCAAGTTTTGGCGATATATATTTCACAAAATAGGCCGGTGAATATCCATAATGCGGAATTCGGTAGACACAATTATGAATTGCTTTTTGGCCGTTTTTTCAGTAAAATAATAGCAGTAGACTTAGAAACGACCATGTACTGCCAGGATTCGAATTCGTTCTCAAGGTTTAGAATCGTGGGCTTATCGCTTCATCACTAAGCTATCGCTGTCCCATCTAGAAAACGTAATTGAAATATGATCCGTTGTCGTCATAACTCTTAACGGGGATTATCTATGGGAGAGCGTTTCTTATGAAACAGGAAGCTAAATTTATTAAAATCCCCCTGAATCGTGCCGGCGTAGCCTTATTGAGTTCTTAACGATCTTTATTTACTCTCAAACGCGCCCGATAATGGGTAAATATTTACTCGTAGATTGATATATAAATGTGATTTGTTGTTTGGGCAGTTACTACTCCTTTTTTTCTTCGTAGTCATCATTTCTGAATTTCGTGCCTGTCTTGCAAAGCCCTTTATATTTATAGAATAGGGGGCAAACGGGCAGGAGGCTCACCTGATGTTAAGTGATACCGCCGCCCATGGACACTCTTATTACTGAGGGCTCGCGAGTGCTCTTTTCTTGAAGGACCCTAAGGCCCTTTCTGCACTGCTCCGGTCCGGCGTCGGAAGCTGGAATGAGTCATTAAAAAAATATCGGAAAGCCGGATTGCGCTTCTCCACTATATCCGATCCGACAATAACCGATACTTGTATATTTATCATGCAACACTGATATTAACTAAAACCCATATAGTTTATTTTATTAATAAAACGTTCTAAATTCTGAATATTTTATTGCCTAGCTAGTTTATTACCTTTTTTATATTGTCTATCTTGAAATATTATAATCTACTTAATAAATAGTTCACTAATACTTAATGATATAATATAACTATAAATAAATAACCCTATGAATAATAATTTATAACCTCTTGGATATACTTGGACCGATAAAACACCGCGTTCCGATCTAGCAAGTTATCGGATCGTTAAAAACCGGATGCCGGAGTAGTGGAGAAGCACGTTAGTACTGTTGTGAGTTTCTAAATCGGATCGGTAATTAACGTTTGCCGGACCGGAGCAGTGGAGAAACGGCCTAAGTCGAATTGGTTCGGGAATACTTCAGTGGGCAGCTGCTTCCACATAGTGGTGGTGCTGAAAAAGTGCCTTAAAAAACGCTCAGTTATGGAACTACGGATGTCGAGGTGATACGGGTGGAACTTCGTAATCTGCCTCAACGACTCATGATGAAATTCAGCTGCAGGTATTAATTCCTAACCGATAGGTTGACTTGCTGTCAGTCGACTTCCAGACCACTCTATATCTAGCTTGTCTCCGGGCATTAGGGATGTTGACACCCATTATTATTATTATCCAGTATTCATATAATGTTATTAAGTAACGATTTTCTGAGATAATTATAAAACTTTTGATGTAATGGTACAAACTGAAATTTTATTGTGATTTGGTTTATTCTAATTTACCCGAACTTCCTGTTAGAATCCAGGGCAGAAATTTTATTAGAAATTGTATTGAGGCTGTTCTAAGATAAAGGAATGCAGGAATGCGTCAGTGCTATGTGCTATAAAACAGTTTTTTTTAAGAATACAAAGTAAAAATAACTTTATTCATATAGGTAAACAAGTACACTTATGAAAAGTCAGAAAGAAGTTAAATTAAATTGACATTTACTGGCTGTTCGCAAGTCAAGGGCGTAGAGCAGAAAATACTCTCCGCCTCTCTTTTTAATCGCCAATTGAGTCATACAAATTGTTGAAGCAAATCAATCCCAAGGATTAGGATCATTTAAATAATTGTCAAATTTATGAAAAGCTTTATGATTAATTTACGTTTAACGAGAGCTTTGAATTTAATCAGTGATCATTCTGTAATTTCGCTTGAGAGTTTGTTGTAACAACGAATACAATTTCCATATAAGTGGTTTTATCTTCTGGAGCCTGGTTGGTCGTTAATTAGTTCGGTTTCGAGTATTATACTGGTGAAAGTCATCTTTTGTTTTAAAATCGTTTATATTTACATGAACATACAACAAGGCTTCAAGAATATATTGACCAGATAGTGTATATTTAATTCCTTAAACTTATTCCGTACCGACTCCCTTGAGGATACCGTTTATATAGGAAATAAAATTAAGAATATCTTTAGTCATATAAGGAAATATGCGTTGGTAAAAACGTTACGGTGGGTACTGATTTAATATAAATTTATGATATACTAATGGCGCTTAAATAGTTTTGTCAGAGCAATTTCTTATTATAGATTACTTGTTTTTGTGACACGTCTTCTACTACACATAAATTTTGGACTTAACGTATGCCGGTTTCCTAACGAGCGTTAATTAAGATAGCAAGAAAAATTGGTGCCCCGTCTAAAGGTTCAGACCCGCAAGATTAATCACTAGACCATCAGTCCATCAGTCCAGACATTCTCAAGCTTGGTTTCACGAATATTTTCTTAACTCATAAATGACGTATAACACTTGAGAGTGCGTTTCCAGTTTCAATTTAATTAATTGCGATATGAAACCGTCGAGGTAAACGGTACCGCAGAGATTCGACTTTATAGAGGATTTTAAGGCTTTTGATTCGGTAATACAATAACTAGCGGATATGTTGTAATTATTGTGATCACTTAGCAATTACGTGAAATTACCACATCGCATATATTACTACCTATATCTAAATATATAGAACAAAGTCGTGTTAGTGTGAGTTACTTATAACTCAAGATCGGCTGGACCGATGTTAGTTATCTCTTTTTTTTGGTTGATTCTTCTCCGCTCCGAATAGCAGAATATCATAATATGCATAAGTTATCACATAACATTAAATAAATAAATTAATTTTACGAATGCAAACACCATGTGATGCCATCTGTTGACAAAATTACGCATATAAATAAAATTATCGCACAGATTAACAATTAAAGGCGAAACAAAGTTCGCAGGGAAAGATAGTTGTTAATAAAGTATGAGTTAGAGATTATATCAGCATATTTCTGTTAATATTATTAATTTTAATCGCTTTTACTCATTAATCTGATCTATCTTTATCTTGACAAGGGTAGCGTGTATTGTCCATGTAACAAGCATTTAATGACATGGTTACGACATGGAGTGATTAAAATAAGGGTGGGGTCACAGTATGTTATGAAAAACTATAGTCAATAAGTTTATACACACACTGAATATTCAGCTATATTTACTTATAACTAGACTTCTTACGTTTACTTAAAACAATTGAGTACGTGGGTCAGATGTTGCAGGTGTTACCCTAAATGGCATGTTGGTAGAAGGAAACAATCATGACTTCATAACGTTAGGGAGTAGAGGAATATGATGCGGAAGAGTTGCTGCATCTGGCAGAGGACAAGACATCCTTCATGAGACTGAAGGCCAACCTCCAGTAAGCCACCAAAAAACAACAACAATTTACAAATAATAAATCAAGTCAAAAGGACTATTTCATTTTGTACTCCCTGTCTCTTTTCATATCAGTGTAAAAACAATTTGACAGAAAGAGATGAAAGAATACCTTAAAAAAGACTGTTTAAGGTCAAAAATAAATGGGGTAAAACGAATATTAAGTGAAATAAAAGATTGCCTTTGACAGAACCTTAATTAATT
The DNA here is from genome assembly GCA_963693345.1 of Pieris melete. Classification (NCBI taxonomy): domain Eukaryota; kingdom Metazoa; phylum Arthropoda; class Insecta; order Lepidoptera; family Pieridae; genus Pieris; species Pieris melete. The sequence continues at coordinate 371,041 of CAVNZK010000020.1, forward strand.
TTAACTCAGTTAAATTTAAGAATAACAATTCAGCAAACAATACGAATTCGTATTTGCTAGAAACTTGTCATATAAAGACATATACAGGAATAATAGAAAAAAAAATTGAATTATGATAGCTCGTATATGTAAATCTCGTATACACATTGCATATCTACGACATTAACAACACACGGTTGGTTTTCCGGTGCTCGAAACCACTCCGTCAAGCATCCGGCAGTAATCTAAACGAATTTCAAATGCCTCCCCTAACTGGAGGTTGTATAGGATCCTTTAATTTTTGCTGAATGAGCTGCAGTTTCTTTCTTTTTTGAGTGCGTATGTGGAGGTATAGAAATTCCTTTTCAGGCTAGGTTTATTTGGCCTTTTACGACGATTTAAGTGGGCTACGTAGATTGTGGAAGTATATGCAGTGGTAAGTATGTTTATTTGAAGTACTGTAATCACTAATATGTGTAAGGTTCATTTCTTCATATCAAATTTATAATATAATTAGTCATTTGTTTTACTAGCATGGCAACACCGTATATTTTGCGTAATATTATAGACATCTTACATGCTGAAAATTGTCAGTAGTGCGTTGGATCTATCGTTGAGTTCAGTTAATCTCTGATCGGCATCTGGCTAATATTAATCGATTCGAATCTGCGACATGCAGAATAAAGTTCAAACATCAAACAGACTTACTGTTACCTGTTGTTATTTTATATTACTAGCAAATGTTGTTGTAATATTGTTTAAATTCAATTGTTTTTCTTCTACCCTATATTTTTAAGTACATTTATTTATTTTTATTTTTAAGGAGTTTTTATATCTCGGAAGAGTCTAGAGTCAACACTGGAATGTTCTAGTGTCCAGCGTCCATACAAAATGAATACGTTAATGGTGAAATTAAATAAGTTTACTATTATTTAGAATTAACATAAAGATGCCAAGGCAAAAGATTTTTGTAACAAAGGTGTCAGTCGAACTTGCATTTGAATCCATTATATTATTTATTGTGCATAAATAATAAAGTATATATAAATAATATTCTCTACTAAATGGTATTAATAACAAAACGTGTTAATATTGCGAGCCCCAGTGGCGAACAATGATTTATGTTTACCCAATAACGAACTGGTTGCTAAAATATTACGTGATAAAACTAAAATAAGTGTTTTTGTAGTTAAATATATTTTTCGTTATTGTGCTATATTTTTGTTAATAATTTCTCTTTACATTCGAAAACAGTAAATACATTTTAGATACAATTTATATCAAAGACGTTGTGCCTACTACACTACACTATCGCACATTTTTATATGTTCGAAAAGTGAAATTCACAGTAGCAATTGAGTAGTATTGTGTACATTATGTGATTAATATCATATACTTTATTAAATTTTAATTTTAATTTCTCTCGACATTATCGTATTGGCGTATTGTATGGATAATGTGGGGATTTCTGTAATCAATAAATAATAAATAAGTTTCTTAAAATAGCCTTTAAATAGTCTTTAATTAGCCCCAGGCTATACATGGTCATTACACGACGATTGCAATTAAAAATACTTAATAAAACAATATTGCTCTAGTAAAACATTAGTACATAAAGAGATTTCTTGTAGGTATAATGGTTTTTCCTGTCTAAAATTCGCCCAGAATTTGACAAACGGTACCGCATACCTTAACTTACATACTATATCAAAAAAACTTCAACCTATTTTCCATTGGGTTGTCATTTGAAGGCTATGGGCGAGCTACTTTATATTCAGCGAGTAAAAGATTTCTCTCGCAATTGTCGAGTCATAGGGTAAATGATTCTCGTTGCTATGACAACCGTACCTTTTTTACCTTTAAGTAAAACCTTTCATTACAATAAAATGTTAGTTTTTATCTAAGCGTGATTCTTAACTACTATTAGGAGATTTGATTAGTAGAGTTTAGTCTGTTACGTTGTCAGAGAGTATTTTTAACCGGATAAATTATCTTGTATATTATATAAAAACACTAGCAGACCGGCCAAGCGTTGCTGTGGCTAAGATTTGTGTTATATTACATAGTAGTAAACTATTCAAGGGAAACGCTAGAAGAACTTATGTGAAAGGTAGATAGCTTAATATGTGAAACGTTGGTACTTTTAACACAGCGCCATCTGTTAGAATTGTATCAAATAATAAACAAATATTTGCAATAACATAATATTGCGGGTATAAATTGAGATCTAAGCTATCCTATCTTTTAAGTTGGATCGAACTACACACGGTGTGCAAATTTGATTGATATCGGTTCGGTAGTTTAGGAGTCCATAGCGGACAAATGACGTGACACGTAATTTATATATATGTATTAAGATATTTTAGGTTAAGCGCATATGTATGCTACGTGCTCGGTGAATAATAATTACTGCATTGAGTTTCTATCGTAATAAGTTAACAAATTTGTATTTTATTTTGTTTAAGATTTTCTTCACATTATTAAGATTAATTTGAGATGGTAATTACTAGGACTATTTCATATTTAGGTAGGTGTTGGCCTAGTGGCTTCAGCGTGCTCTCATTTATTTGGTTATCTAGTGCAGCTTGCTTATAAAAACACTACATACTCGTATACTACAAAGATACTTCTGACATTTAATACATATAAAATTTAACCATACAAATTACAGACTTCTGGCAGAAGCATCAAAATCATCTTCAAATTAGAAGAAAATAAAGAAAACATTCTTGTAATTTTATTGCTTAATAAATTGTCTATCTCTAAGTAAGAAATTTAATCTGGTCTAAAAAAAATCTCATTAAAATTGAAAGGATCTTTTTCATTAAGACGCAGGTATCTAAAGCTTTTGTTTTAAGTCTACAATATTGATTGAAAATGGATGCCTTTATTGTTAGCAAAATGTGCTTACAGTATTTCTTGGAATTGATTTCTCTAGACTGCTTAGTAAATAATAATTAGTTATTTACACAATCAGTTCTTTGACTTGGGTATATAACATTAGTATATGTAGAAACGATACTTAAAAGTAACTAAATGTCTCAGTTTAAAAGATCTTTAAAAAACCTCTGTTGTGGTACTTCGAAAGAGATATTTCTTTAGATAGTGCATAAGTGTGTAGGGAAACCCAGCCTCTATTTCAGCAAGTAAGGATAGAAAATAAAAAAAAAAAAATAACTAGGATATCTATTAATTGATATTTTGATGATATTGTTTGGTTTTCTATAAACCAACTATACAATTAACTACGAACACTTTTATCGATAAATCTAATATATAAAATTCTCCTTTCGCGGTGTTTGTAGTTAAACTCCTCCGAAACGGCTAGACCAATTCTCATGAAATTTTGTGCGCATATTGGGTAGTCTGAGAATCGGAAAACATCTATTTTTCATTAGCCTACCCCTAAATTTTATTTTTATATACATTTTTAATTTTTAATTTTTTTATGATACGACATTAAAAAATACATACAACCCCTAATTTTCACCCCTCTCCGATCAACCCCTATTTTTTATTATAAATGATATACATGGCGAAGCGACGTTTGCCGGATCAGCTAGTAAAAATATATGAAAGGTAATAAAAGATACAGCTTCTGTTGAAAGGTAAATAAATTGAAAATGGAAATATCTGTATGTTGTCAGCGAGATAGTAAATCTGTCTATATCAGTGCGCTCGATAAATCCCTGAGATTAATATCGACCATTTATAATCAGACCCTCCAATAACCATGCAAAAACTGAAATACGATTTGGACGTAAACTAGCGCCTAAATTATTACGTCAAATTTAACTTATATATTTGAAGATGGTGGGATTTTCAATCTTCTGGTCGCTAGCTCTGGCTGCTGCTCTTTGTGCTGTGCTGTGTTTTCGTTTCAAAGATACTTTATTTCTCAAAGAATTACATTCACTTAGTGAGTTAGAGTAGGTTAGTAATGTGCATCGTGTTATGAAATTATTTAAAAATAAGCTATATGAATTAAAATATTAGTTGCTAACAATATGTGCAATATTTTTTATAAAAGTGCAGGTAGGTCGAAGCGATGTTACAACACGCATTGTGTGACTAATTTATAGTAATAATTTCGGCGAGGCTCGTTCAAAGTATTTCGTATTGAACTTTTACGATAAAAATTAAAATCTAATTTTTTGACGTGACAACGTCTTACATATAATTCGATGGAGTCGGCTGCACGCAAGAAAAAACATGACGCATACGGCGTTATCTCGCTCTGAGGCGTTCCATTTAAGGCTTGAAGTGCAAGCGAGAGCGCGGAACGAGCGACAAAGAGGTACAATCGGCATCCGCGTTCGGCAGCGTTCGTTCATTAAAAAAATTACATAATTGTATTTTTGCATACAAATAAATGTAACTTGATCAATGCAATTGTGATTTCCATTTACCTCCTCTATATACATACAAAATATCTATCAAACAAATAAAATTAAAATTTTATTTTGAAAAATGTATTTTTATTTTCATTCCATCAGTATTTTCTTATGGCGTTGTCACGTTCAACTATCGTCAGTAAACCGACTTTACAGATAACCGATTTTTTTATAGGTGGTGTAGCGAATCGTAGATACGTACTTAAATGTAAATACTATTTTGTGTAGTATTTTTCTATAATATTTTAATGTATGTGGCAACATAAATACCGGTCGTTAAGAAAAGAAGAAAAACGAAAGTCACTCTGAACAGACTTTAGAGGAGTGAGATATGTTTTTTTTCCATGAGCGTTTATATAAGGATATAAATTAATTAATCTTGTTTGTGAAGAATAAACAATTAACAAAGATAAATATGGGTTGTGATTTATTACAAGATAGAACATCCCATAGTATGTTGTATCTTTGATGAGAGAAAATATTTAAAGCATATCGTCCACCTAAAAATTAACGGTGTGTCAGGCGCAGAAGACAATTCCATGAAAATGCAGTCAACGTAGAAAACTGAGAACTAGACCTACGTACGTAGTGTTCTTATTGTTGCAATCTCGAGAGCTAATAAGAGGTAGTAGCATTATAAATTTATCCTTAACCATTCATTTTTTTCATTCCAGCCAAGATTTATAATCTAGAATCAAATTTTTTCAAGCACATGAACCTGAAAGAAGAGTTAAGAACTTGTCTATAGATCAAGAGTTTATTGCCAGTTCTTCTCTTCCGTTCTACGCCCTTGATTTGAGAACTGGCACTAAATGTTAAATTAGAAGCATTTATATGTATTTCTTTACAGACAAGTCATAAGTGTACAAAGTGTTACCAATATGATTAAATGATTTTTGAATTTGACAAATTATGGAAACAAACTGACTGACACAAAAAACTAATTATTTGTATTGAATTACTCTTTTCTAATTGCCCTCAGTCATTAATAATAAATTTAAACAGACACGAAAAAGCCGCAGCAAAGTTATTTTATTACATACATACTTGTAATTAAAAACTTCACCTGTGAAAGCGGAAGTTGGTTTAATACCGGAAGCGGGGGCTAATTTCCGCTAACCTGCGAATGTAGGAAATTGACAAAAGATTATACAAGATTGCTTGTAATATGAAAGCGCGAGAAACGAGGAAAATATTTTTAATGGTCTTATGAACATAGAAGATGTGATTTTATACCATTGACTTGGGCTTTTTTTATTTTATTTTTTCAAACATAACACTTATGAAAATATGTTATTAATGCCCCGTATTCATGGGAAACATTTGTTGAGCAACAAAGTTGAATCAACGTGTTGCGGAGTTGCTGTCAACATGTTGCTGGCAACACTGCGTGTTGCAGAGTTGACAGCATCATGTTGACAAGCTCTCGCCCGACAAGCGTAAACATCAGTTTAGCGACAATTGTTGACGTGTGTGGACGAGTTTGCAACAGTTTATAAACATGGCAGTAGTGTGGAGCAATGATAAGTGCTCGTTCAGACACAGCGGGAACCGCGCGATTGTCAGATCGTGCGGTTTGAACCGCAAAAAAGGCGACTGTTCAAACAGGGGCGGTTAGTTAGCGATCAGTTTCAAGATGGAAGTCGAAGAGTAACTAACGTGTCTGTGGTTGATACAGAAAATTAATAAAAGGCAGATTTAGAGAGGATCTTAAGAGGATAGTAACACTATATCCCAATTTAAGAATGTTTGAGAGAATTTTTTTTGACTATTTGAGAATGTCAATAAAATCATTTGATGAACTCATTGAACTAATCAGGTAAGATATTTCAAGCTCTGAAACACATATGAGGGCAAGCGTGTTACCAGAAGAAAAACTATCCACTTCATCAATAAATAACTCACGGTGCTCTTGTTATGACGTGTTAATCGCGCGGTGCCCGCAATGCTAATGAACGCTGTGTAAGATCTTCATAGTAATAGAACCGCGCGGGAGTATCGCGATTCTATTTTCTGGCGGTTGGGTTGCGGAAACCGCGCGGTTTGATTAACCGCGCGGGTATGTCTGAACAATTACTTAATAACTCATACAAATAAGACCCGCCCGATTTCCATGCGATTCTCAAATCGCGCGGTTCCCGCCGTGTCTGAACGAGCAATAAAATAATGCAATTAATAGAATTATTTCAATCAAAACCATTATTATGGGATTGTTCTATAAAACAATACAAAGATAGAAACAAAAAGAACGATGCATTCGAAGAAATTTCTCAAGTCCTAAATATACCCAAAAAAGACGTAGAAACTAAAATACATGTACTGCGTACTCAATTTACTAGAGAGAAAAAAAAGATGTCGGCAAAAAAAACTACAGGCAGCGGCGCAATAGAAAAATGTAAATGGATTTATTACGAGCCATTGGAATTTTTGTTATGTGGTGCAACTACTTCTGGTGAAACGGATACTATGAATAAAACAGTAAGTTGTTTTTGTATATAATTGTTTTATACTATTGTCTGTAAAATTATTACAATTACGCTACATTATTTTGCCATGGAACTCTTCCCTCTGGAGTTATAAAGTAATCGGCAAACTGTTCTCTAATACAAAGAGCTGATTGTGATGCAGGCCTGCCCCGTCTTTGCAAATCAATCATAGGAAACGAACTTAGTTCCCTTCGCCAAGAACCTTCTAATAGGTTACCTTCAGAGTCTTCAAAATCAAAAGTTTGTGGAGGTGTATATATGGATCTGGAAACTGAGTTACGTCTTAAGAAGTTATGTAAATATACACAAGCAATTACCACGAGTTCACAATTGGCTGGTTTTAACGGAATAGGTTTAGTGAATACACGGAACACCACACATAAAATGCCAAAAACATTTTCTATAATCCTCCTAGCTCTTGATAGTCTGTAATTGAATATACGCTTTTTGTTCCCACGTTCATGAATGCCAGGATATGGTTTCATGATGTTCTCCGTTAGCGCGAAAGCACTGTCACCTACAATTACATACGGCATTTCTGTTCCGCCTTGTGTTATTGGTTCAGGCCGTGGCAGTTTAAGTGAGTTTTCTAACAATGCATTATAAAACGGTGTTTCTTGAAATATTCCACTGTCGGACGACCGACCCTTAGCTCCATAATTTGCGTAAATAAAGTTGTAATTGCCATCTGCAATTGCCATAAGTACCATGCTGAACTGATTTTTATAATTGTAGTATTCACTTCCAGAATGATTTGGCGCCACAATCATAACGTGTTTCCCATCAATGGCCCCAATGCAATGTGGAAAATTCCATCGTATTTCGAATTCACGACTTATTTGTTTCCATTCTTGTTCCGAACTTGGAACCTAAAAAATAAATAAATATATAATAAGATAATAATTTACAGGTAGATGAAAACAATGCACTTGAAAGTGGTATGGAGTCAGAGCCATCTCAATCACCAAGGCCGAATGCTACAACATCTACATCTTCGAGGAAAAGAAATAAGACAGATGAATCAAATGAAATATTAGAGGTTTTGAAAAGTGCTAAAAAAAAGATGGATGAAAGGGCGAAGAAGGATCCATTTGATATATATGGTGAATATATTGCTGCTGAATTAAGAAGTGTTAAAGATGACCAAGCCGTGACACAGGCAAAGTACCATATTAATAATATACTGTATGAATTAAAAATGGGACGATATAATACATATGGATATCAAACGGCATCTTCTCATCCATCATCAACACCAAATAATGTTCAGGAAACTGAAATAAGGGAAATTGAGAGACACGAAACAAATAGACTAGATGCATTACGAGACGAAACAGAAGATTCGGCTATACTAAACTTAGTTAACTATCTCAGTGATGAATCAACGCAATAGCATACACTGTTTTTTTTTGTGTTTTTTAATTAATAAAATACTTGATTACACAAATAGTGTTCTTGTACCTTGACATATCCTGCTAGTGAGTTAATTAGTTCTTGACATACATCTGGTATAATTTTGCTAATCAATTGTTTTGATACTCTGAATGTGTATGAAAGAGAACTGTATGAATCTCCAGTTGCAAGATACCGTAATGTAATAGCCAGCCTCGTTTGAGGTGAAACTGGCTGACGAATATTTGTTTCCCTTTTGGCTATTGATGGACCAATCATTTCTAGAAGATGTTCGAAATCACTTTTCGACATTCTCGTAAAGTTACAAAATGATCCATCTGTCATTCTGAGGTCACTCATCAAATTTTCTCTTTGCAAAAGATAATTTCGAATCCACCATCTTTTTCTCTTTTTTTTATTAGAGATTCTATACATCTGATACAGAGAACACAACAACACTACCTCCTCGGGCAACATTTTAACGCAGACTGGCGTGTGGACAACCTGTATTGATTTAAACATAGTTGCTAGCAACATTCTCGCCGCTCACCAACAATGTTTAGCAACTGTTGCTAAACAAATGTTTACCATGAATACGGGGCTTAAAGGAATAAATATAAAAATTAAGCCTTAATTATTCCTTGAAACATTCATCCATCTTTATAAAATATACACAAACTTAAAATATAGAGTATAGGCCTCCTCCAATTGGCTCCATCTTTCTTTCTATTTTGAGCATTTGTCTCCCAATCATTTTCACCAACTTCTTTAAGATCGCCAGCTCACCGTGCAAGAGGGATACCATGTACCTTTTTCCTGGTAGCCCTATACACCTTGTTATCCTCTTTGTCTATTAAAAGGATATACCCGTGTAAAAATGACATGCGAACTTAAGAAGTTTCTTCAAATTGACTCCATTAATCTTATTTATATATAAAAACTAGCTGACCCGGCAAACGTTGTCTTGCTATGTATATTATTTCTAGGAAACATTTTTTAGTTCAATAAAAATAACTATCTACTATAATAAAAAAATAGGGGTTAGTAGTAGAAGGGTGAAAATTAAGGGTTGTATGTTTTTTAATGCCACATAATAAAAAATAAAGAAATAAAAAAATATCCAAAAAATAAAAAATAAACATTTTTTTGGGGTCTACACCCCTTATCAGACTTACTGAATATGCATAAAATTTATAAGAATTGGTCGTGCCGTTCCGGAAGAGTATGTGAACGAACATTGTGACACGAGAATTTTATATATTAGATTTTCCAATTATAATTGCAATGAGTTCATTTTTATTTTGCAATTAGTCTAAGTTTTGCTTCCTTGCAATTAGTCTAAGTTGCACTTATCAAATAGCTATAGTAATTTTCTGTCTAGCAAATTGAGGATTGGAATATATGAGTCAAATATTCCTAATTTATAATTATGCATTTCAAAGATAAAGATATATAAGTTGTCTCATGGTCATGTTTGATATAAAGCAAAAATTTAAGTTTAATTGAACAATTAATTGTAATTCGGCAGACGTCTATATACTCGTATATAAAAATTAATTGCTGATCGTTTATCTCGTTAAAACTCGAGAATGGCTGGACCGATTTGGATAATTTTAGTCTTGAAATATTTGTGAACTCAGGGAAGGTATACAGTCTAGAGGTTTCTCACTGTAATACCATTTAATATAATAATAAGAAACAACAAAAAGCAACAAATAAAAAACAGCATAAATAATTTAATTTTTCAATACAATTCGTTTTCAGCATTAACATATTTGATGTCTAGTGTTTTTTGATATAATAAATCTTCTTCTGTATTAGTAATTAAACGCCCCCTATACGGGTGGACTGATTTTGATAGTGTTCAAGTGGGTTTAGATTATTTACAATTAGATATCTGAAAGTATTTAAGATATATGTAAAGGATAACATCTGTCAGGTCCGTTAGGATATTGTAAATTTACTATATCCCTTTTCCAAACATTAAATATAGATTGAAAAAATATCTGGTCGCCTTTTTTCATTTTAAAATGAATACTTCAAAGGCGAAATATCAATTGCCAATAGAATAACGGGTTTTCGGTTTATGTGGTTGAATCGGAAAGTGAGAAAAACACTTTGTATTAAGCTGTAAACTGAAAGCTTGATATTGCTTTTAGCGGTTTTTGGTCAGAGTTTTTCGTAATGAAAAGGTGTTTTAGAATTTAATTTTGTAATTTGTAAAATTGTTTTACAAAATACAAAATTAAATTTCTACAGTTCAAATAATTAATCTAACTGTAAACGTTTAGTTCTTTTTTAAAGTTGCAAATCATGTGCATTAGGCATTGAATTATTTCTAATTTAAGGTATTATTAATTTCCAACACACAAATATAGAGTATTTACAATATTCTTGACCAACATAGTAATGATAATAATTAAAAATTATGATAAATAGAAAATTTAAATAAATTTAAGTTTGGTCGCTGTGGCTGTGTACCAGCAGCTCACTGAAGCATTCCGAACCAATTCAACTTAGGATTCGAGAAAAGAGCGTACCAATTCCTAAAAGGCCGGCAACGCACCTTCGAGCCTTCTGGCAATGTTAGTGTCCATGTCATTAGGTATCAGTTTACATCAGGTGAGCATCCTGCCCGTTTGCATCCTATAACATAAAACAAATATTTAATGCTGGCAGCATTTCACTGTGTTGCGATACTTATTTGAAGCCCGAGGGAAGTACCAGATCACCGGTAGTACAGGGCGCCAACTTAAATCTTTAATTAACTCCTGTGCTCTTTAACCCCAAGACTCTAAATGGATCCAAATTTGGAGGAAAGACGCTTATTATATTTGAGCTGTTTATTATTTTCGCTTGCGCTGCAGCCGCGCCAGCGTTTGTTTTTGTCCGAGGGAGGTGAGACTAGGTTAAAGAGTCCACACATGTAGAATGTAATATAAATTTGTTATATCAGACTATGCCATCAATGCCACATCTAGTTAAAAATCAAATTCCAACATCCGTGTTTCGCTTGGTTAACTGGCCAAGTTTTTTGTGTCTACCCACATTTTTGGTGCTTCTCTGTTTTCTCATTTTATATATGTACCTACATCTGTGCGCTCTAATTTTTAATCTTAGTTTTAGTTAAATATGTGTTTCTCAGTAAGTGAATTTTAATTCTTATGAGAAATAAAGCTATTCTTAAACCTAAAAAACCTATGTTTAGTATTAGTTGTTCAGTAGTAATTCTCTCGTTTATTAAACTGGCGTAATGAGAATGATTGAATTTTTTGGCATATAAAAACTTTTTTCTTACAAATGTCATGATATATATGTATTGTAGTGTATATTGCAACATTGATATTAATACGACAGCCTCAGAAAGTTCGATGGAGCGGTGTAGGAGCGTTGAAGAGCTAAATGGATACAACAGATGTGAACAAAAGTTTTACCAACATTTCATCAGGGCTGTCATTTAATACATACTAACCGTGGCCCGGGTTCGTAAGCATTTTCATTGATAAACTAGCTGGCCTGGCGAACATCGTACCGCCTAACAGTCGATTCTTTATTTGTTTAAAATACTTATTCTGCTATTCGGGACACCGGTCTAGCAAGATAAAAAAAAGAAAATTGATAAGACAACAAATACATTATGTCAAAAAATAAAAATTTACCTTCCCGGAACCCCTCCAATAACACTTAAACTTTATGCTATGGTATTAAAGTTCAAATTGACTTTTAAGTATTATTACGAATATTTTGTATGGGAATATAGAAAAGTGTTATTTTTAGACTTTTTCACTCAATTTTTTTTAATTTTTCTCCATAAGAACCATCCTCGTACTTCAAGGTGTATTATAAAAAAAATCAGACAAATCGGTCAAGCCGTTTTCATGTTATGTCGTGACAACGGAAAACGGGTTTCATTTTTATATATATAGATAGAATATTAGCGGACTCAACACATCTCGACAGACCTCTTTATAATATTAAATATTAATAGATGATATATTAATATTGATTTTTTAAATAATTCAATTAAGAGAAATAATTTCTGATTGTTTTATCTACTGATAAACATATATATATACATATTCTGTGTACTCGACATCTATAGATACTGACATTCTAAAAAGTTAAAGTTTCTGCATCAGGACAAAAAAATGAGGACGAAGAATGTAAATGGGCGGTCATACTGCTAAAAGCAGTTTGTTCTAGACTAGCCAGACGTAAAGTCCGCAATATAAAATTACATGCACAGGTAAACATTATAAATGGATTAAATATAATTTTTTCCATATAAATAGTATTTTTAGGTTTTAGAAAAAACTCATATATTCCGCGACAGAGTCAAATAAATTTCCAAAGTGGTATCAGCCCTAAATTTTACATAACTCGATACTTTGCGTGAAAATGAAGGAAACTTTGTATGTCGTGTTGTGAGAATACACAGAACAATTTAACAGCACTTCCTTCGCGCGCTTAGCTAATTTACAAACTTGTAACATTCTTCAGATATCTTAGCAAACGAGAGCGAAGCTTTTCTCTGTGTTTTCTTACGTCATTAAGGAATGTGGTCCCGTGGTCTAGTTATTGCACATCAACCCACAGAACCTTCAATTCGATTCACGAAGACAGTTGTTCGTGTTCAAAATAACTCCACGTTACTTATGTTTGACAACAATTATTTAGGTAAAGTGTAATAAAAACAAATCAACCTTACCAGTAAAATTACACTGTATTCTAAAAGATACGATGTACTCTTTGATCCATAAAAATATTAAAAGAACACATTACTAAAATGTAATAAATTAATGCAATAAGCGCGGCGGAAGCGTGAACGAAACCGGAAAAAGGCTTTTAAATCACTCTCAACGGAAACGGAAGTGGTTCGCTAATAAATATGGCGGCTCGTGTGCGATAAATATTATGATACTGTTTATATGGTTTCACTATATTAATGAATGTGTACTTTGTGGTTGAATTGGGGTTAGTGCATTTATTGTTTTAATAATGTTGAGAGATTTTACTATAGAGGTGATACATTCTAATATTTGTTCACACATCACATTGTACTATATGTAAGACCATAACATATATGTTTGTGTTTAAGTTTGAGCATTATTAAAACCAGTAGGAATTTAAGATTACCCTTACAAGCACCTTTGGGAACGTTGCCAAGAAACCACGTTTAGCCAGCAGATCAATTGACGCAAGTGGAAATGGACAGATCAAATACTCCGAAGAGATTCTAATTATATCCCCAAGCAGGCGCTTGATTGGAACCTGCAAGAGAAGCGGAAGGGTGGCTGGTCCAAGCAAATCTGGCGTCGTACAGTTGCAGATGAGACAAAAAGAGCCGGAAAGACTTGAAGCGAGGTGAAAACGAGGCTCAAGACCAAACGCTATGGAGACTCACTCTGGATATTAAGTCAAAGAACAGGAAGTTGATCACCTACTTTTCTTATAATTTTAATGATGTTATAAATGAATACATGTGTCTGCACCATGTATGAGTAATAGGGCAACACACTCTTCCTTTTATATCATTGTCATGTCTTATACTAAAGCCTACAAAAAACATATTATGAAATGACTTACACATTGCAGAAAGCTCGTCGAAATGATACTACTGCAACGTTGTATTACCACAGCGGTATGAATTTCCCTACACTTAATCCTAATTAGATAATGGATGCTCCCCGTGGACCAGGCTTTGCTTCATTTGACAAAGTCCTTTAGGATCCATATATAAACCGAGCAAACCTCTCATCTTCACACAGCAAATCTTCAGTACCTCAACACAAGACATCTAAAAATGGCAGGAAAAATCTTCGCAATTCTCGTACTTGTCTCCCTCGCTATCTTAACCGACGGTAGCCCAGCTGTTATTACTGGCTACGATCCGTTAGAGTTGTGTATCGAAAACTGTGCGCAATGCAAGAAGATGCTTGGAAACTGGTTCGACGGACCTCTGTGTGCCGAGTCCTGCCTCAAATTTAGGGGAAAACTGATTCCAGACTGTGAAGATTTTGCCTCAATCGCCCCATTTATTACCAAGCTCTAAGGATCTCAAAAGAAAACAATGAATTTGTGCATAACGATAGAACGATGATTGATTATGGCTTTGAGTGTTAGTGTAAATCAAAAGATAAATAAAAAGGTAAATAAAAAACAAAACATTAATGCCCAGAGATATAAGAATAAAATACTATAAAAGAAGAACCTACAACCGGTACAACATATAAACATGAAGTCAAATTTGGAACCTTCCTCTACGGTTTTATGAAATCAGGCAAAATTCTTTTACACTTATGAAAATAAATTGAAGAAAAAATATAGTAATTGTATGTATATGAATTAATTTACAGATATAGATGTATATTATTATAATATATATTATAATTTATAATAAACTAGAATTTGTGACAGAATCATATGAATGTTTTGAAGTGTAGTTATTGTTTATTAAAATTATAATGTATTTAACTTAAATGCACTATCCTAATTGTTTGTTGTTGAAAGGCATAAATTTTGTGAAATTTCAAGTGTTGTACTTCCTACTGTAATTGTAAACAAAAATATAGAATAAAATTTGTTTATAGAAACTGTAGACTTTTAATTCCTTTTCATTGTTAATATATAATATGTATTGATTAAAAGTAAGTAAATAATAAAAACTAACACAAACTAACTTTAACATTTTTATGTATTTCTACAAGTATACAAAAATATATGTGGACAAGCTGCAAAAATTTGATTGCGAAAATGCAAATAGAAAACAATAAATTAGAAGAGACAAGGATGTGCTTACAAAAACAGTTCGCATGACAATATACAGTCCTTAGTAAAATTACATTTATTATATTTAATAGAATTGGGTTTGCTTCAACTAGTAAACTTAAACAACTTCAGGTTCCACAAAATAAATTAATTAAAATCCTCGTATTTGAAAATACAAATCTTCAGTAAAATCAAATTTATTTTATTTAATAATCGGGTAGCGCTTCAACTCATAAACTTGAACAACTTAAGGTTCTTATTAATTAAAAATATTCTTTTCTTTGTCTAACTCTTACTCCCACTTAAAAACTTTACATTGCCACGAAATTATGAACCTTAAGCAGCTGTATAAACACACAATATGCATTTTACTTCATGAAAAACTTCTCAAAAAAGTTCGGTGGGACAGTCCTAGACTTCAGAGCTAGTGTCAATAAATGGGGTTTGCAGTTATTAAACTATGGCCAAGTTTCGATATTGTTACAGGTACCCATTAAAATTTTCACTCGTACCTAAGTAATATATATTAGTCCCAGCTTGTGAAAATAAACGAAAGACTAAGTGCGCGTTTGCCTGTCATTGTTGAATCCCACAAGGTTCCGTTTTGGGATCTATATTGTTCCTCATCTACATAAATAACATCCATGACTTAGGCATATACGGCCAGATTACAAAGTATTCAGATGATATGTGACTATTCTATTTTGAACCATCAATACAAGAAGGGAAGGAAGATTCTTGCCTTAAAAAGCTCATGACCAACTTCGCGAACTAGCCAACACCAACCATTTGACCATTAATACCACGATTTTCTTACATTATCTTTAGAGCTAAAAATGAAACACAATTTATTAATTAATTAAAGTATGTAAATAATGCATTTACTATAGTGTACATTATATATATATATATTATATAGTATAGTAATTTATACTATTTATTCTAAAATACATGACAATGACTGTGAACATAAATTTTACAAAAAATAATTAAAAATAAAATTATCTCTCTATTCGTGTGGATGTGGTGACTACTATATTAAGTTAAGATATAAACGGTAATTTTCTGTCAATAATTATACCCGTAATAATGCGCCGTCAAGCTCATACACGGTAACAAACGGCTTTTTTATTTAATATAAAAAAACACTTAATTACTTTGAAGATTTAATAAGCACCGATGTTTCACACCATTAAGATTATAATCATAAAATGACTGCTTCACGACTGATTTGAGAGCGACCGCCGATGCGAAAACCGCTGTGTGAGTTCGAAAAGTGAGTTACAGAATCGCAGGGCTGGTATTCTTAGATATTTTATCATCACTAAAGCTAAGGGAAATTAGACAATGAACACTACATAACGGCCAACAAGAATATATAAACGAAATTTGATATGAAACAGGATTAGCAATATCAGGTTATGACTGGGCTTGTGCCATTTTTCTCGAATTTCATGCAAGAGGGAAACGGCGAATGATCGCCATTCTTATTTTTTATAAAACTACACATACATACAACAATACAACCCTTTCCATTTTTAAATGTAAATATTGTTCCATTGATGCAAAAAGACAGCGAGTGATGCCTTGGTTTACATCTCGATAATAACCTATCATGGAGTGTACACATTAATTAAAAAAAAAAAAATTTTTTTCTTGTCAATGCACTTCGTTAAGTTGCTAGATGCTTTCCAAAAATAGAAATATCATATTTATTTTAATTGATAGATGTGGGATAGCGCTTCATCTTTAAGATGAAGGTTTTTTTGATAGGCAAACGGGCAGGAGGCTCACCTGATGTTAAGTGATACCGCCGCCCATAACCACTCTCAATGCCAGAGGGCTCACGAGTGCGTTGCCGGCCTTTTAAAAATAGGTACGCTCCTTTCTTGAAGGACCCTAAGTCGGAAATACTTCAGTGGGCAGCTGATAGCTGTTGCTGGGCAGTATTATGCCTTGTTTTGTTTATGTTATGGCCTTTTTAATTTTCATATTAATAAGTTTCTATTACATTTATTAGAATTAACTACTGTAAAAATATAAAATAAGGAAATAAATAAATAAACCACTTGAGGTTCTACTTATTAATTAAAATCTTCTTTTCTTTATTCTACTCTTACTCTCACTAACAACCTTTATATTGACACTAAATTAATGAACATTAAGCAGATGCATGAATACACAACATTTTAGTTTAAAAAAAAAACAAATTCTATGTTACACAAGCATTAAATGTAACTTCAATTCCACACGTAGCAGGCCTAACACTTATCATGTATATCTACCTAAAATCAGCCCTGTGATTCTGTAACTCACTTCACGAACTCACACAGCGGTTTTCGCATCGGCGGTCGCTCTCAAATCAGTCGTGAAGCAGTCATTTTATGATTTGGTATTCTGAAAAGGTGGGAGCTTGCACTTTATTGTTTATCAGAATGCCAAATCATAAAATGACTGCTTCACGACTGATTTCAGAGAGACCGCCGATGCGAAAACCGCTGTGTGAGTTCGTGAAGTGAGTTACAGAATCGCAGGGCTGAACCGAATACGGTCAAAAAAATAACCTATTACGGAGCGAGTCTTTACAACAGCTTGCCTCCTAAGATACTGGAAAAAGTAGCAGTGGACCCGTTTCGAATACGCTTACGAAGTTTTTTAGTAGATGAACTTATGCAGTAGCAGCGTACGATGGTGGCGTGATATATTTTACTTTTTGTTTTTAATATATTTCTCATGAATGATTTTAGCGAGAATAAACTTCTTCAAAATGAAATGACAAAATAAAACTTGACTACTGCAACGTAGTATAAACACAGCGATATGAATTTCCCTACACTTAATCTTTATTAGATAATGGATGCTCCCCGTGGACCAGGCTTTGCTTCATTTGACAAAGTGCTTTAGGATCCATATATAAACCGAGCAAACCTCTCACCTTCACACAGCAAATCTTCAGTACTTCAACACAAGACATCTAAAAATGGCAGGAAAAATCTTCGCAATTCTCGTACTTGTCTCCCTCGCTATCTTAACCGACGGTAGCCCAGCTGTTATTACTGGCTACGATCCGTTAGAGTTGTGTATCGAAAACTGTGCTCAATGTAAGAAGATGCTTGGAAACTGGTTTGATGGGCCTCTGTGTGCCGAGTCCTGCCTCAAATTTAAGGGAAAACTGATTCCAGACTGTGAAGATTTTGCCTCAATTGCCCCATTTATTAACAAGTTCTAAGGATCTCAACAGAAAACGGCGAATATGTGGATAACGATAGAACGATGACAAATTATGGCTTTGAATGTTAGTTAAAATCAAAATATGTTTTATATTAATGAGAAAAAACGGAAAAGGACTTGATTTTTCACAATAATTTGAATTGGGGAAGCCTGGTAAATAGACAAAACACTAACAGATATAAGAATAAAATATTATAAAAGAGGAAATACAATGTACCTAAAAGCGATATAACAGACAAGTCGAACCGTGGGGTATTTTCCTCTACGGTTTTATGAAATCAGCCAAAAATGTGTAACACTTATGAATCAAACTTTGAAGAAAAAATATTGTAATTGTATTTATATGAATTAATTAACATATAAATATGTATATATTATTATAATAAACTAAAGTTTGTGACAAAATCATAGGAGTGTTTTGAAGTGTATCTACTATGTATATATTAGAATCAGAATGTATTTAACTAATTTTTACGCAAAGCAAAATTATATTTATCAAATGTTAGGTACTACTGACCTAAATGTTTGTTGTTGAAAGCCGTAAATTTTGTGAAATTTCAAGTGTTGGACTTTCTACTGTAATACAAAATGAAATTTAACAATAAATAGCCTTTATAGAAACTGTAGACTTTTAATTCCTTTTCGATGTTAATAAATTTATTAAATTTACGTAAATAAAAAACTTATATTTGAATTTTCTCTCTTCTACCAACTTTGATATTGCTAGAAACTCTTCGGCCGTGGTGTTCAAGTGTACAGGCGCTTACTAAATATTAAACTTGGCGGCTAGTATAGTACCGGTGACCCCAGAGTTGGTGCTTTCCTCGCCGAACTTCTTCTACTACTCTAGTAGTAGAAGAAATGCTGCCAGCATAAAAAGTACACTGCCACAGAGACCAAACTTTTTAAATTTGTCTTAATTTTCTAATTACTTTTATTCTTAATATGTAGCTAAGAATATAGAAAATACTGTTGTCTGGTATTAAATAATAAAATCCCTCTTTAAACCATTTGAGGCTTTAATATTTGTCACAACGGTTCATTAATTATTTATATTCTAAGAGCAACATTTTCAAGACTAATGTCCGTATTTTATGTTGCATTTTAATCTATCTATCGTTGACTGTAGATTTAACACGAGATATGAGTTAAGATTGTATTCTAAAAAGAGATTTAATACTCGATTTAACGATCGCCTCTCCGTTGATCGATGATAGGTGAATGAAGGTTTACGCGTAGAAGAGGAATACAGAATGAATGTTGGGATTGCTATTCGGGCCCATAAGCACATTTTCTATACGACTTCGCTAGTGCTGCCTGCTAATAACTCAATATTTAATTTTATTGTAGTTTAAGTATATTATGCTTTTATTCATAAAAACTTTATTTAACAAAATACTTTAACAATTATCTAATTATTTAAGCTTTGTTTTTTTTAAGAAAAACACAACTGATTTAAATACACACGAAAATACATATTTTAAAAACAAAATAGGTGACACACAATAATTTTTAAATTGTAGTATGCTTAAAATGTTATAAAAACGTAATGCAAGACTTTATTAAATATTTCTTTATATATAAAAGTATTCGAAAATACATAAACACATATTATTTTAATGGAATAGTAATTATGTATTTTATCTGATTAAATAATGTAATCTTTAATCACAGAATAAACAAAATCTTATTGATCATAGATTAAATTTCACTTAAAACTAGTTTCAATGGATCGACGCTTAAGATACATTCTGGAATAAAGTAGCAACTTGTTTAGCAATCTGTGGAGTCTCAGGTGACCTTTGATCTGATTGACTTCTTGGAAAACGGATCTAAAAATCCAAACTCTCAGACGTATTCACCGTTATTTCTAGTCTAAATCTAAGTCCACGATCAAATTGAGTATATTTGATTTAATTTTTATATCAAAAAGAATTCTAACCACAATTTTCTATGGCTGTCCAGTGAAAATCCTCTAGAAGGAGTCTTGAAGTGCAAATGCAGGCATTGGAAAGGTTCCGTGTCGTGTTCGTTTGTGCGAGACGGGCGGGCGTGGTTTCACTAAAAGCGAGATTGTTACTTGTCTTTATTCAACTTCGACTAATATAAGGATGGTAGCGTACTTAGTTACAATGTCAATACCTTGACCTTGACCTACCTTGAGGAAGGATTCTATGGAGAGAAAAATTTAAATATTTTTTTTATTTACTTATATCTATATGGGGTACCATAAAAAATGTTCCATATGTTGGTATGTTGCTACTAAAAAGGTAGGTTAAGTAAAACAACAAATTAAGGCGAAATGAAGTTCGCGGGGGCAAACCAATGCGACTTAGGGTCCTTCAAGAAAAAAGCGTACCAATTCTTAAAAGGCGGGCAACGGACTTGCGAGCCTTCTGGCAATGTGAGTGTCCATGGGTGGCGGGGCGGTATCACATAATATCAGGTGAGCCTCCTGCCCGTTTGCCTGCTATTAAATTTAAAAAAAATTAAGTCATTATATGAATTATTACAAATTCTGTGACAGATTTTGTGCAAACTACGTAAGTATAAAATTGTAATGATTACAACTTATTTTCAATAGAAAACAGTTTATATTCTTGTTTTTTAATAAAAAATAAGAATATAAACTGTTTTATATTGAAATCAAGAATATAAACTGTTATAAGCACAATAACTGTTTATTGTATACTAAAAATGTACTTGATTCGCCATCACTGTAGCCACACCTCAAAATACAAAAGAGAAAATTCGGTGGCGCGTTTCGTTATTCAGACAGTCACCTGATTATTCGCTTCGATGACCGAACTAGGGATGGACCAGTTTATCGAAAGTTACTTCATTTACTTTAATACTCATAATGTTATTTTTTTAATGACATTTTCATTTTTGCGGTGTTGCCTATATTAGTGTTCCTTGTTTGATAATTAATGTATCTGTATAAATTTGAATGTCATATTTTCTTGTATTTACGCTGTGTTGATTAAGAACAATATAATATTATGTCGTTCATTTACTTAACATTAAACTTTTGTATTAGTAAATACATGGAATCTCAATTAAATTTTAAGAAAAATCCTTTATTTATTCTATTAAAGATAGTATGACATATGATATAGGTAATGTTCAAACCATTTTTAGTTTTTTTTTATATAACAGAGTGAAAACGGGCAGGACGTTACGTGATATTAAGTGAAAGACACTAAGTCGAATTAGTTCAGTGGTTAAAGTTGGCTCGTCAGGTTTTTTGTCCGTAATTTGGGCTATACGTTCTTCTCTTTGCTGATTTACTCTCTTAACGATAAACCCTATATAATATTCATAATATTTGTACAAAGCACTATTCTCTAAACGCCATATTTGTACAAAGCACTATTCTCTAAACGCGTTACTATAAAAAATAAACCAGTGGCGGTGCAACCTTTTTTAGGTCTGGGCCTCAGATTTTATGTTTCATGAGTATTTGACAATCTTATAGGTAAGTAGGTGACCACCTGTGTCTGAAACTCGCCGTCGGTTTTTTTGGACTAACGCAAGCCGGATTTCCCACGATGTTGTACTTCATCGTTCGAGCGAATGTTAAATGCGCACAACAAAAATAGTCCATTTGTGCACAGACGGGGATCGAACCTACGACCTCAGGGATCAAAATCACTGGATTGAAATGGGTTAAATCTTGACGAAATTACAAAAGTTGTCGATGAAATAGTACATCACTACCCCATTTAAACGAAAAGTAGAGTCCACTTGGCGTACTTATCTGCAAGATTGTTCATGTGAGTTGGGAAAAGTACAAGCTTGCTAAAACGTTATACCAATTCTATTGCATTATAACTTTTATCGGAATAGCAAATATGCATCGCAAACCGATCAATGTTAACACTGTCCAAGCATGAAAGTGGAAAAAAACAATTTTGACAGATTGTTTGATCTCACCTTACTATAAAAAAAAAAAAAAACTTATTATACGTTATACTTCTTTGACGTTACAAGATAAAAATATATAAAAAAAAAATCGCCTTATTCTAACGTTTGTAGCAAAAACGACACTAACTATAGAAAAAAGGTATTTAATTAATTGAAAGTTTTACTATAACGCATTATCTTGTTAAATAAAGTTTATTTAAATATCACAAAAAGTTATTTCTACATAGTTAAACACATGGACACTTTTTATTTTAATATGTTGAATTTAGGGTGTCGGTTTTTTGTGACGGTGAGCGCGCCATCGTAAAAATTTACTGTCATCATTTTTCCGTAACGCGCCAAAAGAAGTATAACTTCAAAAAAAGTTTTGCCGTATGTCCCAACACTTTTTAGGTCCTGAGTGATATGTCCTGCTAAGTCCGTGCCATATACGCAACTATCCCCGTACGTCCACCACTAAAAAACCCTAGAAATTGTACCTGTGAACCTGTTAAGCAACGCTGAACGTGTGAAATCTTGGGGTAGTTCATTCTTGTGTAAAGGCTAGCTAGTACTACATATACAATATTAAAAAATTATATAATTATTTTTTTATTCCCCAATGAGGATTTATTTTAGCTAACGGTCCTGTCACCATTAGCTGTCAAACAGGCTAAAAGTTTTTTATTATATGGTCAAAGATATTATATTTCTTGAATCTTTCAATCTAATATATAAAATTCTCGTGTCACAGTTTTCGTTGCCATACTCCTCCGAAACGGCTTGACCGATCCTTATGAAATTTTTTGTGCTTATCCGGTATCTATGAGAATCGGCCAACATCTATTTTTCATCCCCCTAAATGTTAGGGGTAGTCCGCCCCTAAATTTTTATTTTTTTATGATACAACATACAAAAATACATTCAATTTTCACCCTTCTACGATCAACCCCTATTTTTTTATTATAAATGATATGCATGGCAAAATGACGTTTGCCGGATCAGCTAGTAATAATCTGAAAATTTGATATTTTGTACGGCAACGAACCTTACCTGATGTTAAGTAATACGACCGTGGCCACTCTCAATGCCAGAGAGCTCGCGCGTTCGTTGCCGGGCTTTTATAGATATCATGTAATCACTCTTTCTTATTGTAATAACTTAGTTATTAAAAAGGCTAGAATAATTGTCTTGATAAAACTAGTCTGTCAAATTCACTGTCACGTGTAGCAATTACTACTGAAATTTAATCTAAAATTCAATCAAATCAAAATATAAGCTAGTTTCAATATATTAATTATTCATATGATCTTTAGAAACTTTTAATAATCTTGTCAGAATGTTTAAACGTAATTTATTCCGGCCTATTGAATGCAAAAGTTGAGGAATTTCCTGCTTCCTTATTAGGAAATTGAGTTTTCATAAATTATACATTGTATCATTTTCTCAACGACGTGGAAATACTTTTGAATGCTTAATGTTAAGCTGTGGCCGCTTCGGGCCGCTTTAGTCTTTCGTTACACCTGGAGGTTATAATTCTAATTAATTTGCGATATTTGTTTTAAAATAAGTGTTGTTTGCCAGTCATTTTGTATGATGATTTGCTATTTAAAAGAGTACCAATAGTTTTTTACGCCGGCTTTTTCTCTCGGCCTACACCCTCTGTCTTCTTTGCCGATGAGTAGGGATGTCTATCGATTCAAATTTAATGACGTGGAATAAGTGATGCCTGTATCTTATATTCCATAATAAACATATTTTATTTTATATTATGTTCAAGGCGCGACCTTCTCGTGCCTAAGATACTTTCACGCGGGTGTAAAAAATACATTCTTGCCTGAAAACACTTGTCGTTATTTATTCGTAATTTTCTCACAGGCACCCGTACCATCAGTGAATTGGGAAATTTAAAACTATGTAG
The DNA here is from genome assembly GCA_963693345.1 of Pieris melete. Lineage (NCBI taxonomy): Eukaryota > Metazoa > Arthropoda > Insecta > Lepidoptera > Pieridae > Pieris > Pieris melete. Next base: position 395,118 of record CAVNZK010000020.1, read on the forward strand.
GTACGAAGAGAGATATGTAGCCCGTGTAACGTTCTTATAGAAATGGTTAAATGGTCAAATTGAGTAAACTCTAACAGAACATTAACATTGCGGTCCTTTATTCATTCCCAAGGTTCAAAATCAGCAGAATTTTCCGAATTCCGTCTGCAAATACCAACCTTGGAGTTCAGGAACCTTTCATTCGAATTCTCCGCGAATGTAACAGAATAAACACTACTTATCCAGAGCTTAACTATTTGGTAGTGGGCCGATCAATTTGAAAAAAAAGAATTGTTAAGTATCTTTTCGCATTTTTTTATCTAAAATAAGGTCATAAAGAAGTTTCACTTCACTACACTAGTTAGTACACGCACACATTTTTTTTTATTATTTTATTGAAATGTTTACAATAATTGTCATGTACTTTAGTAAAGACAGCTTGTACATTATACTGTAGATATAGTATATGATGTGGTGAACTTCAATAAATAAATATAAATATGTGTTCCTACTTTCGTCGATAAAACCAATACTTTTTAGATTTAAACTTTTATAGTATTCTTTTACGTCTAAGATACCTAGCCTGTTAGTCGAAAGCAGTTGGTAAACAGAAAACAAGCAAAAATGTTTGTTTAAGAGATATCCGCTGATGGAATTTCAATGTAGTGTGAAAGCTCTAGGAGCTTTTATAGAGGAAATGGACTGTTACACTGAATATTCTTGATTTAGGCCTTTTTACGGGGAAGGGTAAACTTTGAATCAGCTGAATTTTTGTTGAATTTTTACCGCTTGTTGTTATGATTGCTATTTCAAGTCACTTCTAATAAATCGCATTAAAATGAAATGGGGAGCAGTGGCCTAGTGCCTGCAGCGTGCGACTCTGTACACCAATGGACTTTCTTTCTATGTCCGCATTTAACACCGATCGAACGGCAAAGGAAAACGTCGACGGCGTGTGTGAGGCACAGAAAGCTGTTCACCTACTTGACTATTAGATTGACTAATGATCATGAAAAAGAAACAGAAATCTGAGACCCAGACCTGAAAAGGTTGTAGCACCACTGGTTCATTTTATTTTAAAATAAAATGTAACGTACGTAGGTACACACATTTAGAAATCATTACGAGTTTTATTACATAAACTAGTTAAGTCTCAAAATTCCAAATTTTAATAGGCGTGTAGAATCCGTCGATTCTAGCTTACATATCTGATCGTATTTAGAAGAGAACGAATCCTATGCCAATTAATGCCAAAAACCTATTTACTATCCACGCAAGCGGCCCATCCAATTAGTAAGATTAGCTTTTGAACTAAATGACCACTTCTCTATTAGAATATATTCTTAATGGTAACATAATAACAAACAGTCCTTGTCTAGGTTTTAAAGTGTGTCTTAAATTATATGGTATGACGTTGTAATAGTGATTCAGATAATAGAATAAGCCACAAATGTAAGTCCGCAATAAATATACGGCAGGAATATTCTTCGGGATTAGCGCGCGAGATTCGGATTACACGAACTTCGTGTCACACCGGAGTGTAAATGTAATACAATGAGTTTAAGTTTCGTTACCCGACTGGTATGAAGCAAAAATTGATTATAGATATTATTTTAGACAACAGCTGATGTTAAAAGATATCGCCGCCCATGGACACTCACAGTGCCAGAAGGTAAGTTTGTTGCCAGCTCAGGTTCGGATACAAGCCACACGCCATCCACTTTTTGAGACTAGGTACTATAGGCAACAAAATGTACACTTATGAACGTCAAAAATATATGAAATGCTTCTAATTTTACATTTACTGCCAGTTCTCAAATCAAGAACAGAAGAAAAGAAGTGGCAATAAACTCTCCGCCACTCTTTTTAATCGCCAAGTTTTCTGTTTTACAAAATGTTGGTAAGGAGCTCCAACCATTACACCATGTTCCACATGACATCTTAAGTAATAGATAATAATAAAAAACAAAGATTTGTCCTCTATCAGCAGGAGGCATGGTGAAATAGGATCACGCACTTACATTCTCGTGGGAACAACACGCAAATACATCGTCGAAATAACTAACATCACCGCAAACACGAATTCAAGTACGACCGTTCACGAGTATGACGCATGGTCAGTGCTGCGCCTTCTTAAGTTCTCGTGTTATTTTCACACCTGTTTATCCTTTCTATAAAATATATTTATAAGTATCTGATTGTCCTTCTTGTGACATGTGTGATGTTTGGGAGCTAAAGTAAAATAAATAAATTAAAACATTTGAGGCAATTTAAAATACTCAGTTACGGTATAACAGCAGTCTCGTTTAGGTTAAAACAGCGTTTTAGCACTGAGTTATTATAGATTTAGCACGTAACGAGGAGGTCGTTAGCTGTAACGATTATGCTAATTAGGTAAATAATTACACAGTTGTAATTAAATCACTAATAAATGCCGACTATCCCGATTGACTGGGATTGTGACACAACGGTCAGGTTATGGCTTAAATCGATTATCACCTGGCTTGCAAATTTTATATTTGCAAAATTATGCAATTATGTAGTTAAACTGAAAAGAGTGCTGGTCGTTTTCGCCACGCCGCGCTCCAGGACAAGAGACCGCTGATACGCCGCTCGCCGCCCCGGCATGTTCCGATGACGTTGATCCCGTGGCAGATGTGACGGGCTTTGGTATGGGATACTACTTGTGGAGACACATCCCCGTCTCACCTCCATCGGACAAAAAAAAATTGGCGCGTTAGAGTTGGCGGAAAATAATAAACGGCTCAAATATTAGTCTTGCCTCTAATTTTGAATTTGTTTCCTTTGGAGTAGAGACTCTTGGGCCGAGTTCAAGTGCACAGGCGCTGATTAAAGATTTATGTTGGCGCCTGGTAGATACCGGTGACCCCAGAGCTGGAGCTTTCCTCGCTTAACGTATAAGTATCGCAATATTGCCAGCGTTAAAGGTACACTGGGACAGGGACCAAACTTTTTTTACAATAAAGTTAAAACTACACTGAACTACTCAATATAAAAATACATACAGGTAATAATAACAAAGGTTGGTACAATGTTGTTAGTTGTTTCTTAAATGTAAATTGATCTGTGAGTTCTGCCTGTGAGTTCTGTGTGATGTCGTACGGTATTTTACTGTGGGGTGCTGCTGCAGAGGTTCAATCCATATTTGTGCTGCAGAAGCGGGCTGTTCGGGGTATTTGTTGTGTTTCTCCGAGGGAGTCGGTACGGAATAAGTTTAAGGAATTAAATATTATGACACTATCTGGTCAATATATTCTTGAAGCCTTGTTGTATGTCCAAAAAAATATAAACGACTTTAAAACAAATGGTGACTTTCACCAGTATAATACGCGAAATAGAACTAATTTGAGTGTACGACCAACCAGGCTCCAAAAGATAAACCACTCCTTATATGGAAATTGTATTCGTTTTTACAACAAACTCCCAAGCGAAATTAGAGTATTATCACTAAATAAATTCAAAGCTGTCGTTAAACGGAAACTAATCAACAAAGCTTTTTATAAATTTGAGGACTACTTAAATGATCCTAATCCTTGGGATTGAATTGCTCCAGTTCAAAGAATTTGTATGACAATACCTGGCGATTAAAAAGAGTGGCGGAAAGTTTCTTGCCAGTTCTTCTTACCCGCTCTACGCCCTTGACTTGCGAACTGGTAGTAAATGTAAATTTACGATTAATTTAACTTGACGATTCAAAAGTGTACTTGGTTACCCACTTGAATAAAGATATTTTGAGTGAGTTTGAGTTTGAGTTTGCACTTCCGTAGTCCTTTAGGGATTGTGTGTGATCTCTTAATTGAAGTCGAGAGCATTGTTGGACTAGTGGCTTCAGCGGCCGACTCTCATCCCAGGGGTTCGATACCCGGCTGTGCACCAATGACCTTTCTGTGGCTGTGCGCATTTAACATACGCTCGAACGGTGAAGGATAACATCGTAAGGAAACAAAAAACCACGGTGTGTCAGGCACAGGAGGCTGATCACCTACTTGCCTATTAGATTGACAAATTCATGAAACAGATACAAACATCTGAGGCCTAACCTAAAAAGGTTAGGCCACTGATTTATTTTATACCGACACAGAATAAAATAAAAATAAAAGTCGGGTTGATAAATATTCGTTTGCAAAGTTTAAAGTGTTGAGCAAATACAGTTCTAACTGATAATATACTGCTTCGGTTAACTTTAACTCGTAACAAGTAAACTTCAGTATTTTAAGTATACGATAAAGGAAGTTGCAAGTTTAAAACTAAAACAGTTGCTTGAGAAAACTTGCGGAATGTTATTAATAATCTAGATTTGTGCTGTACTTCGCAGAGTTAGTTTAGTGGTTAAGCATCCTTCGGATCCTTCTAGAAAAGAGCGTTTAATGCAGCTGGGTTTCATCATCGCACTTTGAGGCAGATTACGAAATTCCACCCGTATCACCTCGACGTCCGTAGTTCCACAACTGAGCGTTGTCTAAGGCAATTTTTGATGCGCATCACTATGTGGAACCAGTGTGCCCTGAAGTATTTCCGAACCAATTCAACTTAGGGTCCTTCATGAGCGTACAAATTCTGAAAAGGCCGGCAACGCACTCGTGAGCCCTCTAGTAGTATGTGTCCATGGACGGTGGGTATCGCTTAACATCAAGTGAGCCTCTTGCCTGTTTGCCCCCTGTTATATAAAAACACATGCTGATGCCGTGCGTTCAAATCATTGGAAATTCTCGTTATGAGGGAAAATGTGAATAGGGAAACCTGCAATATCTTAAATCATGTTTTATTACTATATTTTATTGATAAGTTTTACTTTAAGCAGTATCATTTTCGTTTAAATATTAAGTGATATTTACGTAAAAATATTCAACGAACGCGGACTTTCTCCTGTGTCTATGATAAGAGAGAGGTGCCATTGATCAAAGAGTGAAGCTAAACATGCCAAATTCTCTATGGTACTATATTTCCTGCGAGCAATATTAGCTTTGTGGCGCCAGCTTGGACTTTCTGTCTGTGCATTTAAGTCGTTAATACGATGAAGAAAAGCATCGTAAAGAAGGCAAGCCTTAGATCTAAATTGTCTGTCAGGCATAGAAGGCTGATAAATGATACTAAATACTAGTAGAAACAATAAAGTGATGGCGAAACAGATACATAATCCTCAGTCCTTAAAAGGTTGTAGCGCCACTGTTTTCTGCTTCTATTTTGCCTGCGTATACATTTAGTTAGTGCAAGAAGAAACTAATGTTTGCTCTTTAAAATAGTTAACATTAAGCCAAACTTAAGTTACATAAACCACCCGGCAAAAGACCTTTTAATAAACTTAAACTTTCACACAAAATAATATTGTTCTTGCAGTTAACAAACCAAATAAATTAATCTATTACAGTTTCTAACTCCGACAGAAGTCAAATAAAACATGAGCACCAATGAAAATAATTTCGGTGCAAACAGTGATATATTGAATCTAGATAATCTTAACATTTATAATAAATATAAGGCATGAGAAACAAAAGCATTCTGTATCCTTATATTATGTGGGCTGATAAACGTTGTTAATTATCTTTAATACTTTTACTAGGTTTCATTGGCCGTCTACGTAAAAGCAATAATATATAGCTGCTTGGTTCGGGCTCCGAGTGCTTACCATACAGCTGTACCATTGTAACCATACAACAATACAGCCCCAGAGCTGGTGCTTTTCTCGCTCAACGACTAAGTATCGCAATACAGCGAGGAAATTCTGCCAGCATTAGGCTGCTGCCTCGAATTTTGCGGGCAGCGGGGCGGCGGCGGCCGCGGCGCGGGAGCGGCAGGATATTATGCGTACAATCAAATGGACCGGTTCTCGAAAACAGCGGCGTGGCAGCGGCGCGGCCGCGGGTAACGAGCGGCGCAATCCAGTCAAGCGGTGACCGTCCGCGTTGCGCGTATGCATTGTAGTATAGTGCTGTACATACTTTTTGTGACGTATCAAAATGACCTCGGACGTGCAAGAGCAAATTATTTCAGAAATCTTTGAAAGGATATATGACATATTTTTGCCCACAATAAATCGAGCGTTAGGAATAAATTTGAATCAAAAAGATGTTGTCGCCGTTTTTTAGACATTTCGTTCGCGAATAAAAACAAATATCTCGACTACACAACCACGAACACAACACTACACCGCTATAGTGCCGCGCGATCTGCCCGCTGGTTTGGAGAACAGGTATGCGTTGGCCGCCTCGCTCCCGCGCCGCAGCCGCTGCCGCCCCGCTGCCCGCGAAATTCGAGGCCGCAGCCTTAAAGGGTTACACTGCCACAGGGACCAAACATTATTCATTTGTTTTAATATTCTATTTTTAAATTTATGATAATTATTATTTATGTAGCCCAAATTGTTATAACTGTAAATGTCGGCGTCCAACATTTGGATTTAAAAAAAAAATAAGTGCGCATGTGCAGTGGTTACGCCGATCAGGAAACGACTGACCCAGTGATTCCAGCTACTATAAAATATTCCCTCTAGAACCAATTTCAATTACCCCTGTTCGAAATACATAACTTTAGTTTAATAAAATTTGATGAAATAAATATTTTTACTCGGCCGATCGTCACAATTTTTTTGTAGTCACTGCTTGGTTTTCTCGAATTATGTTAGGAGCATTTTTTTTATTTAGATTTATAGCTTTTTGTTAACTATATTTTTGTTAATAGTTGCGTCCTCGATTTATAATTTTATAATGAGTGTTTTGTGCGTTTTTTGTAATCTATTGTGAGGCAAGGTCTAACCTCTCTTGGTTCTCAAACTAATAAAATTTCCCCAAATCCTAACGACTGACAATTGTGTGCCTTTCGTTTTGGTAAGGATACATCAAAACGAGGTATGTATTTTATTATAAATTTTGTATCGACGGCCACCGAACCGTTCTTTGTGGTACAACCCCTATATATAGACTGAAAACCCCCTTAATTTATTTATTGAAAACTCGTCTTGTGAGGTGATTTCAAATAGGAATTATAAATACATTCAAGTATAAAATAGATGTTGAAGTTATGTGAGTGTGTTTTACACATTTAACATATATTAATTAACGACCTAATAATATGTATTAATGAATATATTTCAAAAACTTCTCTCTCTAAAACTCTTTTAATTTAGTTTTACTTAACTCTTGGTTCCATATATTTATTTTGTCCTCATTTCTTTTAATACATAATTTTTTGCAATTTTTTCGTACTTTTCTAACAGTTGAGCTATTCTTTCAATCTTATAGCTTACAGCTTAAATTTGGTTTAATTTGTTGGTTGGGTCCGAAGATTAATATAAATTGTATAGAAACAAGCATTTAAAAAAAGTTATTGAAAAAGTACGGCCTAAAAATCCCCCAAAAAAATTTAACCCCTTAAAAAAACACTGGACACTGAATCCCCCTAAGCTTGGCGAGAAACCCCAAAGTTGGCATTATTGAACTGAACTCAACGATCGATCCAACCCACTATTGCACTATCTCTGACATATATTATATCTTTATTGAGTGTGTACACAGCTTAAAAATGAAAATATGCTGGAGCGTATTATTTCCGGCCCAAATGAGTTTGACACCGAGATTCCTTGGATTTTACTACGAAGGCCAAACGATATTTTTGTTCACGCAGCGTTATTTTTATCGTATCATATCGGATATACTATAATCGTTGTGAAGTGAAGTGTATACCAACCATGTTTGTAGAAATTAATAATTACTACAGTAGTAACATTACAAAAGCAGATTGGGAAAATTAAAGCGATAGGGATTAATAAACTTCGGGCCTGAACAAAAATTATCGGTTTTACCAAATAAAGCGGTCGATTTTTTTTATATCCGAGAGTGCGGCGTGCGCCGATTCCTGAAGGTCTCTCACCCAAATGCCTGCTAGTCAGAGAAACAAGAGGGCAAAACACATCTCTGGGAGTTCCAACGAGGCTGCAGAGGCCTTGGGGTTTATAATATTAAACTAAAATACGTATTCTTTTTGGAAAACTACTTAAAAATGAGAGTTTTTAAGAAATTTTTATTATGTCTAGAAATGTATACATGATTAATTATTATATTTAGTAGGAGAGATGCTTCTATAAGAAAAATTACAAAATAATGTCGCAAATCATCTAGAACTTTATAACGAAACAAACCACATCCTACGCGAAGACAAAATTATAGTTCGCTTGTTAAGCTGTTCGGTGCTTTATTCATATTCAAATGTCGGACGTGCTTTATTTCAGTCAGTTCTGCACTCCTGAACTCACTTATTCCAACCATTTAAGAAGATTCACTCAGAATTATTAAGTCAAAGTCTAATCATTTATTTCAATTAGGCCTATAAAAAAGTCAAAATTACAAGTTAAAAAAAGGGCGTGCGTACAAAGTACACACGTCAGAAGTGAATCTTCTTTGGTAAACACATTTTTAAGTCTTGTTCATATTTATACAAATCTAAAACATTAAATTTCGAAACTGACTGAAAAGACGGGAAGATATGTTAGGAATTCAATGAATTGAATTGTCGTGAAAAATATAAAAAGTGTCGTAAATTAAAACAAATAATATATATATTTTTTTAATTTATTTCTTCGATAGTAAAAATACGTGGCATTTTAATTTACAATTCGTCATTTGAGATTTCAAATAAATACAAAAAAATAATTAAATAAATAAGTAGTTCAAGTTCAAGTAAATAAAAACTATTTAGTTAGCTTACTTAAGTAAGGTCCCTGGGAAATAGTTAAAGAACTAATCTTGAGCTAAAAAATATCAAAATAATATCATTATTTACCTTGAAGGTACGTTATGAAACAATATTTAGAATTACGCCACGTTTCGTTGAGTTGTGTACAGCATGAAACAGGACCCTAAATCTTGTCAATAAATAATACATTAATTAAAATTGCTTCTCATAATATAATCAGTTTATTTTATTGTTAAATTAATTCAGTGTTCCAATTAATATAATAGGTGAATTAATTTTTTGGCTAATACTTCCATAATGAAATTAAAATGAATAAAAAGATTATTTTTGAATGTCTTAAAAACAAATATAAAAGCGAAAATAGTAGTATAATTTGATTTAGGAATTGAGAGAGTTATTTAGAAAAAGTTGGCAGATTAAATTTGTGTGTTTTATGTACCGTAATCATGCAGAAAAAGGTTTAAATTAACCATTATGCGATGGCAGTAAAATATACAGATAAAACTATTTATCTTTGAATAAATAAATAGTGATAATGTAGACGCACGTCGCCACAGAGCGGTCGCGTCCTCTTCCTGATTAACGACTCGCCCAATTTCCTTAAACTGAGGAGAAAATATTGGCTTGTCCCAAGTGGAAAAATATGTACTTACTGTAATAGAATTTAAAAAAAATCAACCTCTTTAGGTCTGGGCCTCAGATTTCTGAATCTGTTTCATGATCATTTTTAAATCTAGTTGGCAAGTAGGTGATCAGCCTCCAGTGCCTGACACACTCCTTCGACCTTTTGGGTCTCTGATATGTCGGTTTCCTCACGATGTTTTCCTTCACCGTTCGAGCGGAGATGACTAATATGAAAAGAAATTGTTAATAAACGCCCAATTTTAAGAACAGTCGCTAAAATAAAAAAATACTGTTTGACTAATTATGACAAGCTCAATAAATTTAAGAAATTCTATTATCCGTTTTTAGGATTTGTAGTAAAGAAGCGTTATTTATACAAGTGTTGTTTATAAATGGGTTATTTAAACAAGCATAACACCAAAAGTTAATGTAAAAATATACGTCTTAAGATCATGTTACTCGTAAAAGAGCATGTTAAATGTCATGCATAATAGTAATGAAGGATTGTTTAAAATCTACCAATGAAGAAAATTAGCAAAGTAATGTAAAGTAACTTGAATAATGTATAGATATTTTACACTATATATTAACCACTCCCGAACAAGAATAGAGTATAAGAGAAATAATGAATACAATGTAACTGTTGAAGAGACTGCCTACGTCCGGCTATACTCTCGGGGCGTAGCTCCGACGATTTAGGTAATTGCAACGCTTATAAAACTAAGAAAGTCTGAGTGAGCAAAAAGCCTTGGCTGTTAAGGAAATACTTCATTGGTTCCACATTTATTATTATTATTTAATTTTAATTGATTTGATGTATACTGAGTTCTTAACACTTGTACCATTCGCCTATCTTAATTTATGTCGGCTGAGTCGGCCCGGCCTGCGTTTCTGTCATCCGTTCTTAGATTGCTGGAATTTAAATGAAAATACTCTTTAGTAAAAGTATATTAAACGTAGTTGAATAAAAGTTATTTCGATTTATTTATGTTTATTGACTCAAAATTACAAAACTTGTAAATATCATTTTAAAAATTACTAAACGCATATGGTCATCCAGGCAGGAGGCTCACCTGACACTGTCAATGCCGGAGGGCTGAGTGCATTTCCGCCCTTTTAAGAATTGGTATTATGATGATCATTGAAGGGTTAGGAAATAGCATGTCACTCATATACATGTATATGTTGAAGACATATCGTTACTCCATCGATATGGACATAGTTGGTTAGTGGTTTAGTGGACGTCATGTGGGTGAAGCGACAGCATAAAAGACACGAATAATTATCGTACAGTATTTAATTTCGTAACAATATTTGTTCTTTTATTCTTTAAGTAATGATTCTAAGTTTAAATAATTACATAATTAAACAAATCTAATCCAATTAAATTATGACTATTGAAATAAATAGAAGGAATCTCAATTACTAACCAAAGCAACAGTAAAAATCGACTCAATCATAGCATTTCCTGATAATCGGAGCATTCCCTGATGTATATAATATACACATTATTATAATAAATGTTCGTTTTCAGCCGTCAAATTAGAATCGGTCTTCTGTTATGAACAATGTCGCGCAGTTCCCTAACAAAGAGCATTAAAATAATTACATCCAGACATAAACAAAAGATTAGTCTGTATATTATCTATAGAAAATAGAGACCTTTTGCGCAGTATAGTAAAAGCAGTATTACAGTTTTTCCTTTTCTTAAATTTGAGATTGTATAATGTATATGTAAGAGAAAGTTTTATAATAAGATAGAAAATGATGAAGAATACCATGAGTAAATAAAAATATAAGTTTTTTATAGGATAGGAGGGCAAACGAGACTACAGGATGTCTATAAATAACAGTAATCGCAACCCAGGGAAACCCATTTTAATGGGTGCGTTGCGGCTGTTGAGGGAAGAATGTGCTCTTTTTTTAACAATTATTAGAGGTCGCATCTCCCATGATTCTCCCACCGGGATTCGATTAATAATAATATGCTTTAATGTTAATTTATTTAAGCTGACAAGTCCTAAACAACAAAACACACACAGATGTAAACATGTTACCTCACACTTTAACAAGGAACTCAATGTTTTACAAGGAAAATTAAATATTTAATTTATAGTATTTTAAAAAATAACTTTCAAGCAACGCTCATCTAGAAGCACGCTGGATGCATGCCGTACTGCTCGATTTCATTCTTCGTTTCTTATAAAAACAGCAAAGGATTGGAACTATTTGCCCCCTTCCATCTTCCCTACATATGGGTTCATTCAAGCGTGGGATGAACAGGCATCTTCTGGACAAGCGTGCCCTCCAAATAGCCCACATCTCACTTTACATCAGGTAGGATTGTGGTCAAACCTCTGTCCAGGTCTGTATAAAAAAAATCTTGCTCTAAATCTCCTACTGCCTTAATAATTCTGCGATTTTCTTTCTAAATGGGGTCATCGGGATATAATGAAGTGTACTCGCATTGTTTTTCTTTTCAATTGTCATTTTATTTCGATTTACAAAGACCCCTGAACTTTAAATGGTCTTTGTTGGGGCAGCATAATGGGATGAAAAGATTGACAGTGGAAGTTCAGCTGATGATTTTTTAAATCAATACAAAGAAGTGAATGAAAGGTATTGTAATTCGACAGGAATTCCATTATAAATCTTAAAATCTATGAAATTCGACTTTGACTTTCGATTCGAAGGATTTAACAATTACACTTTATTTATATCACAATATCAGCAACAGCAGTGATGGCAGTAGCTTCAGCGTTAGACTCTCATCCTTGAGGTCGTAAGTTCGAACCCCGGCTGTGCTTTAGTTCCAAAAATTCGACTTGTGTCAAGCCTATTGCCTATTAGATTGACTAATTATTATGAAACATATACAGAAATCTGAGGCCCATACCAAAAAAGGTGGTAGCGCCACTAGTTTTTTTTACATCATAATAACACAAAACAGGAAAAGAATAAAATAAAATAAATAATATGAAGTAAAATACAAACTTAAAACTACACTAAACTACTCAAATAACTTCAATCCAAAGAAATACTCGAGACAATGTCGTTTGTCGACGGACACATAAAAATAATAGTGTACGAATGGATTTTTCTTATAATGTGTATTATTATATTATAGGAAACCGGAATAATAGTCCAATATTCAACAATTGTTGCAGCTTTCAGTGCATAGGACGCCCCAATATGAAGTCCTTGTTGAAAAAGAGCAAGCTTCGAACTAAGAAAGAAGGTAGCTATTATTGAATATGATTTAATTAGATAGCTATAGTCGTCGTTCCAAAACTGAGCGTTTTTAAGGCGGTTTTTGTCGCGCACCACTATGTGGAGCCAGCTGCCCACTGAAGTATTTTCGAATCAATTCGACTTAGGGTCCTTCAAGAAAAGATCGTACCGATTCTTAAAAGGCCGGCAACCTACTCGCGTGCCCTCTGGCATTGAGAGTGTCCATGAGTGGGCGGAATCACTTAACATCAGGCTGGTCTCCTGCCCCTTTGCCCCCAGTTATATAAGAAAAAAGCGTAAAGCCAAAAAATAAAAGGCCGTGTGTTGTCGTGTCAGCCACAACAGATCACCACCTCGTTTTCATTAAAACACATGATCAAAGAAACAGATGTCATAGGGCCATAACCCAAAATGGGTGGTAGCTACGGGATATACTACAACTCCTTTGTTACGTATTAATTTGCGGTCCCAGACGGATTTGTTGTGACAAAGACGTTCCGTTTGCTTATGATATCTCCTAAACAATCGACATTTCCCTATGTTTGAAGAGGGAATTATACAATATATTATACTCCATTTTGTTAGAAATTAAACTGTGAATTGTATGAAAAGTAATATATACTTAAAGTGTATAGATTAAGATTGTATTGATATTTAAAAAAAATAGTAACTGAAAAGATATAATTGTTATTAACGTTTTTTATTTGTATTTTTATGGAGGCAAACGACTATGGAATAGTAATAATTATTTATGTGCAAGAGTTTGTTACAAAATGTTATGGTGGTACAATCTAAAGTGCATATATTCTGCCACCCATATTGCAAAATAATACTTACCCAACTTTGTCTTCAAAGGATTATTACTTACAGTTACAATTACATTATGAGTCATAACATTATAGTCAATTCTTATATTATTTTATTACTACATCATCACATTATTAAAATATATAATTAAGGTACACTCTTTTCCACTGAGTTTGGCCGGATTTACGTATAATGGCTGCTGGTTTCTCAAAGTGGAAGTGCGCGTAAAACCAGAACGTCGAGCGCGAGGCGACGAGGTAATAAGTATAGAATTTCGAATTCTGCCTCGACGTCCGTTGATGTTTTTACGCTTCATTAGTAGTCGGAACAATTCTACATAGCACTCTCTACGATATATACGGTAAAAGATGCACAGGGAACCAACTCCTTGACGTAACGCCAAAGAGCTCCGCTCTGTCCAATCGGCTTGATCGTTAATACGTCGACAATACCGGTCGCCGTTCGATGGAAGAAGAGGTACGGTACCCCATGTGAGGCTGGATGTTCGATTTAAAAAGTTGTATGCGGTTACCCAGATGAAGTACTGAGTACACCAAACTTGTTGGAGGCCAATTTAACCTTACCCTCGAAGACCGCAGAACTGAATGTCGCGTCAAAGTCGGGAATTCCGATACTGGCTGATCCGATGATGGCTTTAAGTTCGGAGTGTTTTCGAATACTGGATACGACGAAGGTAATCTTTATAAGTGTGCCAATATATTAAAATAAAATAAAACTATTATTGTTGTTCCATAACAATTCATAGAACATTTAGTGAAAACTTTAAAAATCTGTTGATAAATCGCACTTATTTATGCGCTGTATTTGTTTGTAAAATACAGCTTTGAAAAACAATCCGTTTCTGATTGAATTTAGTTTATTTTGGATTGAATATTTAAATTGTGAGATTTAAACGTTTTTATGATACGGTTTTGCGAGTAGTTTTATTTAAATAAAACATTTTAAGCAAAATGCGTGTTGTTTTTTTTTAAAGTAAGCAGAAACTTCTCAGCTTTCGTAACGAAAACAGGTACTTAGTTATTTGAATGTTTTGCTAATTAAATATCTTTAATTAGATCCTTATCAATTTTAAGAAACAAATGAATAAATATATTTTTCATTCCAGCCAGATCTCTTCGCTCATGCCAATACATTTATACCTATCACACGTGCCAATAATGGTTTTCGTGCCTCCAAATATATTATTATAATACGCACTTTTTAATGTACTGCTTTCCAGCGGTAATTAAAATTATTTTTATAATTATTTTATCCTTGTATGTACTCTTTTAATAAATTATTTTAATAATTACATTATTATATTTTATTACTGAACAACAGACCAAATGGGCGTCTAAGTGCGGAATCTGAGTAGGTACACTACACTACTTACTATATTTATACTTCATGGTTAAGCTTATTTGTTTCCTACATTTTCTTGAACCAATTTTAGGACACTTCTTTAATGATATAAAATAAATAAAAATAAATCAGTGGCGCTAGAACCTCTTTAGGTCTTGGCCTGAGATTTCTGAATCTGTTTCATGATCATTTTTAAATCTAATAGGCAAGTAGGTGATCAGTCTTCAGTGCCTGACACACGCCGTCGACTTTTGGGTCTAAGACATGCCGGTTTCCTCACGATGTTTTCCGTCACCATTCGAGCAAATGTTAAATGCGCACATAGAAAGAAAGTCCATTGGTGCACAGCCGGGGCTCGAACCTACGACCTCAGGTATGAGAGTCGCACGCTTAAGCCACTAGGCCAACATTGCTCTCCTTTAATGATATATTGTAGCTAAAAAGAATTCCTTTCAAAGCTTTACGATGTTTGAAAGTGAATTAACATAATCCCCACTTCTCTTTCCTAATGAAAGTTTACTAATATCCCCGTGAAAGCCTACGTGTGAATATTTATGAGCATCGAACGACAAAGCTGAGCTTCTAAGGATGTGACCATACTATATCGCTTATATATTCATAATTGTATTATCTATACGTCTCTTCATGTATTAAGATATTATAATATGGTCGTCTCAATATGGTACCATATCCGTTACCATGGCAACGATGTTGAATCTTTATTAAGCATGACTTGGATATTACTAAAGAACTCACTGAAGTGATGATGGCTCCAATTATGAAGAGTTGGAGGCAATAAGGTCAAAGTCAACTTAACTGAAAAATTTAGTTAAAAGACATATTGTCCAGATATTGTGAGCTGAATCCAAGTTACATTTACACCGCTAAATGCTGGATTATGACAATAAAAATGAAAAATCAGCCACTTGCAAGTTCCGACTCATACTCAAACTCAAACTCAAACTCAAAATATCTTTATTCAAGTGGGTAACCAAGTACACTTTTGAATCGTCAAGTTAAATTAATCGTAAATTTACATTTACTACCAGTTCGCAAGTCAAGGGCGTAGAGCGGGTAAGAAGAACTGGCAAGAAACTTTCCGCCACTCTTTTTAATCGCCAGGTATTGTCATACAAATTCTTTGAACTGGAGCAATTCAATCCCAAGGATTAGGATCATTTAAGTAGTCCTCAAATTTATAAAAAGCTTTGTTGATTAGTTTCCGTTTAACGACAGCTTTGAATTTATTTAGTGATAATACTCTAATTTCGCTTGGGAGTTTGTTGTAAAAACGAATACAATTTCCATATAAGGAGTGGTTTATCTTTTGGAGCCTGGTTGGTCGTACACTCAAATTAGTTCTATTTCGCGTATTATACTGGTGAAAGTCACCATTTGTTTTAAAGTCGTTTATATTTTTTTGGACATACAACAAGGCTTCAAGAATATATTGACCAGATAGTGTCATAATATTTAATAATATACATAGATAAAGGCGTAGCATGAATATATTAGAGTCATTATGTTAAGACATTTTAAGCCTTAACAATATTATTTTGAACTAGCTAAAAATTACTTTCAGGGCGTTTAATTTTTATTGGCGATTTAAAAAAAACGTATGGCACTCGGGGACTGCCGTGGTAATGCTAATGCATAGCATTTTTTCTGTCCCACTCTAACGCACCTGTGCTACGTCACCGATCACGCTGTGACCGATGTGAGACGCAGTATGCGTTCTGTCTCGCTCTAACACGTATTGGTGGCACCTATTTACGTCATCGTGTGTTAGGTTTTTATTTTCGTTACGCTATTTCTTGATTCGGCCACCGCGTCCAAAGCCCGCGATAAAACCTATGCAATAGCTTAAAAATATTTACGGCATTGAGGTTTACAGCATATTTTTTTTTCATAATGAACACTGATTGATAAAAAGTATATTGAATACAATAAAAGGGCGTAGAACTGACGAGAAGAACTGGCATCTCCGCGACCCTTTTTATGCGAAAACAAAATCAGCTAGAGTCGGAGCTGGACTGGAGCAGTATTCACACCATGCCTTTCTTGTTATATGAATATGTTATATCAAACATCATATCATCTATACTTATGCAAATAGGAAATATATAACATTTTAGTTAAAACATCTTCAACGAAAGTTCCTAATAAAACCGTTACTCGTTAGGAAGCTAACTAAATAGTATCTTTTGACAGAATCTCAAACTACGCAAAAGGATTTTAAAGTTTCTTGGACCGGAGATAAGTTGCCTCGTAGTTTATACTTTGGGTAACTGACCGAGACTAGAAGTTTATAAAAAAGTTAGAACTAATGTGTGCCTCATAAGGGTCATTTGAAAATAAAAGTGTTTTGCTTTTAGCAGTTAATAAGGTTGAGTATTCTATTATATTTTGGAGAGCAGTGTTAGCCTAGTGGCTTCAGAGTGCGACTTTCATCCCTGATGTCGTGAGTTCAATCTCCGTGCGCTAATGGAATTTCTATGGGCACATTTCATTTCACAAACGAACAATGTATTAAAAATCGTGAGGAAACTGGCTTGCTTTAGACCCAAAAAGTCGACGGCATATGTCACGGGAAGCTGATCAATAACTAGCCTATCGACAAATGATCATGAAACAGACACAGAAATCTGTGTCTCAGACCTAAAAAGGTTGTATATTATATTAGATATGTATAGTATTTATTACTACGGAGTTGACAAACGAGGCTCTCAGTTCACGCTTCTACTGTTAGGTCGTTACAATCCTACCCTACCTGCTACCTACCTACCTTATAACTCTATAACTACATTTACTGCTCTAGTTTTACTAGGAAAAATAGAACAAAACACTAAATGGTCCAATTCAAACTATCGGGCTGTCCCATCAATAAGAAATTGGTGCTCTGTGAGCGACCAATCACATTAACTGTGCATCCCAATCGGTTTTCACAAAGAGAACGTACGCATTGTGATTCTAACTGAAATCACATAAAGTTGCTCAACGGTTCGTTCACTTGCAAATTTTAGATGAACGAACTATTTATAAAATATAATTTTGATTAGAGACCATTTGGAGTTGAGACTGTTGAGCCTCGGGTGCAAGTTCTCGGGTATTAATGATTAAAAGGCACTGAACCTGACTTTTTTAGGGAGAGAGACAACCCGACGCATGGACGCCGCCACAAGCAATGGCATTTAAGCGAGCATGAACGTGAATTTCGCTACATTAGAAAATAATAATAATACTGAAATAATTAGATACCGCATGAATCACGGTTTGTTCCCACTTTACATTAAAACAGTGGTGGTTGTTGACGATCGCCCCCGAGTCTAAAAATGGAGCCGAGAGATTCTAAGGCCAAAAGCACCGCAAAGTGTATTAAGCTACAAGTCCTTTTATTTATTAAAATTTACCACATCATACAGTACTAAATCTACCACATATGTTACAAACTCTTTTATCTAAAATGACAATTTAGGTAAACATAGATGTATACAAGATAAAATAAAAATACCAAACATTTTAGTTAAGCAGAAAAAATACCAGCAAAACAACGGATTAGGTATTCTTTAATATTTACCAGCTCATTACTGAATATATTCAGCTCCGGATAAGTACTGTTTAATCCGTTAAAATCGGGAAGAATTCGAAAGAGAGGTGCCTGAACTCCTAGGTTAGTCTAAGACCTTGGGAATGAGTAAGGGACGAAAATGTTAAGGTCCTGTAAGAGGTCTATGCTCTGTATTTGATTACTTACCGGCTAAAGGTCCCCGATCGTACAGTGATATCATATTTAATTTCTTAAGTCCGTTTAATTCTCCTTTGATATACAATATTTTTAGTATAGGATTAAAGCTATCGGTCCCTTTTTGATTATATATTACATTTTGTAACTAAAAATTTTACCAAAGCACAACAAGTCAATCTAGTATGTAAAATCTGAGAATCGGCTACTATCTACGAGTATATTTTAAACCCCTAAGTGATAAGTGGTGTACATCCCAAAAAATTTTTTTTGGATTTTTAGACAATTTTTAACCTTTAAATTTTACCCTTCTACGATCAACCCCTGTTTTTATTATTGTGGTTATTATTTTTATTGAACTAATAAAATGTTTCCTGGAAGTAATATACATGGCAAAACAAACGTTTGCCGGGTCAGCTAGTATTATCTCAATTCATAACATAATATCTTACCACTAAGCTTTAAAAATATTACGTTATCCATCGCACCTAACAAGCAAACTAAAGATACTATGAATAATGTTTACTGTCGACACTCGGTCTTGTGACGGCTCGAAAACTTGACAAAGCCCACTCAGCTCAATCAACGCCCACAAACTGGGCTCTTGCTTTTTTGATGGATGTTCCAAGTTTAATTTACACTCAATATTGCACTTGAATTCGCCAATTATATAATATAGATTACAAAAATAGTGGAATTATTATTTTATTGTATTTCACTACTTTATAAACAAACATTTTCTTAATATTAAAACTCTCTAATTCAAATTCAAAATCATTTCTTAGGTAACACAATGTACACTTATGAACGTCAATAAGGAAACCATATTAAATGCTTCTCATTTTACATTTACTGCACTATATCGTTGATCACACTAGAAACCTAGCTATGTAAATAATGTAATAAATTTGCCATTTTATTCCTTCATTGCTTTGTTAATGCAAGGTTTTATTTAAATGTCTTATTTTACAAACGAAAGTCCAAAGACCGATTTGCTATTCGAATAAGGGATAACAAATAAATGAATTATTTCAAGTACAAAGAGCATTTTGTGTGTAAAATAAAATCACAGTCGAAGTGGCGCACAAGTTCTTGTATAAAATTCGTCAAAACGCATTTTAAATCTTATTTATTTCATGTAGATCGCTACAAGTCGAAAAGCGCATTTTACGTCAATTTTTATATGCTGCTTTTCGTACTACACTAGTTATGTATAACATATATGAAGTTAAATTTGTTTAGCATAGATATAAAACTATATTAAACAAAAATCGGTTCAACGCTCTGTTATAGGAGGAGGTGCTACATAGGCAGAGCAAAATTAATTGCACATTTGGGGTTTTAGAATCATCACGCTCAAGATTTAGAATCATACACTTATTACTAATAATTTCACTGTAGAATATTAATAAAATAATATTCATAATGTATAGCCAACACGAGACAATCGTTACCTGGAATATTCAAGCAAACATGAACATCTAAGTGTTATTCCAATATAAAATAAATAGTGCATTATACTTTAAACATATATGTACGGTGTCACATACTATTTATTTGCGCATTAACCATTGGGATGTATGAAGAAAATATATGCAAAATTAGCCCGGAGAACGAGATATGTCAGGCATAAGACAAATCAATCTAGATATAAAGATCTAAATGTGTGGCGCCACTTGTTTTCTCTAAAAGACGAAGGTTTAATTAATTCCACTACGAGCAAATGTTTAAAGATTCCTCTACGTACTATATTGAAGACTTGTAAAAAAATATGCGATCAAAATATTCAGATGTCTATCATTGAAAATTAGTGGCTAATTTCAAAAATCTAAAAGTGCAAAATCTAAAATTAAAATGCATTTTATCGCAGAGTTTTGTACACAATAACATATAAATCATTAAAAGATAAAAGCCATTTTAAATGTTTGTTAAAATATTTGAAAACGGATAATTTATTCATGAACAATACATTACACTGATACAATAAACCGTGATATACTGCATTTTCATTTTAATAACAGACAGTAAATTATATACTATGTTAATACGTACTTTGATCAGACTTTAAACTATATAGTATGTCAATAGTGACTAAAGAGTAAAGGACTCATGTTATATATAAACCAATGGCGCTACAACCTTCTGGTCTGGGCCTCAGATTTCTAGACTTTTTGGGTGTAAGGCATGCCGGTTTACTTACAATGTTTTCCTTTCCGTACGAGCGAGTGTTAAATGCGCACATAGGCCGAGTCTATTGGAGCACAGCCGGAAATCGAACCTAAGACCACATGGATGGGAGTCGCACGTTAAAGCCACTAGGCCAACTTTGCTCATATTATATGAAATACAGCATACATAAAAATAAATACAAGTTATAGTTAGAGAGGTATCCTTAAGAAAAATGTGAAAACACAAATAAAATAAACAAAAACATATTTAGATTCTTAGATTTGTCTTTTTTGTTCAATTTGTTTTTTTTATCTCTTCGTGTGTAATGTTTGCCCATAAGTGCATGTCACAATAATTATTGCGTTTTAGTTTTTCTTTTACCAATGTATCAGTGTGCCGAGCGTTGCCAAGATTTTATAAGTAGATACATATATAGATGGCTGTTGTTTAAACATACCAAACGAATTAACACATTTATAGTAATAGTGTCAAAAGCATCTCAAATGGATCATTTTAATAAAGCTCATAGTAGGCCTACGGATTTGAATTGTCATACAATATTCGTGACAAAACATAAACCGTATACACAAACAGAGAATATTATTTTAATTAAGTAATTATACTAATACCCAACTGAATTGCAAAAACCTCGGCGAAATGATTATCCCATAGGATTTATTACGCATCACATATTAGCATCGCTTTCATCTACAAATATCGGATAATTATGAGTTAATAGTCACTATGTTCTGCTTAGGGAAAGGTCTGATTTGTAAGCTTATTGGATTTATGTAAAGGTTTTAGCTTGGTAATCAATTTAATTTTTGTCTTTCCTACATGGCTTATTCGTTAAATTAACAGCACTAGTTTTTTAAACTACTAATCCTATAATACTGTACGAGTACATAGAGTACACACGAGTAGATATAATATTACAGTTTAATAATTAATATATACAACATATTTTGATAATCTAAAACCAATAATTATAAATACAAAATTAGCTTACATTTAACTAGCTTTGCCACTATTTCCGTATACAATACTTTATACGGTAAATGATAAATGAGGAAAAAAACTAATATTTTTTCGTACCTGTGAAAACTTAAAACAAATTACACAAGCTAAAGATATTGATCGAAAACATGCTAACGTAAGGAATGACACACCACACAGTTTTAAAATTTTTAAACTATTTTCATATTAACCTAATATAAGAAAGGAAACACAAAATTTTAATTACTATACACTTAAACTTAGTACAACGCCATCTGTTGTTTAATAAATAAATTAAATGATTAATTTAGATACCTAATTTGTTCTGAATAAATCCTTTTTAATAAAGGAATAATAAAAAGTAACAAAGGTCAACATGAACAAGCAGAAAGATCGTAGACAGCGATAAATCGCCTTTTAATTACTCGAATCGGTGAATAACAATTTGTGAGAATGTTCAAAAAACGGAGAAAAATCTGTAATTTTGTCGCGAAACCTGTCAGTTTCCGGGTTTTTCTTTGTAATCTCATTTATCATTGAGATTAATGTTGTTAAACAGATTTGTTAATGGCTTACTTGAAAATTTCTAAGTCTGAACTAAGCATATTGTTTGACTATGTATTTAAATAACAGTTAAAGTCAAATCAAAAGTCTTATCATTAATTTCAATTAGGCCTATTAAAAAGGTACTTATGAAAGTGGAAATTACAAGTTAAAAAACATGAAAAAGAATGACTTTAGTTGCCCCTACCAAAAAAGTAGTTTCATATGAAGAATAATGGGCGAGAACATCCATACTTACTCTTTAATATAGTTTTACAATATTTTGTATACATTTATTTGATAATTATATTATGTGAAGACTATGTAGTAAACATTTTATGTAATAAATAAATAAAATAGGCGCATGGTGTTATAAATCACTTTGACCATAAAAAAGAAGAAGATAGGTTACTAAAAAAACTAAAAAGAAGAGGATAGGACATGTGCTTCGACACGAACGCTATCGATTTCTTCAAGTCGTCATGATGGGCAAGGTCGAGGGGAAAAGACGCGCTGGCAGAAGGAGGAAGTCGTGGCTCCGCAATATCAGAGAATGGACTGGGGTGGCCAGCGTAGAACAGCTGATGCGCTTGGCGAAGAATAAGATGATGTATTACGAGCCGACCGCCAACCTCCAGTAGTGGAGAGGCAGTACAAGAAGAAGATGGTGTTGTAAATATAATGGTGATTGATATATTGGTAATCGATTGAATGACCTCTTCCATGTACAGACAAGAAGACTTCCGTTGCCTGAGTCTTATATCTTCTTCATTTCCTTTCCTTATATTATCTTAAATTGCTGATTATTATTGCACTTCAAAACAACATCTTAATATCGTACTTTTTAAATACCCGGAAGAAGTTCAATAAAGTAATTTATTCGCTTAAATGTACTTTTAAAATATTTTTTATTCTTCGATATTTTAAAAACTTCACAACAATGACCGGCCGCATTTATATTCTGTAATTACAATGCAGGTAATAACGGATAGCGATTTTCAATCAAAATATCTTGAAAACCCAAAGGCTTTGACGCTGCGACCACAAAGAACATTGATTATACGCTGGCATGTCAATGTCCACAGATTAAACCCGATTTTTAGATTTTATTAGCTGCATTTTGAGCGGATATTAAAATAATATCGGTTCAAAATAGACGAACGAAAATTATTAAATTCCGGTGAAGCATAACTGAAAAGTTCGAATAATGTTATGTTCAAAGGAAATTAAATGTATTCAATTATCAATACATAAACTACTTTTGATACTTTTATATAGAACATTTTAGTGTTTATTAAGTATTAATAACGTTTTCTTTTTTAAACTTTTGCACAGCCTTCGAGCACAACATTTGAGGGCAAAATTATCCAATTATATATATTTCTCTATTCACTGCAGAAACTAAATCATGATTAGATAAGATATGTTCTTCGAATTTTACTGGGAATTAAAAGTGTGTAAAATTATAACCAGATGTGCTGCATTAAAACTAAATTTATTATCAAATCAGTTATTTTATGGGACCTGGGACCACTTCAAACTTTGGCTACTAATCGCGCTGTCAATTTTGATATATACAAATTTTCGACCGTAGCCACTGGAACTTTCGGGCCAGTGAGATCCTCTCTTTATGTTGGAACTATTCACCATCCTTTCTCCACAATTCTTTCCATATTTTCGACTTAAATGAACCCATCCGCAAAGCAGTTAAATAAATTCTTGTGCTATGTTAACTTGAAGAAAAGAAGATCAGCCATATTTTGATCAGCCATAAAAACTCTTAATGCCAGAGGGCACGCGAGTGCGTGGCCGGCCTTTTAAGAACTGATACCCTCTTTTCTTGAAGGAATTCGAATTAGTTCGGAATTACTTCAGTGGACAGCTGGTTCCACAAAGTGGAAAAATTGCCTTAAAAACGCTCAGTTGTGGCACGACATCGAGGTGATACAGGTGGAATTTCGTTTCTGTCTCGACGTCCGATGATGAAACTCAGCTGTAGGTATTAATTCGAACCACTCCTCTGAAGACTCTTCCTGGTAAATGCGTTAGAAGACGCAGAGTGACCCCACATCTCTACGCAACGCCAAGGGATCGAGCCGCTCGGAAAGGGATTGGTCGTCGAAGATACGGTACTTATAGAACTAGTAATCCATTGGTGCAAAGCCGACTTTAACATACGCCGTCAGTTTGACTATTCCAACATATTCACAATGTTAATAAGTATTAATTGCCATACACTTTATAATACAGTTGTGGCGTCGCTATAAATTATTCTACTAAATTTTCCCTCTATCTTCATAGTGTTTATGGTAGCCCATAAAGTGACAAAGTAGGGATATAATGTGTGATTCTGAAGCTGAGATCTGGTGAAATCTAAAGCGCTTGTCGGCATAACGTCTAACGCAGTCCCTTAGGTCTGTTAGGCGAGCGGTTCAAGTTATAACCGAAAAGGAGTGTCTTTAAAAAAAAATATTTTTCTAGGCCATACATTATATTTTTTTGTTTGTGCTAATAACTAAATTATGTTTATAAATAGGTACAGTAATAATATATTAAATTTCACTTCAAATTTACAATCAAGTATACAGTGTATGTATTTACAGTTTTCTTAACCTACAAAGTAATAATAAAAATAATTCAAAAGAAAATCATAACAAATTTAAAAAGTATAAACAATATTTATAACAATGTATGTTTTTAATAATATTTATAATAAAGGTCTTCAGTTATCTCTTTGTTAGCTTTGACTTAAGGCAAAGCAACATCCTTCTAGAGATGAAAAAAAAATGTTTGAAAAAGATTCAGCTGCAATAGTTGTTGAAAATTTTTATTTGTTAACTTGATGGGGCAGTCTCGTTGATAACGATTGCTCGTCTTTCTCAACGTCAACTTATGAGCAAATTTAATAACTTCGTGTTTATTTAATTTATTTATTAAAGCTCACCACATCATTTATAATATATGTAGGTATGTTAGAAGTTATTTATAAAATACATGACAGTTATGGTAAACAAATGTTACAAAAAATTATTAAAAATATTACTTCCAATTTTAGATTTTAAACAGCGGATTCTGTGTATTAGAGTATAGACAATATAACTCATATTATGTCAAATGTCTTACCACAAATATTCATAATGCTAATATTACCAAAACATAAGCAAAATGCTAAGCGAGGTAAAATCAATACTACCGATAAATGACATTGTTAGTCCACTAATTACGCGTGCAATGCGTTTGAACCTCGACAGTGCAGCAATGGGCTTTTTATTATTAGTGGCTTAAGCGTGCGACTCAGATTCCTGAGGTCGTAGGTTCGATCCCCGGCTGTGCACCAATGGACTTTCTGTCTATGTGCGCATCTAACATTCGCTCGAACGGTGAAGGAAAACATCGTGAAGAAACCGGCTTGCCTTAGACCCAAAAAGACCACGGCGTGTGTCAGGTACAAGCTGATCCCCTACTTGCCTATTAGATTAACAAATAAACATGGAATATATACAGAATCTTAGACCTAAAAAGATTGTAGCGCATTATATATTTTAGCGCCGCCTTATATTCCAAAACTCTTGTGATCTCGGAATTTCGTGAGCCTCTTGGCCAAGGCCTCCTCTAACTCTTTTCACTGTTCTCTATCTTTTGCGACTCTTCTCTAGTTGTAGCCTGCTGTTAGTTTCAGTTCGTCCTCCCATCTCTTGCGTCGTCGGCCTCACCGTTTTCCGTCTCTCCGTGTATTTTTATTTATTTATTTTAATAATATTTATAATGAAGGTCTTCAGTAATCTTCGTACACATTCCTTTGACTTAAGGCATAGCAATATCCTTCTAGAGATGATTTATGAGTCAGGCCCTCCCATTCCGTCCAATTTACAGAAAACTCAGCCACCGTTATAAAATATTTTCGAGACACAAATTTTGCGTCGCCTGAGATAGCGTGAAATTAGTTCGACTTGGGATTAATCCTTACTTTAACTCGTGTTACTTGATTTGAAGGCGTTTGTACACTAATTAAACTTAATTGTATTATAAGCCCATGTTGGCTAATATTATTATTTAACAAAAGCATTTCGGTATTTTTATACTGATATTCTTACATCTTTAATGACATTTTGCTAATTAATAAATTATAATTAGAATTAAAAAAATATTTTTTACCACTTAGAACGAGGCATATTTCCTTACATGCTTATAAATTACATACCTCAATCCTAGTATATTAACAAATAAATTTTTAATTATGTTACGTAATTAAAAATTTACGGCAGGTGGCCCACCTGATGCCGCCGCCCATGGACACTCTTAATGACAGAGGGCTCGCGAATGCGTTGCCGGCCTTTTAAGAATTGGTACGCTCTTTTCTTGAAGGACCCGTCGAATTGGTAATTAAAGTCTCTCTCTTTTCGGTTGCTCATGTCTGAGCGTCCTGGTCAGCAAGGAAACATTTGGAGCAGACAATCAGTTTCCAGGTTTCTGTCCAGCACCTCTCTTATACAGTGTACAGGTTTGAAGACGATGAGTCTTTCACGTGATCGGTCCATGGTTGGTGAAGGGCTACGTTTGCCTTCTGTGTTACCAACCACGATCAGTTTCTCCAAGTTCTCATCGCCTGTGCGCATTGTGTGGCCGAAATAATTAACTGTCGGCATATGGTAGAAGGGCAAGTTCGTATGCGTCCGTTATTAAAGTGACATAACATAACATAATTTATAGCAATATTAGTGTCAGATGAGAATCCTGCGTGTTTGCCTCCCATTACTTAAAAAACACAAAACACTATCAACATGAAACTTTTAAACTTCACTATATTCTAACATAGTGTTTAATATCTGCATTAGCTTTAAAGCTTTACTAAGTTAAAGGTAAACGAGCGTATTCTAGATTAAAAGCAATATTGAATCTATAAAACAAATTCCAACTTCAATTTATCGGATATACATCAAAAAGCATATTTCAAAAGTAAGAAATGTATTTCGCGTAAACAGCGACCAATGGCGAGTAAAAGTTTTAATTGCCGCTCAAATTAAAGCCTTGGGACGGAAGTGTGTATATACGGATGAAGAATTTATTCATTCAATTAATATACTTTATTTGTGACAAAGATTCTCAACCCTATTTAGACATAGACATAGTCTTACATACAAAAAAATGTACGTGTACTAGTGTACACACGTTAGAAGTGAAACTTCTTTATGACCTTATTTTTCTAAAAATTAAGTATATGCAACTTTACAGAAATTGGTTAAATTAAGTTAAATTAGATAAAGTTTAACAAAAGGCTTTTAATATCACAGACTTGAATACAAATAATACAATTATTTCATTTTACCTTATTACCACTAAGATTATTACAGAATTTCATAAATTGTAATAGAATTTTTAGTATCATTGTTATCGTTATTATACATTTTTGTTATTAATGGTTTAGAATCTCTTTGAATCAACCGTGGTAGGGACAAGAAAAAAACGCGCGTAACGGTCAAATGTGACGCGTAACCGAAACATGTGACGCGTAACCGAAAACTGTGACGCGTAACGAAAAAATATTGCACTAAATTTTTTTCCAACCCCGATAAAGAAGTTTCACTTCAAAAAATTTACATACCTTACATTTACCTTTTTGCGATTTCTATAATGCTAATAGTTGTTAATATACAACGCAATAACTACCCGTATATTTCAAAGTAGAGATACACTCATAACTGTGACATTTTATTTATTACGGCCGGGTTTATCCAGGTTTTTTAGATTACCGTAATAATTTTAGAAAGTCCGCTAATATATTTTGCAAAGTCAGTGCAACTCTCAAGTATTCTATTCGTTTAGGGAAAATAAATGTTTCTATAAAAATCCACTTGCTATTTAAGCTTTTAGGTCATTTTAGTTATCTTTTGATACGTAATTTAATTAATTTATTTTAAGCGTTTCATACGCGAAATTAAATTTACGAAGTGGGTTTTAAGATTAGGGGTTTAATTCATTTTAATTTTATCACAAAAACCGTAGACCGAAAAATCGTCAAGATAGATAATTTAAAAAGGAAGCTAAATTGCTCTGTAAAGAGACTGTATCTTGGAGAAAGACACAATTTGTTTAAAGTTACACTTTTAAAGTCTGTGAACTGTCCCGATAAATTACTATTCCACAGAGGTAAACAGAAAATACAATAAAAATAGATTTTTATGAAAGTGTCTTCATTTTACGCAATCGTTTTCGGCAATTTGAACAAAAGTTTCGACAATTTAATGATCAGATAGGCATTTGAAATATTTTATAGACTGGCAATTTCGTGTAAAATATCTTTCGAGTTACAGTAACCAATTAAAAATAAAGTATTTTATTTTCACTCGCGATTTACCCCGGGATTACAAGTTCATTATATAGATTGCCTCCTACGTGATATGTCAAGATAAAACATTTTCTTAACTGACTTCTAATGATACCGCCGCCCATGGACACTCCCATAGCCAGAAGGCTCGCAAGTGCATTGCCAGCCCTTTAAGAATT
The DNA here is from genome assembly GCA_963693345.1 of Pieris melete. NCBI lineage: Eukaryota > Metazoa > Arthropoda > Insecta > Lepidoptera > Pieridae > Pieris > Pieris melete. Next base: position 423,784 of record CAVNZK010000020.1, read on the forward strand.
CGTACGCTCTTTTCTTAAAAGACCCTAAGTCAAATTGGTTCGGAAATACTTCAGTGGTCAGCTGCTTCCACATAGTGTTGGTGCGCGGAAAAAAATGCCTTAAGAAGCGTTCAGTGGTGGAACGACCGACGTCAAGGTGATATGGATGGTATTTTGTATTATGCCTTGCCGTCCGATGCAGTTGCAGGTATTAGAACAACTCCCCTGAACACTCTCCATGCTAAATAGGGTAGAAAATGCAGAGATACCCCACAACTCCACGCAACGCCAAGGCATCAAGCCGCTCAGAAAGTGACTGTTCGTCGACGATTCGAGTCGCTCTTTATTGAATACCCTCAAGCGGAACGAGCTGGTACTGGGGAGCTCCCGCCCAGAGATGAGAACAGTACTTCCATGCGGGGCCGAATTCTTTGTAGAACTTTTAACGTACAGATAGTAAAAATCACCTACTTTAGTAAGCCTGGTACACCCGTGGTTTTCTTTTCTGTCAAGCATCATGAAGAAACAGAATGAATATTCCTAAATCCAAGTATAGTACCAATAATTTCATGAATATATTCTAATTATATTTTACTGTTCTACCCTCAATTATATACACACCTGCCTAGCCGAAACATTAAAATCTAAGTTATACCACATTGTTTACGAGCCGAGCCTAACATTTGGCAAACGTTGGCCACCCGTATAAATTATTGACAATGGTCGGGGGCTATCGTAAACTTTGTGGCAAAAACAGGTTTTGGCTGACTCAATTATACATATAGATTTTCTAATTTAATGCGTGTGGTCTATCACACAAGTACTTTATCAATAAAAAAATCGGTTGTCTGTAAAGTCGGTTTACTGACGATAGTTGAACGTGACAACGCCATAAGTAAATACTGATGGAATGGTTGCATTTTTCAAAGAAAACATTAATTTTATTAGTTTGATAGATATTTTGTATGGATTTAGAGAAGGAGGTAAATGGAAATCAGAATTGAATTGATCAAGTTACATTTGTTTGTACGCATAAATGCACAGATGTCGATCGCTGCCGAACGCGTAGGCCGATTGTGCCTCGCTCGTTCTGCGCTCTCGCTTGCACTTAAATGGAACGCCTCAGAGGTAACGCGGCGCCCCGAGGTAACGTCGCATGCGTCATGTTTTTTCGTGCGTGCAGCCGACTCCATCGAATTATAAGACGTTGTCACGTCAAAAATAAAACAATCAGTGGCGGTTCAGCCTTTTTAGGTCTGGGCCTCAGATTTCTGTATCTATTTCATGATCTTTTGTCAATCTAATAAGCAAGTAGGTGATCAGCCTCCTATGCCTGACACACGTTTTATGACGATGTTTTCCTTCACCGTTCGAGAGAATGTTAAATGCGCCATATAGACAGGAAACACACTCAGGTCAGTCTATTGAACTTCGAACCTTCGACCTCCGGGTTGACACTTTCACGCTTTCACTAGGCCAACACTGCTCTTATTAAATACATACTAAATAATAGTGTTGTACGTAAGATTATATTTTCGTAATGAATAAGCTGGCTTTAAAATTCGTTCCTCATCAAAAGAACGCTTCATTATAAGTAATTTCCAAAATATGTATTTTTTTATACTGAAGATATTAGATGTGGTACATAGTATGTGGCATTGATGGAATAATGTTTACTATATGATTAAACATGAAATTTAATGAATAGTTGTTTCCAAAATCAGGTGCAAATAATTAGATCTCAACCCAAGTGATATGATAAATCGGGCAGTCAGACACCACTTAAAATCAAAATCTAAAACTTATAATCTACATGGAGAAGTGTCTTAATGCATTTGTCTTTTCCGGCACGTCTAATACAATAATAATAATCGGCGTGTGTCAGGCACATAGAACTGATAATTCTAAAGTCATTGGGAAACGTTTCTAAGCCTACTTTTTATGAAAGTAAATTCATAATAAAAAAATTATACAACTCTAAAATGCCATCAAAGCGGCTAAAAGTAATAAAGATAAATCTAATTCTCATTATTACGGTTTTGAGAGTAATTTGTCAATCTTCGTCGCTTATTTTCTTGCCCATTATTTATTATTTTGGAGAGAAGCCAACTGGGAGATATTATTTGTAAAACCTTTATTACTTTATTTTAATATAATTTTTATTCATTGCGATGTTTCTAATAACTTAAATAAGTGAAATTACGAACAAATAAAATCTCGAACTACCAAGCTAGCAAAAGTCTGTGTTAGGGTAGTTCTTATCATGCTTAAGAAAGAATTGGTTGAATAACATTTTAGCGCTTGCGCCTTCAAGCCATGGCAATCACCTGGAAAAAAAAAGCATAAAACAGAACCGGCTGGAGGTAAGGTAGCATCAGTTGTCATCTTGTACTGTTTCAGCATAATTATAGTTAGTACTATAATGTGGGTTATTGTTTTATTTATGTTACAATTTCACAATTTTTACACAGAAACATTTATTGATTTGCACCGACTATTCCATACAACCCAAAAAACGAAAACTTTGGAAAAAACAACAACATATAGAACAAAATTAGCGAATAAGACACAAATCAGTTTTTTAAACTTATAAGGTTTGTTGTTTATTGTTGATCAGAATGCCAAATCATAAAATGACTGCTTTACGACTGCTTTGAGCGCGACCGCCGCTGTGTGAGTTCGAAAAGTGAGTTACAGAATCGCATGGCTGAACTAGACGATTGGTCACAATCCCACCTGATTTCGAGATGCGGCCTATTGGAGGGCTCGCCTGTCCAGAAGATGACTATTTCAAATGAACCCATATCTAACTGAAGATGGAAGGGGCAAGCAGTTCTACTATCTTTGCGGTTTATGCAAGAAACAACCATCCAAATCGTCTAGTGCGGTACCTGGAGATGTCAACAACGAAGGGGTACTTATATGTTATTATACTATTATATTACTTATGTAATAAATAAACGTCGTTTTGTCATGTATATTATTTCTAGGAAACAATTTTTTAGTTCAATAAGAATAACTATCTACTATAATAAAAAATAAGGGTTGATCGAAGAGGGGTGACAATTAAGGGTTGTATGTATTTTTGTATGTTGTATCGTAAAAAAATTAAAAAAAATTTTTTGGGTGGATTAGGTAGTAGCCGATTCTCAGACTTACTGAATATGCATAACAAAATCATAAGAATCGGTCGAACCATTTCGAAGGGGTATGGGAACGAACATTGTGACACGAGAACTTTATATATTAGATTATCAGACATAAAGCAGGTCAAACGTCTCTCAGCAGGATATTAAATAGTTGTTTCAAACGTCGGCATGAGAAATGATCCAACATAAACTTAAATCAATGTTAATTGGTTTTACACTCATACTCATACTATCCGCAACCATTACTTCACCGGGAACCGAACCCAATCTACACGATTTGTGATATAACCCATGCGTGATATTCATTAAGTAGTTCAGTAGTCCAGTAGTTAAATATACATGTTTTCAATGGAGGTGACATAGTTAGAAGTTCATAACTTTGAAAATTTTGAGCGGAGACTTGAGCAATGTGTGGAGAATTGTTGAAAACTTTGGCAAGTTTTATCAAGTTTCACTGGGCTTTGTTATTATAAAGTTGAAAATCAAATAGAAAACGCTTGAAATACCGGAACGCATTTGTTCAAATACAAATTATGATTAAGGATGTCGGTTTAATTAAACGAAGGCGTGTGATAAGACTGCTATTAGCTAATTGTAATTATTTTGTACTGATACTAGTTTGATTTGCATAAATTAAATTTATAAACATCATCTTATAGTAAACTAAATTTTATAATAAATCTTTTTTATTGAAGTTATACTTCTTTAAAAATTGATGAGAGTGAAATTTTACGATGCGCGCGCACCGTGACACAAAATTAACAGAATGAAGTTGCCCACGGAAGATGCTACGGCATTGAACATAATTTAAAAACAACATTCGAATAATAATACAATTTATGTTACACTTAATGTAATAGAATAAATATTTATTTATTGAATTTTTCGAATGTAAACTGAACTTTATTGACTATAATGGCTCCTTTTCCAGTCTTTGATTATTTAATTGTAATTAATTATTTGCATGCTATCAAAAACTTTTTTTAATAATGCCAAAGAAATATAACTTCTTACGCGCGTACATAAGTAGGTACACGTACCCTTTTTTAGTAATCATAACACGTATTTACAATTTTCTTAACCTACATAGTAATAATAAAAATAAGGAAAAAAAAATTAACAGGTGGCCCCAGAGTTGGCACTTTCCTCGCTCAACGAATAAGTATCGCAATACAGTTTTTTACGCCGGCTTTTCCTCTCGGCCTACGCCATCTGTCTTCTTTGCCGATGCCTACAGATTCAAATTTAATGACGTGGAATTAGTGATACCTGTATCTTGTTCCATACTAAACATATTTTATTTTAATTTTTTAACAAAATTTAGCGAGGAAAAAGTAAAAGTACACTGCCACAGGCATCAGACTTTTCAAATTTGTTTTATTAACTTTTTTAAATTTTATAATTGTTTTTAATTGAAATCTTGCTAAAATTGACCTAGGAATCTGGGTGCCACGGACCCTTCGCGAGTGCAGGTGTTACATTATTTAAATCGCAAAGGAAAGTTTAGTTCTGCTTGCCAGTATTTAGCTATATTACTTGAATATATTATGTTATTAAGTCCTGTTAATCCCTTTTTCATTATTGAATAGGAAAATAGTTGTAATACTATACTGAGACGATCTTAAAACGGGTTTAAACGATCTGAGAGTTGCGATGATAGTTTACTACTAGCCAAACAATTAAAGTGCTCCTTCCGTTACTTTATAAGTAAAAAATAAATTAAATATATAATATTTAAATATTAATTTATTTAATTCGCTATGGTACATATGTCTATATTGTAGATCTCTATCTACAGTACACGACGTCTATGTCCTAGATGTGATATCTCATAATCTGTTAGTTATCAGGAGGGATTCGCCTAATCTTATAATTAAAAAAAAAAATCCCCTCTTGGGCTCCCTATAAGGCCAATACCAAACAATAGTGTAAAACCAAGAACTTGGCGATTAAAAAGAGTGGCAGAGAGTTTATTGCCAGTTCTTCTCTTCCGTTCTACGCCCTTGATTTGAGAACAGGCGGTAAATGAAAAATTAGAAGCATTTGATTTATATATTTTTTGACGTTCATAAATGTACGTTGTGTTACCTATATGAATAAATTATTTTTGACTTTTGAATGCACGATTACTGACAAATGCGTGCACTGACTTGACAGGTCCACTTAATCTGTGTGGTTCTTTCCTCAAAAGACCATTTCAGACTGCAATCTACATGGTCTACACATAATCTTGTTATGTCTGGACTTTAAAAGAGACTGTGACCTCTGAGTTTGTTTCGGCGTTTCTTCTCAGAGTAGTCAGATGGGAAACGTCGATCTCATCTAGTTTAAAAAAAAAATATGTTTGACATGTAAAAGTGTTTGTACAAACCTACTTACAGAAATAAATCATTTATCATTTATCAAAATATCGGTGAAACAGGCGTCCTTACCGACTGTGAGTGACGGAAAATAATAAATTAATTTTTAAATAAATTCACTTTCAAAATAAATAGGTTTCTGTCGTTAACCCATCAGGCATTGTAATTGCGGTCGTATTTTCCAAATAAGACGAACAATTGGGGCTTTGTGGATGTTAATCAATCCGTACTTGCAGGGAAATTAATGGCACAGGTGTCCTTCCGCAAAGATTATGGAAACAAATAGATGCGTTGTTTTAAATGCACCTACTTAGTTTTTTTTAAGTTTTCAAAAAAAATGTATTTTATTTACATGAGTAACTTAATATGTATATACGAACGAGATACACGTCGCCATCAGCCGTCCCAATTTTAGTCTACGAGGCTCATTCTGGTATGTATCTTCAATGCCCTTTTGAATTCGTTAAACGCGCTAATATTACGAATGTTAGACGGTAATTTATTAAATAGATGCACACCTCCATACTTAATAGACTTCTTCAAATAATTTGTACGCGGCTTCGGCAAGATAAGCAAACTTTTAACTACGTATTATAAAATAGTTGGTGATTCACTCAGATACTATTACTTGGATTTTCATTTTAGTATTTTTTGTACGTTTAATATGGTTATTATACTCATATCTTCTAATTAAATTCATTCCCACAATCACACAGTACGTGTATATAAAGACTAAGTTTGATTACATATATACAATGTATCTAACGTATAGAAATAAAGTTTGGGCCTCAGATTTCTGTATCTGTTTCATGCTCATTTGTCAATCTAATCTTATCTCACAACGCCGTTGACTTTTTTGCTCTAAGGCAAGCCGGTTTCATCACGATGTTTTTCTTCACCGTTTGAGCGAATGTTAAATACCCAAACAGAAAGAAAGTTCATTGGTGCACAGCCGGGGGTCGAACCTACGCCCTCAGCTACTGCCCTGCTCTATCTAAAGTATAGTCTTTTAACGAAAATAGCTTTCAAGCTAAAAAGGAGCGTATATCTATTATTGTACAACGGAAAGTCTTTCGAAAAGACTCATGCCATTTTGTTAGAATATTACAAGTTTATTTTTACAAAAGCACGCCCAAAAGTGCCTGTAATTTTGAGTGTTTTAAAGTAAGAACTGGAACGGGGAAACCTCGCGTAACTTAATTGCATGCTTTTAGCGTTGTAAGTTCAGGTTTTGAAATAATTCACGACCTTATATATAATAACTTTCAGTTGCCTGTTAGTATTATTACAAAGTTCCTTGTATTTCGAACATGGATTGTTCCATGATTTGGAAAGTATTGTATGTCAAAGGTCAAAAGGTCAAAAGTCACAAAACGTCAAGTAATAAAAAGGTAAATATAGGTTCTAATTTGACACGTGTATATAACATTGAATATACAATAAGCAAAAATTACTAATGTTTTTTGGAAATCGTCATATATTTTAGAAAAGATAGCTTAGTAACTTATACTGTAAATATAGTGTTATTTATGATTATTATGTATGATGTGGTTAACTTTAATACATTAATTAATAAATAAATAAACATACTGGTGTTCAATCCGCCAACTCAACGCTCTAGGTTAGAATTCCTGATAAAATTCACAAGACTGAACCGCAAATGGAAGGAAGTAACCGAGCCGGGCGTTCTAATATTAACAATTAAAATATCACTGGTTTTGTACCCAATTTTATATAAAGAATTCTGTGGAATGTTAGTTTAGCAATTATTACATAAAACGTACTATAATTAGATGGAATGTAATATACAGCTAACCCTGGAAGAAAAATATTTTTGTCCTTATTTTCTTTCATATATGGGTCACAAAGTAGGTCAGGAAATCCTACCCTTTACTTCACGTACGTATGAATGTTTTAGAACTACAATAGTAAACGTTAAAACTGCAAGTAATTAACTGATAGTCTTCATTCAATACTTTTATCTATAAACAAAAATACTTCACTTTGAATAAGCTTTAAAAATGTCTATAAGTAACTAATAAAAATACTTCTTTATTTAGATACTATATTTAATTCTTTTCAAAAGAAATATTTTATTCTTTGCAAAATAATAAGAGTCTTTCCTCCAACTTCGATTTTGTTCCCTTTGGAGTAGAGGCCCAGCCGTTCAAGAGCACAGGCGCTAATTAAAGATTTAAGTTGGCGCCTGGTAGATAGTACCACTGACCCCAGAGCTGGTGCTTTCCTCGCTTAACGAATAAGTATCGCAATGCAGCGAGGAAATGCTGCCAGCGGTAAAGGTACATTGCCACAGGGACAAAACTTTTAAAATTGTTTTAATTGTGTTTTTATTATTTTTTTATTATTACTATGTAGGTTAAGAAAATTGTAAATACTGTATATTTTATTGCTCTTGAAAAATGATTTCTTTTGAAATATAATTTGTCTTAGGTTTACTTTTAATAAAAAGGCATAATTTATACGACACTCTCAATATCTCCATAATAATCAAGAAGTTTTTTGAGACTTTTAAACGAGGACCATAAGAAAAAATGCTTGGGTTGCGCTATCAAGATGGACCCATAAGAATCCTTTGCTTATGGAAACTTTTTTCCACTCGATTCCAAGGACGCTACGGTGTAAGTCAAAAAGTAAAAAATAAATATTGCTACGTGCGCCCTGGTACGCAAAAATATCACCGAATATATGTGAACCACATATGATTCGTATATTTTTGTCGTGTTAGGCGTTAACACGTTCCATGGGGAACACGAGCACGTACATTGTTCAAGTTATTGATGCGTTCAGTTGAGGCACCAAGGAGTTTAGAAGCCCTCTTCAACAGGATACGTGTTAGTGTTTTTGGTATGCAATTATAACAATGTAAAAAATAAATTGTATATTAAAAGATGGTTTACCGTATAAATAGCTAAAACATGCAGGTTAGTGATGAAGGGGCTTTAGAATTAGGGGCTTTTATAAAACAGTACCAAATATAAAAAAAAAACTATCTCATTATTTCTACATATCTGTGTGCCCCTTTTGGCAAAGGCCCCCACCAAATCCTGCCATTTCTGTTTGCACTGTGTCACTCTCTGCCATGGTGAGATCTTCTAAATTGTCGTCCATTTTTGCGTTTATTGTACATTGGGCACCAGTCAGAAAGACATTGAATTAAGTACAACTGCTTCGCATTGAAAGCTTTAAGTGTAAACGAGTAATAACTTAATTTAAAAAAGTATTATAATCTAAGTCAACTTGCAAAGGATTCTTATTTATTGACATTTGTTTATCTTTCCCCTTAAATTGCCTCTCCGAGGCATTGATAGCTCATTATTGATGTTGGGTTCTGCTCGATTTATCTTTGCCATTGTTTTTTGAATAATAAATGAGCCCTCGTGAGTATTTACAGCAAGTATTGATAATCAGTGTATATTTAAATTCGGCGTATTTTGTTGATGTCTGCAAATTATAATACACGACAGTTAATTCTAAACATATTATACACCTGTCACAAAGAGTCTTCATCGTAGGCAAGTAGTGCATTTTGTGCCACGGGATGATTTTTAAGTCATGCCGACAGAATGCTAGTTTTCCAGCACTATTTACCTTCACCATTGAGCTGGTATTCATTGCGCACATGAGGATTTATGAGTACACAGGAGACATCGCAACCTTAATTTTAGTACAAAAAATACACATTTTAAACCACCTGCTTGATTATCGTTATTTATATAAATTTTCCGCGAACTTCGTTTCGTCTGAATATAATTTTTTTACTTAGCCTACCTTTTTAGTAGCTACATACCAACATATAAACATTTTGCTATGCTACCTAGAAACTAGACCTTTTTCCGGTATAAAAACCTAAGTACTAAATAAAACTACATTTTTCATTTTTATTATTTTTCTAAAAATAACTTCGACAGAGTTCAAGAAATAAATTAAAAAAAAAATCTCCAATTAGTCCAGCCGCAAGTTTTGCGCTTGGCAACCTATTAGACAATATTTTTTTATTTATATTGTTTAAATACCTTAAGTATTTAGTTCTGAACAAGAGACACGTTGATCTGTAAACAATTAGAGCCGAATTATTTTGTCATCCAAATTTGTGCGTATATGGAGAACTGAAACATACACTTGAATATTCAAGCTCATCTCTTTGATTTTTATTTATAAAAAAAAATTAAATACAGCTTAACTTGGTTCCCTTTGAAACTAAATAATAGTCCATCCTTATTATTTTACACTTAAATTTTAAGACGAAAACTAAATTAAAGTGTAGCTCACCACAGTGTCGAAATGGAACTTAAGAAAACTTAATTAAGTATGAATAAAGATTTATTCTTCACTTGACATAATAAAATTGAATATTAATGAACAGAATCTTAAGAATTCTATTCGTGGCACAAACTTCAGATGAATTTCAATTATGAAACCTCAACTTTACATATTTTCATATTACTTAAAATAAACTATACATTCAAGTTTTTGATAACAACATGATGTTTTGATAGTTCCTAATTTGATTTTATATAAAAAATGAATCAGTGGCGCTTACAACCTTTCTTGGTCTAGGCTTCATCTGTTTTGTGATGATTTGTCAATCTAATACGCAAGTAGGTGATCAGCGTCTTGCGCCTGACACACGTCGTCTGATTTTTGGATCAGGAGGCCCCTCTTCGAGCGAATGTTAAATAAGCACATAGATAGAAAGTCAATTTGTGCACAGCCGGGGATCGAACCTACGACCTCAGGGATGAGAGTCGCACGCTGAAGCTGGCAAGGTTAAAAAATTAAACTAGCAACCACAAAATAAAATAACAAAAACATTAAATAAATAATAACTTACACTAAACAGAAACTTAAACTTCATTAAGAGATAAAGAAAGTTACGGTAAGTTGAAAGTTTGTTGTAAAATATATCAATATTTTCATTAATGCGAGCCTATTCACTGGAGCATTAAAAGTAGGAGATAAGCCGTAGGTACGTATAGAAGACTTTTAGTCAATGAAGAGACCAACCTTAAATTTATATTAGTCTAGTCTATGCTTGTGTTGTGGGCTAGACAACATATAACATAGAGTGCTGCAAGGCTCTGTTCTACGAATGCCATTAGCTGCCACTGTAACACAGCCTATACTCCAATAATTATGATGAGAATGGCAAGTTTCATTTATCATGCTAAGCCCCGATTAAATACTTGCGACGATATTGTTTCATGTAAATTGCTATTCAACATAATAAACGTACACTGTATAGTTCAAGTATTTTCAATGTCAATACAATATCAATTCGCAAGCAAATGTTTGTGTTCGTCGTAACGTTTGTGTTTCCTGTGTAATTACAACCCTTAACAAATATCGTAAAGTGCAAGCAATATATCCTCTGATAACTGGATCTGTCTGGAAGAATAAATTCTAGATAGTCCAATTTTCTTTGTGTATTAAATTTGTGTCTTGCACACGCGAATTCAATAATAAAAATATTAAATTATATACAAAGTTAGTAGCGCAGTGTTTACTTAGTTAGCCACGGTTATCCAACCTGTCACTACCAAACACCAATAGACTTTCTGTTTATGTGAGCGTTTAACACTCGCTCGTACGGTGAAGGAATCTGAAGGAAATCGTCATGCCTTAGATTCAAAAGGTCGACGGTGTGTGACTTTTATTTTGCTTACCGCTGCTAATGAACAACCGCAACAATAGGTGGTTTGCAATTGCGTTGCCGGCCTTTTCTCTCTTCTCTTAAGCCCTTAAGTTGTAACGATTCGGAAATACCTGGAATGTTAGCTAGTTCCAAAAAGTGGTGGTGCGCGGCAAGAATTGTCTTAAAAAACGCTCTATCGTGGACGTCAAGGTGGAACGAAAACCTACCTACCGACCTATTTTTATAATTCACCTACTTGCAAATTAGAATAAACATAATCACGAAACACAGAGATCTGATGCCCAAAACTAGGAGGCCACTGATCTTTTTAAATTATATACAAAAACGTTTCATAAAAACTAATACACCAAGTCTTAGAATACTAGGTAACGTTTTTAAATATTATAAATACCTATATGTATCTTAATTTATTAGTAATCATAACAATCAAATATACAGTATTTACAATTTTCTTAATAGGTATATAATAATAAAAATATATATTTTTTTTAATGATTTAAAAAAAATTCATAAGTTTGATTCCTGTGTCAGTGAACCTTTAACATTGGCAGCATTTCATCGCTGTATTGCGATACTTATTCGTTGAGCGAGGAAAGCACCAGCTTTGGGGTGACCAGTTTCTACTATCTAGAGGGCGCTAACTTAAATCTTAAATCAGCGCCTGTGCACTTGAACCCGGCCCAAGAGTCTCTACTCCAAAGGGAACAAAATCTAGACTTTATAGAGATATTTGAGCCGTTTATTATTTTCCGCTTTTTTAGTCTTAGAATTGTTTCAGATACTTCATTAAGTTAAGTGATTAAGTTTTATTAATCAAGCTAATACCTTAAAGTAATAATGCCCACAGAACGACGAGCCTAAAATAGTCAAAACCAATTTGTATGATCTATAGAAGTTAATTGTTTAGATATTGAATGGTTTGTGTTTATCACGCTTGTATCATTTGTTGTTTATCTCTCGTGTAGAGGCTACTAGGTTTTATTTGGTTTCCTTGGGTGTGACTTGCGCTTGTAACTTCCAATAGTGTTAGTGATTCCGACTACAATATTCAGTTATTATACAAGAACTTTAAATGTCACAAAACATCAACTTGTGTCTATTAATAAATAAATCTATGATACGAAATGATTCTCAAATTAAATTCATCCGTTATTTGATTTTGTAAAAGAAAACACATTTAACATTAACGTTGGACTGGCCTTTGTTTTTGTTAAATTTTCTCAAAGTTCTGGCGGTGTAGTTTTGAAGCAATTACTGAATAATAGTTGTATTATTTTGGGGCTGCTAGATTCAATTCGTATAATTTTCGACAATCTTAACTGTTATACAATCGCTTTAGATATGTATATAATAATAAATTAATCCGGGTTTGTCTTTAGGTTTTTCTTAACTCATAGAAATAAAAATTAAAAATTACACATAAAGAGCCTGGGTTTGAATGACCTTGAGTCTTGAGTTGTTCTCTAAGCCAGTTTCTAACAGATATTGTTTCGATTTCATTTGAACATTGACTAAGTGCAGACACGACTCACGTGGCTCACAAGAGTGTCATGTATATGTGAATAGGTGTAAGTAGTATTTAAGATGGAGTTCAATAAATATAAATCCTTTGAATATTGCTCAGTATTATCTGATGTCTGTAGGATTGTTAGGTTCATATGTTACTCTTACCCTCTCATATATTTATTTTCTAGAGCAGCTTCCTTAATACATACACTACATATACCTACCTGGCGATTAAAAAGAGTGGCGGAAAGTTTCTTGCCAGTTCTTCTTACCCGCTCTACGCCCTTGACTTGCGAACTGGTAGTAAATGTAAATTTACGATCAATTTAACTTGACGATTCAAAAGTGTACTTGGTTACCCACTTGAATAAAGATATTTTGAGTTTGAGTTTGAGTTTGAGTTTGTGATATATATTACATATTTAAATACATATTTCACAGTCCATGTCCAAGCTATTCTGTCTTATTAGCCATTCAATTTGAAACCTTGATGACCTCTTTATCACTATTTAACTGGTATAGCGAAACGCCCAGTATTTTATAAGCTTGTAAGGCTCAAACAGAGGCGTTGGAAAAGCAATTATAAACAATTTACTGTCATGTAATTGTGTTAAACGTTGTTTACATAAATAACACTTTATTTGAAGTCTGTTAAGACACCCTTTCACTGAGTACTTCGTTGTGAATGTTGAATAGGCTTTTAAATCCTAAGGTGAGTTATGATTAATGCCTGGTTTGATTGATTTGTTGTTTTTCTTCGTCTTCAAGTCTTCATTACCGAAGGACTTGAAACGCCCTAACCGATGCGTTGACTTGCTGCCTCCATACCAGTTTATCCTCAGCTTGTCTCAGTGGGTTAGGGATGTTGAGACCCAAAATTGTCTTAATTTGGTCAAACTGATCAGCTCTGACTTCTCACATTACCTGATTTGATGCTTGGGTCATCCTACAACATCTTTTTTTATGGGAGAGGAGGCAAAGAAGCAGGTGGGTCACTTTGAATCAACAACTTTTTGTAATCCTTTGGAAAAAATTTGTAAACTTATTAATTATAAATTTATAATCATTATTATTTTATAATCATTCCTTTTTTTTTTTCTTATGTGTGGCTTTGTTCGTGCTATAAATGATTAACAAAGTGAAAACGGCCGCCCATGGACAACTGCACCGCCGGGAGCTACCGGACATGTTGCCGAAAACTTGTATAAGCACAATAGTACGTAGGTATGCTTAAGAATTAATTATGTAAAGTTATTGCGTCTGAATATTAATTTGAAGCAGTTTCGATACTGTGATTGTCCGATTTCAATCTTCACCGCAGATAAAGGAGGTGAGCCGTAAAATATAGTGCCCGTCATTTAGTAGGCGCGTCACGTAGCTGTCCTTTGAAGACATTTAGGGACGACGACGGGAATCGAATGGCAAACAGCTGCAGATAAAACGATTGACGATTTATTGGGAAATTCTTCAATATTATTTTCATTATATAAAAATGATATTTTTCCTGTGGATGTGTGTAGACAGAGTGAATCCCTTACTGGGACTGTAGAAGTAGATAGATAAGGTTCAAATTACCTTAAGTTTATTTATACATGACAAATAATTATTGACACACGGGAGCCATACTTAGTACTAATTCTCCTCTCTGAATCTACCAATGTTTTTGATAAGTTTATCATATTACAAAATAAATGATATATTTAAGGCTAAGTATACAAATGACGAGGAATTGCATTTGACTACTATAAGTCAAATGGAAGCACGGGTAGTGTCGTAGACTAATTGTTGGGGGTTGTATAGGTATGTAAATAATGGCAGGCAACACTTGTTACATGTGAAGAAAAAGATTTAGTTTAGAATATTGGAATGCCTGTTTAAATTTTATATAAACTTATCTTCTGTTATGAAAATGTACTTCTCTTCATGACAAGACAATAATATAAATATCAAGACAGGAACAGTGAGACATCCTAGTGATATTTAAACGTAAATTAGTATAATAAGTGTGTAATAGTTTGTAATGTTTCTAATATATATATTGAACACGAAGCAAGTGTTTTTAAAATAGCCCCTCGCCTCCAGAGCTCAGCTCAGCTTTAAAGAATTGGAACCGTCCAACAGGTTATGTGCCCAGAACTATAAAAGATAAATATTTATTACTGATTAAAAGCCTACAAACTAACTGAAATAATACAAATGAATATAATTATTGTGAAGATGAAGTTAGTGAAGTTCGACAAGGGGATATTGGAGGAAATAATAGTAATGGAGTTAATGTATTTCGGGAGGTGATGTAGGAAGATTTGATATAACAGGTGTTAATGAATTTCGAGAAGATATTGTTATAAGGCGAAATAATAGAAGAAGAAATGAAAATCAAGAAGAAAGAGAAAGAATTATAAGTATTGAAGAAACAGATATATTTAGTGAAACAAATAACAGCGGAACAATGTGTATTTTTGGCGGAGAATCATTTTCGGTTGAAGGTAAAAAAGATTAGGTGTGATAATAATAGATATTTAAACATAAATTATTGTAATAAATGTGTAATAGTGTGTAATGTTTCTAATATATACATTAAACATTAAGCAAGTCTTTTTAAAATAGCCCCCCGCCCCTCGCCTTCAGACCTCAGTCCCCTCAAAATTGGAAACGTCCAACACTAATCACTAATAAAACTATTTTCTCGGTTTCTGCTTCGTTCCCACGCTAATTTGAAAATTTCGTTAGCATAAGAAGACAACATTGTTATAGGTTATGATGATTGCTATATTCTATAGCGTACCAATTCTTAAAAGGCCGGCTACGCACTCGTGAGCCCTCTGGCATTGAGTGTCCATGGGCCGCGGTATCACTTAACATCAGGTGAGCTATTTGCCCCCTGAACTAAAAGAAATACAATTAAAATATTAAACATTTTACATGAATCATGGAAGTTGCAGCTTTTGTTTACACCCAATTTTCAAGGCCACATCTTAAAGCCTGCTTTTAACTGCTGTAAATTCAATACTTGACACACATTTTTTATATTTCTAAGGAAGAAAAAGGTTCATTTACAAAGAGGTTTACAATAAGAGGGTATTATCCCAATGTCATGCAACGGCTCAGGTAAACAAAGTTATTGCTTTTATTCATATTAGGGGAAGACAAATTTTATAATAGCTAATACCTTTATTTGGATTATTTACAGTTTATCACATAAAATAATATTATCGATGGCGGTTGCTCCACGGTTGTTGAAATAAATATAACACTTTATTCAGCTTACAACATACTTTAGATATTTTTAAATTTAATAATAGGCAAACGAGCAGGAGGCTCATCTGATGTCAATAATACCGCCGCCCATGGACACATTGCCAGAAGGCTCTCATGTGCGTTGCCGTTGCTATTTTCTTGAAGGACTCTAAGTTGAATTGGAACTATGTGGAACCAGCTTCCCACTGAAGTATTTCCAAACCAATTCGACTTAGTGCGAGCCTTTTGGCAATGTGAGTGTCCATGGGCGGAAGTATCACTTAATATCAAGTGAACCTCCTGCCCGTTTGCCTACTATTCCGTAAAAAAAAGAATTTATACTCAGAAGAGGTAGTTATATATCATAAGAAGTATAAGCCTTTAAAATTAATGAAACAGACGCCGTGTTTACCATAAGACATTAGGTTGTAGCAACTTTTTCTTTTCTGGCAATTTCTTGCCAGATTATATGAAAACTTTTTCGTAACATTAGGCTAAAGAAATGATACAGCATATTGTCTTTTGAAATATAACAAATATCTATATTATCTCGGAATTACAGCATTTTGAGCGAGAAACTGTTGTGACTTGTGAGTTATGAGATGTTTATACCATTGTAGGCACAATAAAGTGGCAGGATGCGAAGTAGGGGGATTTATATAGAGCTGCTATGCAAGAAGGTTTTACGAAAAACAATAATAAGAGCAGTGTTTGCCTGGTTTGCGTGCGTCTCTCATCCCTTAGGTTGGAACCCCGGCTGTGCACCAATGGACTCTCTTTCTATGTGTGCATTTAACATTCGCTCGAACGGTGAAGGAAAACATCTTGAGGAAACCGGCTTGCCTTAGAACTAAATCAGCGTGTATGGCACAGGAGACTGATCAGTTGCCTATTAGATTGATAAATAGTCATGAAATAGATACAGAAATCTGAGGGCCTACAAAAGTTGTAGTGGCACTGATTGTTTCAATAATAAAATAAAGTCTATATACACTTTCAGGTCTAACTGAGACAACGGTCTTTGATATTCAATGTTTTAAATCTTTAATAAGATTCGAGAAGTAGAAGACAGTATAAATATATATATGAAGACGAGCTGACAACTTCATAGGTAGTGGAAGAAACTATGATAATCTTCGTGAATCTTCTGTTAAATCTTGTTTAATTAATTATTGAAATAAAATTTTCAATATTTTAACTACGTGTAAAACAACGATAGTGTCGGAGAAAACAGTCAGTAAGCGCAACGTCTTTGCTAACGGGGATCTGTGCAACAGACTGTGGTTCTTGTCCTTGGTATCGCAAACAACCTTGGCTGTTGCACAAGTCGGTATAAAGAAACCGAGTTCTTGGATATAATGATACACTATTTGTGACAGCTCTATGGAAATACTATCAACATGGAGTTGCTACAACCAAAGTTGCCGTGTGAGAGGAAATATCACAGCCGCAATAGGTGTTATTGGCTTACACGATAGGGTGCGGAAGGTGAAGTCAGTAATAATATAAATCTCTTATACCAAATGCTATTGGACCTTTTACCTGTGAAGTTGGGTCCAATATGTAAAACGAATTATTAATTTCCCTACAGTATATAGACATAGACATAAAATTTATTACTAACAAAAACACACACACATAAACACACAAAATAACTATAATCAAAGAAAAAAAAGAATATAATGAGATATCAAAAAAAATCAATATCACAAAAAATATTTGCAAAAGTTAGCAGTGTAAGTAATGATCATAGTCTTGCGTAAATGTGTATAGTAAATTAAATATAGTTATATCTATATTGATGGTTTAGAAAGTGATATGGGTATTTCTCAGTTCTGAATTACAATTAAAGTCAGAAAAGTATCCCCTTACAGACAATTAAGATTGTTATCCCTTATTCATTCCGAAGGTTCAAATCAGCAGAAATTTTCCAAATTCCGTTTCCAAAAACCAACCTAGGAGTCGTGAATATAACAGAATAAACACTACTTATTGATATAGTCGGTAGAGGCCTTATCAGTTTTAATAAAGCATAATGAAGTGTCTATCGTATACTATATTATATTGGCAGTTGAATATTTTTATTATTTAAATTTTTTGTAAGATTTATGTTTACCATAATAGTCGTATATTTTAGAAAAGAAGCGTGTAACATACACTACAGATATAGCATTAAATATGATGTGGTGAACTTTAATTAATAAATGAATTCGTGTGATCGATTAACGATTTTTCATGTTATCACTTACAAGTTTAGGAAAATATAATGAGTGACCACGAGAAAAATACCGGTGTGTAACTAAAAAGTTCAACCACCTTTAAAAAAACATGTGCGTGTACATAAGTAACTAGATAAAACTCTTTTTAATTTTTTTATCTTTCGCCTTATTCTACGTTTGTTGATAAAACGACACTAACAATAGGAAAAAGGTATTTGATACATTGAAAGTTTTATTATAACGCATTATCTAGTTAATAAAGTTTATATAAATATAACATAAAAATAATTTTACATAATTAATGAAATTGACGTTTTTAATTTTAAAATTTGCTATTGCTAATTTGAGGCTGTCGGTTTTTTGTGACGGTGCACGGCGCATCGTTAAAATTTACTCTCATCATTTTTCCCTAACGCGCTAAAAGAAGTACATAATATAACAAATAATAATGAAATTTGAGGGCAAACCCCAAAAAGCAACGCCACTAGCTAAGTAACCATAGACATTAGACAAACTTCAAGATCAGAGGAGCTATGTGGTATCAGCATACATGGGTGTTTTAAAATATGTAAGTTATAACATATACGAGTATAATATATTTATTTGAAAATAAAGTTATGTGTGTAAGATTTCCGCCTCAGCTAACAAAAAGAGCTGATTTGAACTGGAACGCAACAATAAGAAGATATGAATTAAAATATTCGTTTATCTTTTAATAAAATGATAAGTTTTATAATTCATTTTTGTTTAAATAAGTTCACAAATATTCATTGAAATGAGACATCTGACTTATAGGAAAAAACTTGTGGAATTCTTTGCTTCAATTATTTGCCGCTCAAATATCCCGAGAGGGTTCGTATTGAAAAGAAACTTTATTGGATGTTCATTTTTAATTTTATTGCTACAGATTGTTGAATACTGTTTGAACTCTTTGCGAAGTACCCTATCCAATGATCCGTAAGTTTTAAATATTTTTATAGGACACTGTAGACTTGGAAGTTCGTCTAAGCATCGTCCATTTACGGATTCAAGTATGTTAAAAATATATTGGTTTACACTTAAGCTCTTGTACTAACGTATTGGATTACGTAAAGAAGCTTGCGATTATTAAATATTAGTTACCTGTAACTGCAGTATTGTAGGTCCCCTTGTCATGAGCTCCTATTACGAGCCTAATGACAACCTACAACTGAAATGTAACGCTTATTCATACTATTACACTATGACAGAATATTCTGAAAAAAGGACGGAGATAAGAAACAAGACGATAATCCCCTTCCACAGACTTCGAAGATGGTACTGTGGTATGGAACTCGACATAAAAAACGATAAATCCGTGTATTAAAATATAGCATTAAAATTGTCCATCGACAACAAACTCCTTATCTACAATTTGTTATAAAACCCGTGTGGACCTACGGAATACAAAACAAAACTAAAATTCAAAGAACACAAATCTACATCCTTAAACAAATAAGCAACTCGCCTAGGTTCATAAGAAACTCCGAAGTATATGAACACCTGGGCATACCTACAGTCAAGGAGGAAATAAAAGTATACGCTCAGAAGTATAAGACTAGAAGGCTGGAAAATCATCCTAACCACCTAGCTGTTCAACTCACCCTACCGGAGTATATGAACCGTCTCAAAAGATGAAGAACCCTGGAGCTCAGCAGCATTGACTGAGTTAATATTATTATGGTACGTATAGATATTCTTACGAGGAATATCTCCACCCGCAAATCATCCTACAACTCATCTGCTCATAGTCAGAAGACTGATTGCACGATGCGCTCTTATAAAAAAAAATAGCATAATAGTAAGCAAATATAGCAGCAAATATTCGAATAACAGTATTTGTTTAGTAAGGATGACGCCATCAAGATAGGAAAAAGGCAATGTTCAATAATTGGTGATAATAATATGTATATTCATTATTCATATAGCTAGTTCATGGGTGCTCTTGTTCGCCAACATGTCCCTCAATCCAGGAGTTTGTCAAGTCAAGTTTAAGCTGTAAAGAAAATATTATTATTTATATTATATGAATTAGTTAATGTCTATACTAATTACTTACAATTAAAAGGAATTTATTTATATATTAAAGTTACGAGTTATATAAGTTTTGTTATATCTTTTGCAAAGGGTTGTCATATCAAGAATTCACTTCGATACAGGTCTTTATTTGTGGCAAACAAATTTGTGAACAATACTTACTCCATAATAATATACATAATTATATAAAAAACTGAAATTTTGAAAAACAACATTGAAGCTTCTATTCATCTATCAAAATTCAATAAAAAACATATTATCATGAATTATTAAAATAATAATTTTTAGATAAAATTAATAATAATTATCATAGAATCATCTGCCGAAGGAAATTCGAGAGTTAATGGGGTCTATCACAAAATTTTCCTTTCTTTGTAATTCTAGAGTTACTAGAACTATCTGTCTTTTATACGTAGGTACACGGCTAGGTAGGTAGGCTTGCTTATAATCGCTTTTAATGCTACTGAAAAGGCTATTTTGCTCTTACAAATTAATTACTAACATTAATGAAAATATTGCTTATTTTGAAACAATCTACCTACTTAATAAATAAATACATAAAGATATAACTTTATAATTATGTAACGTATGTTGTTTGTTAATACAACTATGTCATTTAGTGTCGTCAGTTTGTGAGGATCGGAACCTGGAGAAGGAGGATCGCCGGGTCTCCTGGTTTTCGTACTCCCTTCCCGCGGAGCAGGATCTTAAGGTGGCGATTCGGGGGATACCGGTTACAACCGACCCCGAGGAGCTGGCCCAGGCGCTGCGAGACCGCGGGTACGAGCCTGACTATATCCGCCCGATTCGAGCCCGGAAGGGCCGACCCGGCTGCATTTTCCTTGCAGTGATGCGGCGTACTCCAGACATCACCCCTGCCATATATAACATAACCGAGCTGTTATATATGACGGGGGTCACCATTGAAGCCTGGCGCGGGAAAAAGGGTCCCGCGCAATGCCATCGATGCCAGTCGTTCAGACACTCATCGGTTAATTGCCATCGGCGAATGGCGTGCGTCCGCTGCGCGGGGGAGCATCGCGCGGCTGACTGCACCAGACCGAGGGAAGTGCCGGCGACCTGCGCCAACTGCGGGGGGCCTCACCCCGCTTGCCACTCAACTTGCCCGGTGCGCAAGGAGGAGGAGCGGAACCGGCGCGCGGGCACGTTCGCCCGAACGGCGCCGCCTCGCCCCTCGCGCCAACGCCTCAACGAGCAAAGCCGAAACCAACATCCGCCCATGGGCGCGCCGCCTTCAGCCGCCCCCCTGACGTCTGCCGCCGCTCCTACGTTCGACGATGAGGGCTTCGTCACGGTGCGACGCCGCACGAGACGAGGCGGCCGCAGGCGGGGCCCCGCCGCGCCTTCACTTGCCGCGCAGGAGGCGAGCCGCGCTGCCGCACTTCATGCGGTTTCCGCGGGCGTCGCCAACCGCGCCGCTGCCGCAGCCGCAGCCCCAGCGCCAGCACCAGCACCAGCACCACCTCCGCGCGCGCGCACCAGGTCCCGCGCGCGCCGTCCCCAAATGGAGGAGGCACTGGCGGCCATCGCTAACATACTCCAGGCCGTGCAAGCCGGAGGCGACCCAGCCCCACTTTTTAGGAGAGCGGCATCGGCCCTCAAGGGCCCTACCCGAGGTCGCAGCCGCCGATAATGGGGGGACTTCGGCTCCTACATTGGAACGCGCGCGGCCTCGCAAATAAGGCCACCTACTTAAAACATCTCTTGAACTCGCAGGACATTGACGTCGCCCTGATCAGTGAGACGCACCTCACGGAAGCAGCCAGGTTGCGCATCCCGGGGTTCGAGACCTATCGCCAACACCACGTCGACGCCATCGGCCGCGCCTACCGTAGCCTAGCAGTCATGGTCAGGCGCCGCATACCACACCGGTTGCTGCCCGACGTGGCTGTCACCGAGTGCTCGGCCCTGGGCGTGGAGCTACAGCTCGCCGGTCGCCCCACAGGCTTCTTCGCGGTCTACGCTCCACCGAACCAACGCTACGCTTCCGCCGATGTTCGCGCGCTCCTCGCCGCCGCCCATCCATGCGTCATCGCCGGCGACTGGAACGCGAAGCACCCGGCGTGGAATTCGCGGACATCTAACCAGCGGGGCAGACACCTGCTGCACGACGCCGAGACGCTGGATTTTTCAGTGTCCGGCCCGGACGTGCCGACTCGTTATCCCGACAATGTCTATCACCGAGCCGATACGCTGGACATCGTTGTCCACCAGGGGTTGACATGCCAGATAACCCAGGACGTGATCGTTGACGAGCTGCTTTTTTTTTTTTTTATGTAATAGGAGGCAAACGGGCAGGAGGCTCACCTGATGTTAAGTGATACCGCCGCCCATGGACACTCACAATGCCAGAAGGCTCGCAAGTGCGTTGCCGGCCTTTCAGGAATTGGTACGCTCTTTTCTTGAAGGACACTAAGTCGAATTGGTTCGGAAATACTTCTGTGGGCAGCTGGTTCCACATAGTGGTGGTGCGCGGCAAAAACTGCCTTAGAAAACGCTCAGTTGTGGACGACGTCGAGGTGATACGGATGGTATTTTGTATTTTGCCTTGACGTCCGATGATGAAACTCAGCTGCAGGTATTAGACCGAACAACTCCTCTGAACACTCTCCATGGTAAATGCGGTAGAAGATGCAGAGAGATCCCACATCTCTACGCAACGCCAAGGGATCAAGCCGCACTGAAAGTGACTGGTCGTCGACGATTCGAACCGCTCTTCGTTGAATACGGTCAAGTGGAAGGAGCTGGTACTGGGGAGCTCCCGCCCAGAGGTGAGAGCAGTACTCCATATGAGGCCGAATTTGCGCTTTATATAGTTGCAAGCGGTGGCCCGGAGTGAAGTACCGTCTCGCCTTGCTGAGCACACCAAGCTTTTTGGAGGCTAATTTAGCCTTTCCTTCCAGATGACCGCGAAACTGAACGTTATTCGATATGTCAACGCCCAGTATTCCGATGCTAGCTGAGGCTTTAAGGAGAGTGTCTTCAAAGAGGGGAGTAGCGACAAAGGGAGTTTTTTTAGCGGAAAACGCGCATACTTGTGTCTTCTTGGGGTTAAATTGGACTAGATTTAGTCTACCCCAGTCAGAGACTCCACGTAGAAGAGTTTCGACTTCAGACACAAGTTTGTTCCGGTACTCATCGACAACAGCCCGAGAAATACCTGCCCGGCCAGTGTAAAAAGTATCCCCAGTGCTGTCGTCCGCATAGCAATGAATGTTGCTAAGCTGCAACATATCATTGATATGCAGAATAAACAGGGTCGGGGATAGGACACAGCCTTGTGGGACACCAGCATTCACAGGTTTCAGGTCGGAGCATGCTCCGTCGATGACGACTTTGATGCTCCGATCAGCGAGAAAGCTGGAAATCCAGTTGCATAATTTCTCAGGGAGCCCGTAGGCTGGAAGCTTCGAGAGCAGCGCTCTGTGCCACACCCGATCGAAGGCTTTCGCTATGTCCAAACTTACCGCCAGCGCCTCCCCCTTGGACTCAATTGCCTCTGCCCACCTATGTGTAAGGTATACAAGGAGGTCACCAGCTGAGCGACCACGACGAAAGCCGTACTGAGAATCGCTAATCAGCTGGTGGCCCTCTAGATACCTCAGGAGCTGGCTGTTAATAATGGTTTCCATTATTTTGGAGAACAAGGAGGTTATAGCTATTGGGCGATAGTTGGACGGATCAGAGCAATCGCCTTTTTTAGGGATCGGATGTATCGAAGCGATCTTCCAGCACTTCGGAACAGTGCCGAGCGTGTAAAGGTACCGGAAAAGGCGCGTTAGGACCGGAGCCAACTCAGGAGCACAAGTACGCAGCACAATTGGAGGGATGCCATCGGGTCCGCTCGACTTATGGATGTCCAAGGAAGACAAAGCTTTACGGATAGTACGTTGCCGGAATATAACTTCGGGCATCGTAGTATCACACCGCAATAATGTCGGTGGTTCCTTCCCTTGATCATCCAAAGTGGAGTTCGACGCAAAGAGACAGCCTAGAAGATCGGCCTTCTCTTTCGCGGTATGGGCCAGTGAGTCATCCTCCCTATGCAGTGGTGGAATTGAGGGCAGACAGAAATTCCCTTGCACAGCTTTGGCAAGAGACCAGAAGGCTCGAGTTCCCGAAGGGAGGTGGGCCAATTTCTCACCAAATCTGGCAATGTGCTCTGACTTTGCTTTAGCGATTTCTCGCTTGAAGGACCTGGAGGCTGAATTGTATGCCTTTTTACGTTCGCCGATAGTCACATCACAGGATGTCACCGCTTCTGCCCAGGCTTTAAAGCATTCACGCTTACGGCGCAAAGCCGCTTTGCAAGAACGCCTAAACCAAGGCTGGGACTTGCCACCGACCGGCACCGCAGAGAATGGAATAAAGAGTTCCATACCCTGCAGGACCACCTCGGCGACAGAGTCAGCGACGGCATCTGGAGTACTCGACGAAAAGCAAATTGGCCCCCAAGGGTAGGACGCAAAAAAAGACCGCATCCCATCCCAATCTGCTGACTTATAGTGCCACACGCGGCGACAGCCAGTGAAGCTAGGCCGAAGAGGGCGCGTGAACGGCACAATGCTCCGAACCACACAATGATCTGACGAACCCAATGGCGGTTCAACAGAGACTTGGTAGTTCTCCGGATGTGAAGTCAGCAGAAGGTCCAACAGAGAGGGTTTATGACCATCCACATCTGGTATTCGCGTAATCGCAGGGACCATTTGCGTCAAGTCGTAAGCCAAAGCAAAGTCGTGAAAGGATCTTCCCGCATGATCGGTGGTTTCTGAGCCGAGCCAATCGGCATGGTGGGCGTTAAAATCGCCAAGTATCACGATTTCAGCGGTAGGAACCCTTTCGAGCAGGGAATCTGTAGCCATTTGGATGTGCTCAATGAGTCGGTCAGTTTCGGTATTTCCGCTATGGGACCTATACAGGCATGCGTAGAATCGCGGATGGTCATCGCAGTCTACGCGCAGCCAGAGGTTAGATAGGTCCCTTCCTTCAAGCGTCCCGAGGCGACGAGAACAGATATCCTCTCTGACGTACACGCAAACTCCCGCCCGCGGCACAAATGAATGTTCCAATTTGTACCCCGGGTAGGAGAGGTAGGAAGTATCAGCCGGGGAGGAAATCTGAGTCTCGGTAAGAAAGAGCAAGGCCGGCTTCGCAGTCTCTAAGTGGTAGTGGACAGCGTTGATGTTGGAATTGAGCCCCCTAACATTTGTGAAGTCCACGGCGAGTGTGGACGGGGGTGCCTTTGTTAAATTGCTCCGTTTGCCCCGAGAACGATGAATGATTTTACCGAGCGCAGAATTGCCCCCCCCAGAATACGAAGGGCAGCCTGTGCGTCCACCACCGGGCGCAGAGAGTCCCGTTGTTGGACGCCCAGAGGGGGATTCTCCACCGCGAGCGCGTGTGGTACCCCCCTGGGGTAGATTCTCTTTTTTCTGCACCTTCATATTTCATGGGGGGGGGGGGAATGGGCTCCGGGAGTCTCTCTCACCGCAC
The DNA here is from genome assembly GCA_963693345.1 of Pieris melete. NCBI lineage: Eukaryota > Metazoa > Arthropoda > Insecta > Lepidoptera > Pieridae > Pieris > Pieris melete. The sequence goes on from CAVNZK010000020.1 coordinate 449,480, forward strand.
GAAACGCGAGTACAATAAGGTGAACTTATTGCATCACTTCACGCCGGTTTTCTGAGAGACAGTGGTACTGCCCCGGTCGTGCCTGCCCATTTGGCTGAAGCCCAAAGGCAACAGCATGGCACTCCCACTAGGAAAGCTGCCGCTGCTGTCCGATCACCTCCCCGTGGTTGTCACCCTGTTGGACACCGAGCCGAGTCTAGCACCTCGGACGCCACCTCGCCTCAAATGCATCGACTGGAGGGTCTTTGAGCGAGCCCTCGAGGAAGCACCACAACCGCGACCTCCCGAAACCCCTACCTCAATCGACAATTTTTCTACCAGAGTCACCTCGATGTTTCAGAGTGCACTGCAAGCGGCCACCACCGAGCGCCCTCTGCCGGCGACATACCCGCAGCTGCCGCCTCGTTTGCTGGCGCTTATTCGCCGCAAACGCGCACTGCGGAGGCGCTGGCAGCAGACCCGCTGTCCGCGCATGCGCGCAGAACTGCGCACCCTCGCCGAGCGGGTAAAGGCTGCGCTCGAGGACCACAGCAACGAGTCGTGGGAGCGCCGTCTCGACGAGGCCACAACAGATTGGGTACGGCTGCACCGACTGTGCAGGCGCCTCAATGGCGCAGCCGACCCGATCCGCCCGCTGAGACACCCGGACGGAACGCTGCGCTACGACGCCGATTCGCGCGCCGAGCTGTTCGCAGACCACCTTCAGCGGCAGTTCTCCCCTAACCCCGCGGCGGACCCGGCGCGCACGTTAGAGGTCGAGAACGCCGTCGTCGAGCAGCTAGGCGCCCCTCCGCCGGCAGACGAAGAGGTGCTGTTCGTCTCGCCGAGCGCCGTCAAGCGACAAGCAGCGCGGCTCAAGGCCAAGAAGGCTCCCGGCCCGGACGGCATCACAAACGCAGCTCTGCGTCACCTGCCCCATCGTGCGGTGGTGACGCTCATGCGTCTATTTAATGCGATCCTCCGGACCGGGCACTTCCCCGAACCATGGAAAGAGGCCAAAGTCATTATGCTGCCCAAAAAGGGCAAAAATATTATGGACCCGGCGAGCTATCGCCCCATCTCTCTACTAGCTACGCAATCCAAGCTGTTCGAGGCCATGCTGCTGCCGACCATCAGGCGGCACTTCACTCCCAGGCCCGAACAGTTTGGATTCCGGAGCGAGCATTCAACTACGCTACAGCTGTCGAGGGTACTGCACGACGTCGTCTTCGCCTTGAACAAGAAGGAGGTGGCGGCGGCGGTATTCCTCGACATGGAGAAAGCTTTCGACCGAGTCTGGCACGCGGGGCTGGTGCACAGGCTCCTCAGCTCTGACTTCCCGCGGGGCGTGGTGGCGATCGTCAGCTCCTTCCTCTCCGACCGGCGTTTCTACGTCTCCGTCGAGGGGGTCAAGTCGAGCTGCCGGCCGATCGCCGCGCGGGTCCCTCAAGGAAGCTGCCTCTCACCGGACCTTTACTCATTCTATACCAACGACGTTCCAGTTGCTGCGGGGTGTGCGGTGGCGCTGTATGCGGACGACACCGCCTACACCGCCTCCTCACTCAATTCGCGCCACGCAGCAGCCAAGCTCCAGAGGTCGCTGGACGCCCTCCCAGTCTGGCTGGCGGAGCGGCGCCTCACGGCGAACGCCGCCAAAACACAAGCCATCATCTTTGGGCAGGGGAGAAAGCTCCCGCCGCCGCTTATCCTGCAAGGGGCCGAGGTTCAGTGGCGCCCCCAATTCACCTACTTGGGCATCACGCTGGACCGAGGCCTCACGATGCGCCCGCACGTCGCCGCAGCCGCAGGCCGCGCGAAGGCGGCCGCCGCCAGACTGCGCCCGGTGCTCCAGTCGAGCCTCCCATTGCGACAAAAACTGGCCCTATACAAGATCTATATAAGACCACATCTCACGTACGCGGCGCCCGCGTGGTATGCTCTCGCGGCCGAGACGCATCGGCGTCGGTTGCGCGCCGTGCAGAGCACCACCCTTCGACGTATCGTCGACGCGCCGCGTTACGTGAGAAACGCGACCATCTCGAGGGACCTAAGGCAACAAGGTCTGGATGACTTTATCGGCGAGCTGGCGAGGCGCATGTTCGAACGTGCGGACGCCTCCGGCTTCGAGCACCTCCGGCGCCTCGCCCCGCATCATACTCGACCTCCAGACCACAGGCGAGCCTTCCCGCGCGAGCTGGTCCGCGCGGAGGCTCAATCTGACGAACCCACATAATATTATGACAACATCCAAGACTAATGGGCTGGACCCCTCCCGTCGGCGTCTCGGAGCGCGCAGAGGATTCGTCCGCTGGTCTGCCTCGCTGGGCTTCCCTCGGGTAACCGAGGGTCTCACCCGGTGTGGTACGACCGCGCCCGCGCGCGCCCGTTACCGCCACGGGGGGGCGCCACCAGCCCCACGTACATGACACGAGAGGCGCTGCGTGAGCGAAGACGCTCCGCAGCGCAAACGAAGTTCAGGGCCGCGCCAGGCCCACCCTAACGACCGTCCCACCGTTGAGCGGGACGCGTACCCGTAACCCCCCGCAAGCCCATGGGCGTAACGGGGTTCCCAGCGCCACTCAAGGGTGATTGCGCGGAGGAAAGCAGTTATGTGAGGATCGGAACGTTTTGAATTTATAGTTGCCTAGCGAGCTGTCAAGTGTCAATACTTATTGTCATTCTGTAACGTAAATACTATAAATAGGAAACATTGTAATGTACATAATTTCGACGAAATAAGATTAATGTGTGTTATTGTTGTTCTAATGAAAATAAATTAAATAAGTCCAATGGATTCAAACTTTAATAGTCTTTGCCGGTTGTGTTTAAAACCTAACTCAACTGCAAATATGATATGTTTGTTTGATAACAACAAAGTTAATTATTATGGACAAGCGGTATTGCACTTCGCTTCAATAAAACTAAACAAACCAGACGATCCTTTACCCGGCTCGATGTGTAAAATGTGCCTCATTTTGTTAAAACAGTGTATTTACTTCAAGTTTATGTGTGAAGCTAGTGGTAAGAAGCTTGACGAGGTCAAGAATAAATTGGCTCAAATAAAATTCAAGAGTGACTTAAAACTAACAAATGATGGCAAAGAAAAATTATTAAAACCCAAAATGAATGAAAGTACATATATGTCCGACCAGGACGTGAATGAAAAGAGCCATGATGGTGATATAAATGACCTAAACTTTACCATGTGTAAAACTAAAAAACCCCAGTCAAAAAATGTAGATGTAATATTAGATATTTTAGAAAATTCTATTCCCTTAGAATTGGATGATAGGTTTGATTTAAGTAATTATGAGGAACCAGCAAAACCGCTAAATGAATATCCTCAATCTACACATAAAAGGATGAACATTAGTAATATAGATAAACAGAGAACATGTCCCATTTGTCTTAAAAGACTAGCAAATCCATCAAGTTTTTGGAAACATATGCGCACACATAATAAAAAACACAGGTTTGTATATATGTTGTGTCATATTTATACAAACTTTTATGCAGTAGTGCTATTATATTAGATATTTATATAAATTAATTGTATTATAAAAGATAATTGTGTATAAAATTGCCTGTTACCTTACAATTATTCATTTTTGTTTTAGGTTGATCTGTGAACATTGTGGAATGAGTTTTGCATCATTTGCTGGCTTAAATGGTCACATGGTAGTAATTCATGGCACAGGAAAGTACATACAATGTCAACAATGTCCTTTTAAAGCCTCAAGGCGGTTTGAAATGAAAGAACATGTACGGATTCACACAGGAGAACGGCCATTTGCCTGTGAAAAATGTGGCTTAACTTTTCGGCGTAAGGAGATATATAGAAAACATTTATTTATACATTCAGAAAAAACTGTTCAATGCAAAGAGTGTCCAAAAATGTTTTTTACCCCAGATCATATGGTGGGACATTACAACACTGTTCACAAAAGATACATGTATATGTGTTATGAGTGTGGTGTCTTATATGCTAAAAACTGTACAGTAAGGCGGCATTTGATGGAAAAACATGGTATACCCCGAAAAGACCAAAAGAAACTTACTAGGGTAAAAGCAGGAGATGCAATTTAGAGTTATAATATTGTTATTATTTTAAAAGGAGTATTATGTTTTTTTGAGTAATTGTTGTTTGACTACAAATAATTTAAATCATTCAGTCTGCCACATAAAATATCAAACAAAATTTCTTAAATTAAGATATTCACAGGTATTAAGAAAAATAATAACTAAAAAAAATTTAAATACAATTTATGAATTTCTTATCTTTATTTCACTGTACTATTTTGCTTGATGAAAGTTGAGACATTGTTGTATATTTGATAAAATATTACATGTCTTGTGGGAATCTAACAGATTATGAAATACAAATATTGTTGACTAACAACTGCATTTTTATTAAAACTTGTCCTATGAAGTCCATCTAAATTTATAGTTTTAATTGTAAGCCCTGTATAAAATATATTCAATTTTAAAGCAAAGCACTCTTCATTTGCTTCGAGATTTATATAATAAATATTTTTCAAATTAGACGTTTGTCTATTGTAATATCACAACTCAACTGTTTAGTTGAGTTGTGATATTACAATTGAATGTTCAGTTTGTTCATTTCTACATACAAAAAGTCTAAATTAAAAAAAAAATGGTTTTTATATTAATACATAAACATTGTTTGTTTGTTTAACAGTTTATTGATAATCCACAGCTTTTTTAAATATAATATTTACAATTTTAAATTAAAAAATATTAATATAATTTATTCATGTTGATTTTTGAATAAACAGGTTAGTTTCCATACAATGTTTACCTTTACCATATAAGAAAGAAAAATCTATAGTAGTCCAAATCGATCTATCATATTTTATATTGGGAATCGAACTGGTTTGTGGTTTGTTTTAGTTATTTATTAAGTTTCTTAATTGGCTGTTACGTATTTGAGTAACAGTTTTGATCGAGTGAGATTTGTTACGACGTATGAAACGCAATTAAACTTCGCCATGTCGTTTCTTTAAAGAGGCATGCTCGCACTGTCTGGCAATATATTTTTTTTACCATTTATATTTATAGTATATTAATTCAATTGCATTGACAGATACCGATGTTGGTTTAGGTATAGAAATTGTCCTTGCTTCAGTTACATGAACTATAAGGTAAGCTCGGTGAACTTAAGTTCGATTCCTTGCGAAGTAATAATTGTATAGGGTTGGTAGGCAATGATCCATAATACAGACGCATGACCCAACGCTGTCTTCTGACAACAAAGCTGTATATTTTTCCTTAGTTTTGTTTATAACAAACAGGAGAGAATCGGAGCCCTAAAAATAAATGGATGGCTTTGGGAACGTTCAAGTATTACGTAACGCAATTTTTGATTATTGACACCCCCCCATGTAACTCGCCTTAACGTTTTTCAGTACCCAAGTATAGTAAAACGTTTCGTGACCACCTAGTGACTCTTTAGTTACTATTATGTGGTGTAAGTCGAAAAAAATATTAATAACGCGTAATTTAATCCCCGCCCCGCATCGTAACGTTTTATAAAAGGAAAAAAATACGTTACGTTATACTTGAACGCTCCCTTTGTTACACTTGGCGTTTTCGTGAAAATCTTGCTAAATCTATAAATATGACTAAAAACCCAGGAAGCCATCAAAAGTCACGATTTTCGGATATCCCCATAAAGGGTAAGCCTTTTATAATTTTGTTTGATTTTCATATTCATGTTTTTTCTACGTAAACGAAAACTGATCCTATTGTACAGGTAACATCTTATGTATATATGTCAACCAACTCAACACTACTGAATAATCTTGTTCAGTGTTCTATTCTTTAAACATGAAGTAATATTTGTCTTCTGGAAAGTATTTAACACATTTTGCAATAGTTTTGTCAAATAAAATATGTAAATTTATGTGACTAAATACAAATCATTATTTTTAGTTAATATTTAAAAGCGTAAACAAAATGTAAATAAAAATCGCACACTTGAAGCCAATATGTTAAGTTTTTACCACAATCATAAATTGTCTCTTTTCTGACAATGTCCAATAACATAAGTGTCACTTAGATTTACGAACTCTTCAATGTAAAGTTACTTTTTTTAAAATCCAGCGTTAACCCCACTATAGGGAAAAAAGATATTGACGCTAGCAATACTGGGGAAATTGGAGTAAAACGTTTTGATACTTTTTTTTCCCTTAAAGCGGCTGATTGTGTGTGATACTTGGAAATATAATAATTTATCTAATGATCAAGTATAATTTTTGAAAATTTTACTGTGGCGAATGTGGGGTTTTAAAATTTAGATGAAAACTCCAATTACTCTGTTCATGAGTTAATTAATTAATTATAGGCTATTAGAACTTGAAAATGATTCCAAATACTGCACATCCATAAAAAAGTCTTCATATGAAGAGGAAGACGCAGTATTTAATATAAACCTATCCTCCTGCATCTCAATTAACTGATCTTGTTCTATGAACTGAATTTCAATTTTTATTACATGTTCACAAGATTTTCGCCATTCATCAATCCCTACTTGAGAGTAAGCTTCTTAAATCTCTTCTCTGTTAAAAATTTTATATCACTTGCAGGTATATTGACGTTTTTACCCGCAAGTTTTTGTTTCATTATTCGCCAGCTTAATTATATGGGGTTTAACGTACAATGATATGGTGGGAGCCTCAAGACTTCGCGGCCGTGTGATTTAAAAATCTGATCTATCTGATATTTATGTTTTTTTTTCAATTCTAAATCAAAACCACCTTTCCTCTTATTACCGGGCGTACTAAATACGCCTCTGTTAGATCTGCCTTCGGCAACAATTCGTTTTATGGTAGTATTAGAAACCCCTGAAAAAAGCCAAAGTTTATATAAGTATATAAGTACATAATATAATACACACGAAAATCCAATAAATCAAAGTATCAAGACGTGTCATTCCTACTAACCAGTCAACACTTGCACATGGCTCAATATCGATGATTGTGTATGTTCTGCACCTTGTTGATCAAGTATTCTTTGATAAACATTGAAAACAATATTTCTTGCTTGCGATCGAAGAGGTTTCTTCGACATTTTCACCACTTTTTAAAGGAAATTTGAAGCCAAACCAAAAACAATTCCTCGAAATTTCAGATGACAGATGAATTTTTAAACTTTTTTTTTGCCATCAGATTCTGATAGACCTATACCTCAAATGTTATCCTAGTTATGAGCTCATGTTGTAAACAATTAAAGCCAGTTATTATTAATAGTTTCAGTGCGTTAAAACCTCACACCTTGTTAAAGTTGATAAATAAATGAAATAAATTTTCAATTTAAACTTTTTAAGTATGTTGGCAGTCGTTATTACTTGAAAACGATACTCTATGGTCTGTATGCTCCATTTGCCTAGTTGGATAAGATTTTTTTATAGAATCTGGATTTTATAAAATGGATTATTAATTTAGAGTCTTGTAAGTGTGTAAATTATGTACATACATATGTCCTTTCATAGCGGTGTTGGCCTAATGGCTTCAGCGTGCGACATCCCTGAGGTTGTAGGTTCGATCCCGGCTGTGCACCAATGGACTTTCTTGCTATGTGCGCATTTATCATCGCTCGAACGGTGAAGGAAAATATCGTTAGGAAAACGGTTTGCCTTAGTCATAAAAAAGTTGACGGCGTGTGTCAGACGGCACAGGAGGCTGATCACCTTTTTATTTTATAAAGCAGGGGCCAAATGGACAGGAGACTCATCTGATGTTAAGTGATACCGCCGTCCATGGACACTCAATGTCAGAGGGCTAGCATTGCCGGCCTTTTAAGATTTGGTACGCTCTTTTCTTGAAGGAATTAAGTCAAATTGGTTCGGGAATACTTCAGTGGGCAGCTGGTTCCACATAGTGGTGGTGCGCGGCAAAAACTGCCTTAGAAAACGCGCAGTTGTGGAACGACGGACGTCTAGGTGATACGAAAACCTTCACCTACTTGCCTATTCAATTGACAAATGATTATGTAACACATAAAAATTTGAGGCCCAGACCCAAAAAAAGATTGTAGGGCCACTGGTTTTTTTATATATGTCCTTCAGGAATAATTTAATGCGTTCAGTAGTTTATGAGTTTGCTTTAATAATCAAAATATTATATTTTCCCAATTTAGTTACATTGGCGTCGCGCAGTTGGTAAAATATATTATGAAGTAATTGTATAATAATGTGATTAAACTGTTTGCAGATAATTTCATTTAGCCAACCTTAAATTGCCTAAGTAAACACAATTTTAATTAAAACGTAAATTACATTGCCTTAACAACCTTAATGTGTCTTTGAACGTTTATTGTTAAGGACAATTTTCTAATTTATTTCGCGTAGACACAATTTTAATACAGATTGATAATATTTTTAAGCTAAAAAAAATCACGTGTTTATTAATATTATTGTAATAAATAATAGATATAGACATAATCTTTATTACTAAGAAAACACACTCACAATTTTTTTTTCTTTTAAAGAACAATGTAGGTTTTATTTGTGTAATGGGTGTGTGTTGGTAATTGGCCCTGGCTCAGCGTTATACTGAGGAGCAGACTGTAATACAGGGGATGAGTATGAGATATTCTAAATAATCTGGATATTATTTTGGTTAGAATATGTCCGACACAACCCACAGGTCTCTTAGAACTATGCTAAGAGAATTTCTGCGTGAATGGTTGATAAAAGTTGAGTATTTATTGAATGTGCAAAGCAGTGTTGGTCGTATGTTTGATCCCCGGCTGTGCACCAATGGACGTTGTCTATGTACGCATTTAGCACTTCTACGGTGAAGGAGAAAATCGCGAGGAAACCGACATGCCTTATTAAAACTTCGACGGTGTGTCAGGCACAAAAGGTTGATCGCCTACTTGCCTAATAGAATTTAGTACATATATCATATATCTTAAAGTACAAACATATCTTTTAAACAGTTGTTTTTATATCAATTTCGAATATAATATTTTTCTCTTTGAAAAAGCGGGAAATTGTAAGTTGGTTTTAATTTAGTGTTACCACGTTGTTAAAGTAATCTCTACAGTCCTTTCATGTTAAAGAATTTTTTTATTTATAATTTTCAATACAAATTCAATATCTAGCTGGTATTCAGTATACACGCACTCAACAGCGGTCAATGAAAACCGCTTCAGATTTATTATAAGCCATCGTTATTTTATATTGATATTGGAAAACGGGATATAAAATATTTTTATTCGCTTTTCTATCTTTACTACAAAATGTACTAGATTATTTTTAACGATGCACTGAAAATAAATCATTATCCTCCCATTCAAAATCGTTTGATGTAGTGTAATCCTACACTTTTATTATTTTGCAAATAAATCTCACAAAACAACAATGAATTTCCGGCTTTTAGTACTTTAATTAATAAGTTTGTTGTTATTGTGTTGTATATTATTACCATATCTCGACGTCTAGAATTATAGCAGAGATTCCACCAGTTCTCGTATACACATGGTACTAATATTCTTCCTTAGAAAATAATAAACTAATAATGGCATAGCTGGTGCTTGCCTCGCTCAACGACGAAGTATCGCAATACAGCGAGGAAATGCTGCCAGCATTAGGCTGCTGCCTCGAATTTCGCGGGCAGCGGGGCGGCGGCGGCCGCGGCGCGGGAGCGGCAGGATATTATGCGTACAATCAAATGGACCGGTTCTCGAAAACAGCGGCGTGGCAGCGGCGCGGGCGCGGGTAACGAGCGGCGCAATCCAGTCAAGCGGTGACCGCCCGCGTTGCGCGTATGCATTGTAGTATAGTGCTGTACATATTTTTGTGACGTATCAAAATGACCTCGGACGTGCAAGAGCAAATTATTTCAGAAATCTTTGAAAGGAGACCCATATGGAACTATATTTTTGCATATAACATATTTTTGCCCACAATAAATCGAGCGTTAGAAATAAATTTGAATCAAAAAGATGTTGTCGCCGTTTTTTAGACATTTCGTTCGCGAATAAAAACAAATATCTCGACTACACAACCACGAACACAACACTACACCGCTATAGTGCCGCGCGATCTGCCCGCTGGTTTGGAGAACAGGTATGCGTTGGCCGCCTCGCTCCCGCGCCGCAGCCGCTGCCGCCCCGCTGCCCGCGAAATTCGAGGCCGCAGCCTTAAAGGTACACTTGCCACAGAGACCAAACTTTTTAAATTTATTTTAATTTTATTTTTACTCATTTTTGATTATTTCTATGTAGCTTAAGAAATAGTAAATACCGTATATTTGATTGTTATGATTACTAATAACGTTTTTAAGTGATAATTTAATTTGATTAAGTGAAGTTTTACATATTTCGAACTTTGATACCAAGCCAAACTATTTATTCGTAGCTAATTTGTCTTGTAAAAGATAGGCAATTTATCAGCACTGAATGGAGATTGCTACTCAAGAATATAAGCCCTACAAATCTAATTTGTTTAAAACGTTTACCTTCGTAATCCAGAAGTCTTTCTTGACTCCACAATTTATTATTGGATTACAATATTGAAAAAAATATTTACCGAATCGAAAATTTATTTTATTTCATGATAATAAGAGTTTTTTGATTTTCTGTCTGTGTGTTTGTGTTTTTGATGGAAGAGGACATACATATACAGTGTAAAGTCTCTATAACGAGTTTCAAGGGACCGAGCATTATAGAGAGTTTTCGTTATAAGGAGAGTAGAGTAATTTTTTTTAACCAATTACAATAATTTATAATTTTATTACTATCAATAGGTAAATTTTTCTTTACACATATTTTAATCTGTTAACTTTACCTGACGTGTTTTGCTATGCCAATATTTGTTTTGTATTTTTTTGAGTATTTTATCTGGCCATCTTGACAGTTTCAAAGTTTGTTTACAACTGATAACACACGATAGGTGACGATGGTGCGTTAGTAAATGAAACCAAAATTTTACAATAACAAAGTCAAGACGGCTGTTTATGACCTTAGATGTCTTTCTTAGAAATTTCGGCATCTCAAAATGTTAGTTTCATAAGCTCATTATAAAAACAATAAAACTTAAGCATGTTATTGAAGTCTACATATGAAAATATTTCTTCGTAAAGGAAACCGCAGTATGTATGGGTTTTGTGTTAAACCAAACAAATTCAACTCATTTTTACGTTATAGAGAGTTTTACGTTATAACGTATCACTTTATAAAGATGATTCATGATATTTCCGAATAGCTTTCCACATCGCTGTAAGCATTCTAATTGTAAATAACCCGTTTTGTTTATGTTACGTTTCTCAAGGCAAGACTCCATCTACGTCCGTTTCATATATAAGTAAGCTTAAGCTGTTTTAGCATAAAAAACTAAGCCGTTAAAAGAGCTCAAATAAAGAAGGCGAATAAAATTAGCTATTTTGTTTAAATCATGCAAATAAACATGTCAATCAGTTAAAGTCCGCACTTACTGGTCATATTTATGAGGGTTAAGAAGAGAATTGCGTCTATTCAGTCCTCAAAGGTTAACTCTTAGCGTTACATTTTGGAGCGTGGGATTTGTCCAGGTAAGAAATGTGACCCTAAGGGAACGCTGCTATCATTCTTGTGTGGTCCAAAGCATAGGCTAGACTTTATGCGTACCATTAAAATATTTAAACTATAAATTTTGTTACTAGATTTTGATATTTGAATAATTTGTCGTTTCAAGTGCACCAGTTCCTGTCAACGAAACTCGAAATGAAATTCCAATTAAATTTGGTATTTCAAAACCACTTACTTTTATAAAGTTTTGCATAATCTACTTTTTTAGCTTAAAATTGAATTATTGAAAATTGAAAACTTTTGAATTAAAATTATGAGATAAGGTTTTTAATTTAAGCACATTGAAAACCTTATCTCATAATTTTCTTACCAGCCCTGCGATACTGTAACTCACTTTTCGGACTCACACAGCGGTTTTCGCATCGGCGGTCGCTCTCAAATCAGTCGTGAAGCAGTCATTTTATGATTTGGCATTCTGATAAACAATAAACTACAAGCCTTTTCAGAATGCCAAATCATAAAATGACTGCTTCACGACTGATTTGAGAGCGACCGCCGATGCGAAAACCGCTGTGTGAGTTCGAAAAGTGACTTACAGAATCGCAGGGCAGGACCTAATTTCCGAATACGATTGGCAACTATCCTATCAGTGCAAAAAACTTATCAATACATATAAAACATTCTTCTTCATTCGCACTCTTCAGTTCAGGTCGTGTTAGTGGCCCGAACAACTCCCTCCATTCTCCCCCTACCTCGACAAGCCTCTGCGTCTGATGGTAAGATCTTACCTACTTACTTGATCGGTCCAGCGAGTAGGGGGTCAGCTTCGAGGTTTGGCACTCCGGCAGTTACGAAGAGTTTTTCTAAACTTTCTGGATCTCTGCGTATTACATCTCCAAATCTCTCAGGATATAACAAAGTGTCGAAAGAAATGTCTGATTTTTTTTCTACCTATTGGAAGCTTAGTTGGAGTCTGCGAACTGGATGGTTTGTGTATAATTTTGTGCTCAAAAATTTTAACGTGCAATTTCGACGAAATTGTGGATTGTCAAAATAATCTAAGACATGACGATTATAGAGGCGAGGGCGGCAAAAACTTCACAGCCGTGAAAATTTGCAAATCATCCACTGCTTGCGAATCCTCTGGCAATGTGAGGCGGTGTCTATGGTCTGATCACTTAACATCAGTTGTGCGTCTTGCCCGGTTGCCTCTTGTTACATTAACAAGAAACTAAACCCGCATACATTTTTAAATTACGCCACAACCAAGCACTCGTTCAACTTTAGAAAAATCATTTAAGTTTCTCTTTTCTGGGACATTTTTGCGCTTACCCTTGAGCGAATTGCAAAGGTCGAGGGTTTAATATTGTCATTGTTTCGTATCTGATTTGATTATTCTTCTGACCCAGTATTTTTTATCGGTTTAAGATTACATCGTTAGGGGCATTCGTTATGCAAACGTCTGTAAATGTTTTTTATCTGTAGTTATGCTGGATATAAATAGGGGAAATTTTTTATCTAATAAAGACATGGACGTACTGGCGCATAAATTTATGTAAGTACTAGCTGACCCGGCAAACGTTGTTTACCCATCTATTATTTCTAGGAAACATTATTTACTTCAATAAAAATAACTATATACTACAATAAAGAATGAGGAAATGGGGTTGATCATGGGGGTTGTATATATTTTTTGTATGCTGTATCATAGAGAAAAAATGTTGTCTTAAAAATAAAAAACTAAAATTAATTTAAATAAAATATATTGCTCTGACTCATTTCTCGCTTCCTCTCAAAGTGGCGAAGACTACTTCAAGCCCTTAATTATTGTGGTGAACCTGCCCGATAGCTTTGAGATAATCCCACCACCTGGAACCTTTGATCCTACCTCGGGCTCCGTCTGTTACCTTAGGTCTCTTGGTGCAGACATCCCGTACTTATTTATATATTCACTATTTACGTGTTATGATACGTTTGTAGGTCTTAAGGATCCGTAGGATTGTTAGGTTCAATATATGTATATGATGAGAGTAGTCGTTCATTCTAGGCATTTTTTTATCTTCATGAACTAAGTTTTTAATTTGTTTCAGTATCTCTATGTTAACTCCTCTAGCTAAAAGATTGCCTTAATTTTCTATAAACAAGCAGTAATCTCGACTATAACAAATTATCAAGTTATTTATAGTTTAATCTTCAACGATCGAGTTGCGAGCTACAATAGATATTGCTTCAAAGTACACTAATACAAGTGCAGCACAAACTATGCTTTTAAAATTCTTGTTCAAACTTTGCTTAGATAAGTGAATTGAACTTTAATGCGCTTAGTTTAGTATGAACATTTATGGGTTGATAGCTACTTGGTATTAAAGGCTGAGTTCATAACACAGACAGAAGGTTATACATATTTCTATTTATATGTTGTGCTTTACAGCGTGCGTGGTCACGGTGACTGAAGACAAAAGGTGTTGGATGTCAAAAAGTATCACAGCTGTAGAAAAAGTTGCATTATCTCTATTTATTACCCCGGAGTTGGTATCGACTAAAAGATGGAGGGTTTTGGCAAAAATGGAGCCATTTCTCTGACCCCTCTGACATCCAACACCTTTTGTCTTCAGTCACCGTGACCACGCACGCTGGAAAGCACGCGAAACGTCGGTTAAATTTAAAATTATTGTAAATTTATAATAATACATAACTTTAATCCGGTTAAAAAGTTAGCTGGTTATTTTTACGTTATATCGCGTGGCGTTGCACTTAAAACAATATGTAAAAATGCGCTATCATTTCGTCTTTTGTTTTACCCACATTTAATTCACGCAACGTCTGCAAACAAACATGTAATTCTAAAATCACCCTTATGCGTCTACGGTTCGGGACTTTAAAAATGTTTTCGCTCACCACGTATTAATTTCCTGTGTAACCTCGTACAGTAATTAAAACCGCAAGCGGGTATGAAATTCCGAGTAAACGTTTATAGAATCACATTGTATTGTGTTGATATAGATTTTAATCTTGATACAGGCCTTATCAACTTAGCATGTTTGACAGAAGCATGCTTTTTAGCATGTTTTTTAAAATTCTATGTTACTCATAAGATTGGAAGTTAGTGGTGAACATCCCAGTTAAAATAACAATATAAATGTTTATTACTTAAATTATGTTCGCTCACGAACGTCAAGAAAATTCTTCATATATATTTTATTTATTTATTCTTCATTGCCATAATACACATAATTATACATATAGAAAAAAAACAAAAAGTAAGTAGGTTACACAAGTTATTAGGCAACGGGCGGCCTTATCGCTAACGCGATTTCTTCCAGGCAACCTTAAAATGGAACAATAGAAAAAAAGAAACACCTACAGAGGGTAAAGTACAAGAAGTGCATAATTAATTAACAAAAAGATACTAAAAATGTAACTAAAAACATGCAACTATAACTAAAATTAAATAAAATAGAATCTAAAGAAAAGGTATAAATAAAAGTATGTATAAAAAGACATATAAAAGCTCAGCCTAAGGTTAATTAACTCACAATTAATATATAAAAGTAGTATATTTATGCCTTTCAAAGTAAGGGCGTAGATTAAGCGATGTAATGGATGAACACGTCATTGTAGAATAAGTCATAGATTTAAGAGTGCCAGTCTCAATAGAGATAAGCCACCGAAAACAGTGTTTGAGTAATTTAATCACAGGATTACTAAATATTAGTTTATTTCTATGTATATGTCATTAACAAGGTTGTTCTATTATACAGAACCTTATACCCAAGATCAAAGGAACAATAACAAAGGTCACAGCTCGAGGTTTTGGCGTCCGTTTTCCAAATATTATATCATAAAATAATTTAGACATTTCGATAAGGATACTTGACCCCTTGCTATATAATTTGGTATACATTTATTACAAGCATTTCATACTTATATATATTTTATTTTTTTGATGTTCAAACATTGTGTTACCTATATGAATAAGTGATTTTGACTTTGACTTCAACGCAGTGGAGGATTTACCATCAGGTTGAGCAGGCTGGAGTCTCGGCAGGTCGGCAGATTTCTGGGGCGGAAAATTTTGGGTCCGAATGTTATTTTTGCTACCTAATAGAAGCTGGTTGGGGCCTGCGAACTGGATGGTTTGTGTATTCATTCATCAAACCCAAAAAATATTTTACGTGCAATTTCAACGAAATTGTTGGATTGTCCAAATAATCTAGGACATTGTAGAGGCGATGGCGGCAACAACTTTACAGCCTACACATTGAAAATGTGTAAATCCCTGATGGTATTGTCAAATTAGGTACTAATATGGTACAAGACGTAAAGTATCAAATTGCTCATATAATTACGCGTTAAAATCCTGTTTTGTACGTCGAGTGATATGTTGTACGTAACATTAATCTTGATCGGTGTCATCGTTACTTGTCTTACCCTCAGGTGACGGATATTTATTGAGGAAATGTATGAAAATATGTTTTGTTTTTATGGCAAATGATATATAAATATTGTACGTGAATTGGTTAAAGAATATCTATAGTATAGATAGAGCAACTCTCTCTCTCTGGGTGAGTAACACATGTCTGACTATCAGCTGTACACTGAGATCTGGCGCGAATAATTTTCCGTCACCAATTTCGGTCTTGCGCTTCTTTTACAACTGTCTATAATTTTGAGGGCAACGAATCTTTAACTTCTTCAGCCCATCTCGTTGGTGAACGTCCACTCGATCTTCCAATCACGGTGATCTTTTCTAGGTTCTTGTTGCCCCAATGAATTGTGTGATCAAATGCCTCTAGAACGCATAAATTCCTTTTTGGTATACTCTCTAAGCTA
Organism: Pieris melete; assembly: GCA_963693345.1. Classification (NCBI taxonomy): domain Eukaryota; kingdom Metazoa; phylum Arthropoda; class Insecta; order Lepidoptera; family Pieridae; genus Pieris; species Pieris melete. The sequence continues at coordinate 465,824 of CAVNZK010000020.1, forward strand.
CTTAGCATTTAGCATTCTTCGCATAGAAGCTTCTAAGACAAGCCCTTAATACTGGATTTGAACTTGTACTAGAGAAACAACATCCTACTTAATTTTTTCATTTGTTTTTAGATTTGACAGCTATCAAAATATCGTATTTCATGTTAAATACACTAAATGAATAAAGAGTTAATTCGAATAGAATTCGATTGAATTATATCGGTCGGTGGTAGACCTACATTGGGAATCTAAATTGGACTGGAAATTCCTAAATTTTTACAAAAGACCCAAATGAGTCTAGTGGCTTCGGCGTGCAACTCTCAGATTTAAAACGTATAAGGTTTGAATCCCGGCTGTTGCTTTGTATGCATTTAACACGCGCTCATACGGTAAAAAAAATCGTGATGTATGGTATGTCTTAGATCCAAAAAATGTGTCAGGTATAGAAGGATCACCTACTATTAGAAAAAAAAACAAGAGATCACAAAACAGACACAGCAATCTGAGGCCAAAGCCAAGGGTTGTACTACGGCTTTTTCTTCACCAAATACCCACACTACTTAGACAAAATGGATTATTTAAGAAATTTTCTAAAAACATTTTTATATTTAACAAAAAATATTCTATTTTTTTATTATAGTCATTTAATAAAAGGATTTGTGTCATATTTTGATATACTTACCTGATTTAAACAAATTTATTAATCATGATCCCATCTTACTAAACGAAATTCGCTTATTACAAAAGAAAATGTTATAAGGAGTAATTTTACGCTCTCTGCTTTTGGTAAGGATATGTAATTTATGTTCTTCATTATCTCCAGGGTGCTACACACATGGCTACTATCAAAGGAATTTTATGTATGAGATTGTGACATCGTTGCATTTTTCGTGAACCTTTTGTCCCAAGTACACATTATCTCTACGACTCGCTTGACATTTGAGTTACAGTTAGTAATTTACGTTATGTATGTTAGCTTAAATAAAAGACAAAATAATCAGATATAAGCCTTGATTTGTCTTCCATTTCAGTGCAATCTATTTCCAAATATATATTTATATTTATTTATTTAAACTTTTTAGTAAAATACTTAAATAAAGAAAAAACGAATCAAAGAAAACAGCCCTGCGATTCTGTAACTCACTTTTCGAACTCACACAGCGGTTTTCGCATCGGCGGTCGCTCTGAAATCAGTCGTGAAGCAGTTATTATATGATTTGGCATTCTGATTGGCATCTTCGAAAAGTGAGTTACAGAATCGCAGGGCTGTAAAAAAAAGTAATGAGAAATGCAAAAGTGCAAAACCTTATTTATACAAAGAATAATAATAATACAAAATCAATGAAATCTTATTACTAACAAAGACAATTAATTTTTGTGAGAAGACTCCAATTATTACACCAAATAGCTTCTTAGAATGTGTGATTATAAAAATATTTTTTTTTCTCAAGTGATCGAAAGATGGTACACGTCTGAGTTGACAGACATGTGCATTGTGCACACTTCGTCCGTTGGACGTTAGGTCCTGGCTAATTAAGCCAGCCTTCCAGAAGTACAGAAGCTCCTGGGCACTTCGCAGGCTTCGAAGAGCGGCCTCACAGCTCCGAGGCTTTCTACTCGTTCGGAAGACACCCATTCCAGGACTACGTGGATGGCGAGGCAGGTTAGTTTCCTTGCGATGTTTTTCTTGACTTCGACGGACTGAGTTGTAAATCTAAGAATCTACTAGGTTAAGTGTATCCTGTACACATGATGTAACTGGAGTTCTTTGGTTCAATTTCTGGTATAACAACAATTGTTTTTGCTTGATATAAATAATTGTAACAAAATTATCAATAAGATACAGAATTGTCTAATCCCTGTTGGAGAAATAAGGGAAATTTAAACAAAACAATTCTGAAATATATTTAAATAGTCAGAGTATATTTTAACTCATAAATAAAAAACCTTAATAGATGAACAATTAGTTTATTAGTATATTTAAACTTATAAATACTATATACAGTTAGTTATAAACAATTTTATACTATCACATTTCATTCTAAATTATCGTCGGCTCTGATTGTTCCACTGCTGCAATGCCGTTCATAACTTACGCGGCTGATGAAAACAATTATATATTAAGACATAAGCCGCAAAGTATACTAATAACATTAAGTATTTACATTAATAAATTTCCGTGTTAGATAAATCGATTATTAAACCCCTTATGACCTATTAACTTAAGTGTCGCCTGTAATCTGTAGCTTTATCTACAGATATCATTACCGACCGATCATTATTTTCTCAATATTTGATGTCGCAACTTTAGGATCTTGTGAACTCTTATCATAGGAGTCAACAGTAATCCCTCGAAAAGGGCACACATGACACAATGTGTGGAAATAATTAATGAACTACAAAGATAAACAGACGTTTTTAATTGTCCGTTGAGTTAACTGACAAAAGGTCTGATTCATGTCAGTTCCTTTTTGAAAATTTTTTAATCTATTATCTGTTTAAGGCTGTGTGGATATTTTCTATGTGTATGTTTTGAATATGATGTACCAGTGCTGATCATGAATGTTCTATATAAATTATCAAACTTTGTTTTTAAGCTTAAAAACTTAATGTAATAAAAAGCGCGATACAATAACAATTAGTTATTTAAATATTTATTTATAACGAGAAACTGCTGACATACCGCGATGATTATGATCATCTTACGTTGTTCATTACATGTTCGAAGGATCAAGTTGTCGCTGAACAAATAATAAATTTACAAATACAACAAAACGTAAAATTAGCAGAGAATGTGTATAAAAAGCCTTACTTTTGTTAAATTTTTAGACAGCATATTAGACGGTGACATATTTTAAGTAATCATTTAATACTTTACATAATAATCATTTCATTTTTTATAGAATTGATAGATAGATCCGCTGATAACTTCAAATATTTCAATCTATCGAAATCAAACCAATTATAGTATAATTACAATATCGAAACCAAATTAAATTGAATAATTAACATAATAATAACAAGTGAATATCAAATTGCATAACTAGACACACCAAATATATGTACATTTTTAAACAATACTCATTAATAATATGAATTCTAAATTATTTTTAAAAGGTTTAATTCAAACCTTTATATTAGCGATTTTTCAATCATTAGAATGAAATTCTAATATGATTTCTAATAATTGGAAAATCTAGGCTTATTATAATTAATAAAATGGGCTAAATTAATGCTTACATTAAAACGTATATTATTCACACTGATCCATTTAAATTCTAACGACCTTACGCAGACGACAATCTTTTTACATAAATTGTTAATATAGTAATATATTTTGGTTTCCTGTATGTGATGATACAGCCTCTTCCGATTCCTATTGACCAATCCAGAACAAACACAACACTAACCCTGTTCTATGTCTATCCTCTGTCGCGTTATTAAACCCTTTATTCCTTGGACTCGTTGTTGTAATTTAAAAGAAAATTGTATAATATTTGGAGGCAAATATGCGAAAGGTCTCTCTCGATTATAGATTTTGTACATACTGAAGAATTTTATATAAATGAAATATTCGCCTGAATATTGCCATTATTTAATATTCTTCATCCTTTATAGACGCCTTAATTAATATGTAGAAATATTGTTTCTAAAAAGAAAAAGCTTTGAAAGTTTACTTTAAAGCTAACTGCGGCGTGATGCACACATATAACTTTTGTATGTTGTAAAATTGACTCACATTGCGTTGAGTTCACAATTTATATTTCGTCTGCGCAAGGTCTCCCTAAGTATAAAAGGGATTGAAATAGTAAACGTAGGCAACTTATACTATCTAATACATTATATGAAAAATGTTCCATAGACAAACTTTGGATATATTGAATAATTAGTAGAAACAAAAAGTGGTGTCGTAAATTCTCGTCATTTTATTTAGAGTTATTTTGATAGAGCTTATTAAGAATTACTAAAAGTTCAATTCCTGGTTGGAACGATTCTAATTAAATTTGTATTTTTGGTCAGTTTCAACAACGGTCATTCCTCTCAAATAATATGTGACGAAAAGTTTACAGTCTAATACATATGTTAGAGACCCCAAATGTTAATTGCGCAGTTTCATTGTCGAAAAGACTTGAGGTTGAACTTGAGGTTTTAAACAATTGTTTAGCACCAAAAAGTTCCATTTTCAAATTTACCTAAAAGCTGATTAGTGTAATATTTCAAATAGAACTTTAAGTTCTAGCAAGAGCTTAATGTGGTTTGTTCTTGTAACTCGATAGTTGTGGCTTTGAACGAATGAATAAACGATAATAGGATTGTTTTAGTGATTGGCAGAGCGTACAAATAAGAGGTAGGCTAAGGTGTTTCTGATTGAGAGTGAGTGATTTGTGGTAACAAAGCGAAAACTGGCATTACTTATCCAGAAATTAGACTACTATGCTTTTTTAAAGATACTAGACTTCTTTACCCAAGTTCAATATACGTAAGACCATTTGTAATTGCTATGAGGTTTTCTAGCACGTATGATACTTTTGTAATTTGTAAATGCAAGCCACTTGGAAGAGCTGAATCTATTTATGCCAAAGCCAGCCATAATTGAACTTACTCTTTGAAAGACGCAGCGTATAAAAAAAAACAAGTGTGCTGTCACTCAACCATTTTATTTTCTCTGTCAGTTATAAATTCTTTTGTAGTTATTGAAATGAAAAAAAATGTCAGACCTAGAATATTTCCTGCTAGTTTGTATTATAGTCTGCATACCTGATATTTCTGTACCATATGGAAAATAACGATTGCTCAACTTGATTCTAATTAATATTTTGAACTGAGCATAATCCGAATTTCGTTGTTTGAAACTAATTGGGACAGATATTATAATTCCTTTTAATTGCTCGTTCATTAGAATGACATTTAGTTTATTAATAGTCTGAAATAGACATTATTTTAATGGTTAATTAGATTTCAAAAGCTTATAAATTTTAGTTACGCATATGCTCAGTAAGTTTAAAGTTCGTTTTAGTAAACAAATTATTTCTTTATATTAAAATCGAGTTAATAATATTCCTAACACGATAATGTTAGCACAGACGTTTTTAATGCAAATAGTATGTTTTTTTATACCAAAGAGTACCACTATGGTAACATATATTATATAGATACTAATTTAGGTATTTAAAAGATAACATTGCTTCTTCGTGCGTTCGAATCACGGCTGTGCTGTGCATTTTCTGTCTATGTCCGCAGTCAACACTCGTTCGTACGGTGAAGGAAAACACCGTACGAACAAAATAAATCTGTAACACACTACTACTAAATATTTGTTTGTTATAATATTCCTTGACATACATCAAAATATCCCTTAGCTAAATAAGATTGGAAAGGTTAGAGGACAAAGTTCTGCGTATAAATTATGATTATAATAAAATCACATTGTTTATAACAAGGGTCGTATATTTATGGGATTGTCATTCTATGAATAGGATATTAGCTTTTATATTCACACTGAAGATTCTCGTATGAATAATATAGTGAAGCGTCTAGCTTCGCATTATAAAAATAACTAGGAAGAGCCCTCAAAATTTTCAACACGTGTTTAACATAACGAAGGTATAATATAAGCTGTCAAATTTGACACTTAGCGCTAAGTGTGTGCTTCCATATGTCAAAAACGTGTTTAGTTTGACACATGGAAGTGAAAACGATCTTGAGTTAAGATTCACTATCTTAACTCAAGATCGGTTTCAAGAAGACCAACAAAAAGCAGCGAAGTTATTAAGAAAATTAATTGAATTCGATTAGAAGTGCTAAATCTGAAATTCAACTAAAGATATAGGTATACGTTACTTAGCCTTGTGTTACTTCGTAAATATGTAGCATATGTATAAGTTTAAAAGAAACTAAATAACCAGAATTAATCCTATGCATGCGCCACCTATTTAGAAACGTGTTCCTAATTAGTATGTTATGCACGAGTAAAAATAAACGCAAGCTTTTATATAAATCTCGTATGTTCCTTACAAATAAAATGTATGTCTCACGTGTAACTCTACTTTAATTAATAATACAGCGTCTTTTCATTACATCTTTAAATTAACACTATTCTGTGAAAACTGAGCAAAGAATTTTATTTCAAACGACTCTTTAAAATCCTCATTTTAGCTGTTCCACTTTTCAAATTAGCATCGCATTCAGAGTTACAAATCACTGGTTACAAAAGGAATACGCCGGTCCAAAGTTTGTCTCGGGAAATGAGGCTTTATGACTAGGTAATATGGTAGGATGTGGCTTAACACAATTGTCACCGGATAGCGTATAGGACTACTGTTGTGTACAAACTGTGCAATATGCTTAGATGGATGTAACTCGGTGAGGACGACTGCATGGCCGCTGGATTTTCGCCTGAAACAATTTTATTTGTTTAAAGCTTTATGAAACTTATGAAGTACAAAAGAACAAATAATATTTGTTTATATAAGCTCAAAGTCCAACTCAAAATAACTTTATTCATATAGGTAACCAAGTACACTTATGAACGTCAACAGAAAATATGTTAAATTGTTTCTAAATTATAATTAAATACGAATAATTAAAGAATTAATTTATTCTTATTTAGCCACAATAATAAAAAAGACTGCTGGAGCCGTGAGTGTCCAGGCTATTGAACTCCTTGACTTGATTGTAATGTTCCATGATGTCTTAGTAAAGACACATGTATATAAAAAAAAATATTCTTTAATGTTTATAATTTACTTACAGCAGACAAGATTACCTTGTTTGCTAAACCCTAAGTTACTTAACATTGTTCATAACGCCTATAGCGTAAAACCTGAAGATTCTGGATTCAACTTCCGGAACAAATAATTTTAGGTTCGTAGAGATAACTTTAAAAACAAAGGTCTGTCAGACACAATAAAAAGGTAAATGAACCTGGTCTAAAAGAATTTATGAAGTTTAATATTTTTTCCGTTGACTGAATTTTAAGGCAGGCCTGGACGTCTTTCTGTTTGGCACTGTCATGTTTTGACGAAAGGACTGTAAGAGTATCCGGAGTGGCCAGAACATCATTCGAGAAAAGAAAGGGCCCTCTAGATCTCCGACATTAAATTTTTGGTCTACTAATTTTGGTAAGCTTTTTGTGGTTGACTGTGCATTAGAAAGAATGGGGATGTTAGTAGTTTTACCCATAAGTCTGTACTGTTTTTTTATGAGCGCACACACAATTATGAACGCTCAATGTCGAAATTGGAAGTGAGGATAGTGATCTGGTGTGAACTTTTTATTGATTTTCAATGCAAACCCAATTATATTTTATCGACGTCAAAAAAAATGTTTTTTAAAGTAGTTGCCTAACCTTAGTTTTGAAGCAAGTAAGTCTTATTTCTTTGTAATATTGAATAAAATAATTAAACCGTGTGCATTCCCATATTAATAACATTTTTAAGGGTTAAATTGTATTCTTTAAACTTAGCCTTCATTTTATAACTAACCCGTTAAAAAATCTCTGGACGAACTATATTATTACTACTGCAATTGTTAGGTGTTCAGTTGAAATAAAATAAAAGTAAGGTCAGCAGCGACAATTTCATTTAGAAGGATGCCGGGACGAACATCGCTCCTCGGATTACGTAACTTTCATATCTCGTTCACCTTGAATGGGAGGGTTAGCAAATAACATATTTTTATAAAGTTTTAGGAACAAAGTGCTAAATAAGAAATTTATTTTTGATACATATACTTATCCATCATAATTAAAATCTGTAATTATATTTGATTTGACACAAGAATGTAGCATATGTTACGGCTATTAAACATATATTTATAGGTAGTGGTTACTTATCCCTTTTTAAATTCCTTAACTCAATTATTATTAGGTTTATGTTTAATCATATTTTGTAAGGTAAGTAAATGATCACCTCGCCTATTAACCCATAGCCATCCAATCGAATAGAGCAAAGAACCCGGGTACGTGATGTGTAAGGTACTCGTGAGGCACTACCGCTAATTTCAGAAGATTTATATTGAATAAATAACATATTCTGTTTATTTCTGCCATCCGTACTAGACTACTCCTCGCTTGGAGGTTGCGATTCCTATAATTCCACTCCTTAAGCGGCCCCAACTACAACCTCATCCAATTTTCTGCCTAGAAGAGATTAAATGGCTTATAAAATGTAATGTGAATTACTAGATACCGGAAAATTATACTATAGTAGCAACTTAGCATGTAATAGTTTGGAAAAAAGGCTTTGTGTAGACTTTTTGTTTGTATTTAGGACAATCTGGAGTTCAGGACTTTTAATATACGTTTTCAAAATTTATAATAAAAATATTTCATGGATCTCTGGGGAATATATTTGTTATGTAAATACATCAAAATATTATTTATGTAGAAACGTAAACCAAATTGAATGAAGTAAATTAGGACTGGAGATCAGGACTTTTAATTTACGGTTTTAAATTTATCTTCTTCTTATAGTGCCATCCATTCGAAGGTTGGCGATCATCATGGCTTCTTTAATTTTAGATGACGCGCTTTTGAACAATGACTTGGTGCTTTGAGAAAATCATTGTCTAAGATTCTGCAACCAAGACGTGATCCTTATATCTGCCACTTTACCTTGTATGATTTGTTGAAGGAGCTCGAAAATTTAAAAAAAATTTATTGGAGCTCTATGGAACAAATATATTCCCCATATATTTGTTATTTACACAACAAAATATATATGTGTGAAATTAAAAAAAAATACTTTAAATAAAAATTTACTAGAACCATATAATACTCAAAGGATGATAAAATTACCTGAATTACATCAATATTTAACTTGACATTCTCGACTTAATTAAACGTCAATCATTAAAATGTTTACATCAATAAAATAATTGAATCCGAACCCTTTTAAATTGAGTGACCAGTTTATAATTAAATCGATCGTGTAGGTCTAATAGAACGAGGAGAGGGTTAAACGGCCGCTAGTGCCTTCAGTAATGGACTAGAAAATTGACTTAGAAAAGCCTATAGTGAAACCCGTGACGGCCGATAAATTGTTTCATCTACATCTTTGTTTGGCAAATTTGGTAATTTATTGAGTTTGGCTCTGATAGTAAATTATATGATAGTATAATATACCATCAGAGGTAATAGATAGTATAGTATATTATATTAGTTTAAAAATAAGGTATAAATTATATGGAAGGTATATAGAAGATATAAGATAGAGATTAGGGACCTTTGAAAAAAGCTGGAGGAGGCCCTTGAAGAGCTTTCGATTAATGGTACTGTAGGAAGTTAGGATGTTAGGATAACAATAAAAAATGTATATAATACATGTAAACTGTACATTTGTAAAGATTGGAAATAAAAGGGGTTTATTTTTAGCGAAATATAATATTGTTATTTTTTTTAAGGGAAATTTAATAATTAAAAGAAAAACAACTATAACAGACGTTTTTTGTCTGTAAAAGATACGAACATATTTTTTTTAATATGTATTATTACAAATTTAAGCAGCTATAATTATTTTGCCCTCATTATTTTTTAGCATGAATCTTCTCAATCAGTAGTTTGAGACCATTCGAAAGGCCTTATGAGAAAAGCATCTAATTACTATGAATCAGTTCTTTCAATAGAATTTCGAGCGCTCAAAGGACCAAGATCGTGGTAATTGCAGTATCAGTTAGGTCATGTGTTGGTGACCTACTTTCCTATGCAGAGCGTTGCGTATGCTATCAATAAGGGTTCTTTATGCGATTCAAAAGGAAAATGAGGACACTAGGACACAGTAATAGGAAACCTCCGAGACTAATTTCTATGAATTACGGTAATAATTTAAACCGTAGCATTTACGCCTACGAAGATTTTGCTACGGCGTAGCTGTTACGCTACGAAGTGAAGCAAAAGTAAGCGATTGCTACGAGAAACATAACGATTATGATGTGAGATGTTCAATGCTATACATATGCTGCAGTGATATTTTTAACAGTAATTTAAATAAAATTAGGCCGGAAATAATGTTTTAATATTAATAATCAGGTGATCTAAGATTATATTTTGATCTAGTAAAATCTACTAATGATAAGATGCCTACTGTATGAATCTAAACAAAGAGAAGACAAACAAATAATAGTAGTATTGATTCACAAATATCTTATATGTAAATTAATATTGGTAATGCAGATAAGATCGCTAGAGGTTACTGGCAAAATCTGATCACGTTTTAAAAGGTTTTGCGAATTCAACTATACATAGCTTGGCCGATTACCCTCTGCACCAAAAACATACATCCAGTCCGTTTCTATTCGCAAAAAATTCTGTTTAAAATTTAAAATTCTTTATCGCAAATTGTGTACCAAGTATGTTGCCAACTATGCCAGACGAGTCATAATTATTATCTTACCATTAAATATGTGGACATAAATGCTAGCGGGGACCGCATTATTGGGCACGCAGGTGTAGTTGCCCGCGTGCGACACACTCGCAGCTGGAATTAGAAGATCTGACAGACGCTGCTCTGTATCTGTTGTGACGTTGATGCCCCGTTCTGCGTCGTAGTTTATCATTCTACTGTTGTGGTACCTGGACAGAAATGATTACATATATGAGATTTTTTAGAACTATTTTTGAAGTGAAACTAACAAATATCGGCGTTGGAACAAAAATTACCGTCACATATTTCGGTTACGCGTCACATGTTTCGGTTACGAGTCACATTTTTCCGTTACGCGCATCTTTTTCTTGTCCGTACCACGGTTGATTCGAAAGATTCGAAGCCATTAATAACAAAAATTAATATTAACGATAACAATGATAGTAATCATTCTATTACAATTAATGAAATTCTGTATTAATCTTAGTAGTAATAAGGTAAAATTAAATAATTGTATTATTTGTATTCATGTCTATGATAATAAAAGCCTTTTGTTAAACTTTTTCTGATTTAACTTTATTTAACCAATTTCTTAAAAGTTGCATATAGTAAATCATTTTTCGAAAAATAAGGTCATAAAGAAGTTTCACTTCTTACGTGTGTACACTAGTACACGCACACATTTTTTTTACAAGGGGAAATCGGGTAGGAGGCTCATCTGATGTGATACCGCCGCCCATAGCGAGCTCGCGAGTTCATTGCCGGTCTTTTAATTTTAATTTTCGGGGCTTAATCGGGTATTAGTTAGTTAAATGTATAATGAATAATGTTTATTGATTTGTTCCTTTTGTAAATGTTTTGACCAATGTTTTGGTATTACCAGCTGGACCACGAACTTCGTTTCTTCTTAATGTGATTTTACTTAGCCTATATCTTTAGGACATGGATCATTTTGCTGTGCTACCCCAGAGACTGATCGGGTATCGGCGTGAAAATTAAGGGGTTGTATGTATTTTTGTATGCTGTATCATTAAAAAAACTAAAAACATTATGTGTAAAAAATAAAAATAAACATTTATGGGTTTAAACATAGATAGTAGTCGATGAAAAATTCGTACTACATCACTAAGCCACAGTTCTTGTACATATAATTTAATAAAATTGCTTCCTTTTGTAGTCTTTATAGATACGAATAAAACTGTAATTTTAATCAAACATTTTAATCTACAATACCTACATCACGTCTTTTTTCATTCACTCACTGACTCACTCGCTCACTTACACATTTGCACCCACACACTTACTCATGCACTCAGGCGTGTTGATAATGGTTAAAAAGTAAATAAAATGATGTAATTAAATTATATATAAATTTATTTTATGGAATTTATACTTAAGTTTTTTATGAAAGAGCTGGGAATACACAGGTATTTCTTACTTAAAAAGGTGCCCAAATCTTACAGATTGTAATGCATATGTACTTAAAATGAATAAACAGATTTTTATTGTATGTTTATTAAATAAAATATTATATTACATTCATCACTATATAAACTTATTGAAAAAAGTTTATTGTGACTACCAAATAAATATAATTGATAGTAAATGTGACTAAAACGGTTAACCCTCCGACTAAATAAATATTAGGAATGACAGGGGCAAAGTAAATCTAATTTAATCCCAGCTTTGGAATGACAATAACTTTTAACCTTTCAAAGGACAGTTTATCCATTTGTCTCAATGAAAAGTTTCACACAGCAACAAATCTTGTTTTTGTGATTCAGCTTAAATAGATTGTGTATTAAGTTTACTTTTATTATCAAAACAAATTGGTTAGTTTGTTGCGTTTAGATTTATTAGACACACAAAAGTAATCTCAATTTTAATTATATTTTTTATTTTAAAACTTCTTTAACATATTTATTTACATATTCAAATATTGGACTGACAAAGTGGATCAAACTAAAATATTGTGATTAAATTATAAAACTTACACAAAAAACAGGTTTAAAAAACATTTTATTTATATAATAAACTCAAACTCAAACTCTCAAACTCAAACTCAAACTCAAAATATCTTTATTCAAGTGGGTAACCAAGTACACTTTTGAATCGTCAAGTTAAATTAATCGTAAATTTACATTTACTACCAGTTCGCAAGTCAAGGGCGTAGAGCGGGTAAGAAGAACTGGCAAGAAACTTTCCGCCACTCTTTTTAATCGCCAGGTATTGTAATACAAATTCTTTGAACTGGAGCAATTCAATCCCAAGGATTAGGATCATTTAAGTAGTCCTCAAATTTATAAAAAGCTTTGTTGATTAGTTTCCGTTTAACGACAGCTTTGAATTTATTTAGTGATAATACTCTAATTTCGCTTGGGAGTTTGTTGTAAAAACGAATACAATTTCCATATAAGGAGTGGTTTATCTTTTGGAGCCTGGTTGGTCGTACACTCAAATTAGTTCTATTTCGCGTATTATACTGGTGAAAGTCACCATTTGTTTTAAAGTCGTTTATATTTTTTTGGACATACAACAAGGCTTCAAGAATATATTGACCAGATAGTGTCATAATATTTAATTCCTTAAACTTATTCCGTACCGACTCCCTCGGAGAAACACAACAAATACCCCGAACAGCCCGCTTCTGCAGCACAAATATGGATTGAACCTCTGCAGCAGCACCCCACAGTAAAATACCGTACGACATTACGCTGTGAAAGTAGCTATGATAAACAATTTTTGCCGTGTCCTTATCAGTAAACTGTCGGATTTTCTTTACTGCATATGCTGCAGAGCTGAGCCTATTCGAAAGAGTATCTATGTGCGGGCCCCATTGGAGTTTACTATCTATTGTTATGCCTAGAAAAACAGTTTTGTCAACAAAGTTTAGTTCACTGTCCTTAATTTTCAGGTTACCAATATCTCGCTTTACGCTAGTAGTTGTAAATCTAATACATTTTGTTTTATTCTCATTAAGCAGTAAGTTATTTACATTAAACCAGTTAACTATACGAGAGATAGAATTGTTTACATCGTCCAATAATACGTTATTCCTATTCACTTTAAATAGAAGTGAAGTGTCATCAGCAAACAATACCATCTCATGAACTTCGTTGACAAAGAATGGGAGGTCATTTATGTAAATCAGAAATAAGAAAGGCCCGAGAATCGATCCTTGGGGGACGCCCATTGATACCTGCGAACCCGGAGAGGTGACTCCATTGACATGAACTCTTTGGATCCTTCCCTTTAAATATGAATTCATCAGGCTGGAAGCTTTGCCATCAACGCCATAGTGTTGAAGCTTTCCAACGAGTATATCAGGATGAACACAGTCAAAGGCCTTTGACAGGTCACAAAAGACGCCGACTCCATCATATGATTCTTCCCAGGCGTTAAATATGTCCGAAATCAACTTCACACCGGCATCGATTGTGGAGCGACCCTTAGTGAAACCATACTGTTTATTATGTAAGAGTTTATTTTTATTAAAATGTAAAGAAAGCTGGTCTAGCATTATCTTTTCAAAAACTTTGCTCAACGCAGGGAGCACGGAAACAGGTCTGAAGTTTGACGGATCAGACTCACTACCTGCCTTGAACAACGGTGTAATCTTACTTAATTTCATTTCGTCCGGATATAATAGTAAAACGCAATTCAATAAGAACGCAAGACGATGTATATGTCGCAGCCAACTAGCTTAATTAGCCGTTCAATTAACAGCCTAGCCTTTTAACTAAACAGTGCCGCTTAACTAATAAATAGTGTTTGTTACAACATTAAATAAACTGGCTGGCTAATGCTTAGGCCATTCGTACGATAAAGCCATTATTTGGCAGAAATAAAAAATATAAACATATGACATAAAAAATATTTATTTTAAAATAAAAAATTGCTTAAGTCAAACTCACATTATAATTGTCACTACACTCTTCATTTGTACTTGTTGTTTTTAATGAAAATTTGGAAAACACCATCAAAGTTGTGGTTTGCCGACGCCATTGACAGTTTGAACAGTTTTGTTTCGAGTTTGAGAGCGGCAGAAAGTGGAATTATATTTAAATTAACAGTCAATAGGCTAGGCAAGTAATGAAAAGTCATCGATACAAGTCCTAGCTAGCTGTTTAGCTGTTTAATCCCCTGGCTGAACTTCTTTCAGGCTGCTAGTTAAACGGCGCCGTTTAGTTAAACGGCTAGGCTGTTAATTGAACGGCTAATTAACTTAGTTGGCTGCGACGTCTATATAGAAATAACCGCTAGGGTGTAATTAATAGAGACTGTACGTAGTGTTATTTGACACTTTCTTATGTTAAATATATTTTTAGTTAATAAGGTTAGTTTTAAATTACTTATTAGTATTAAGGCTAGATCGTAAAATTGAATTGTCTTTGTGCAGAGACAATTTATAAAATAAAACTTATATGTATAAATATTTTAACCAATACAGTTTCTATAAATTACGTAAGCAAAATCTTGCTCATCAATCTCTTTTATCTACAATATTTCTTTGAATTCAAAAACCCATTCAACTCAAGAGACTTTTCTAATTAGATATTCAGTTTTTTTATTATTTCGTTAAAGATTTCATTCTCGGACAAAAACGTAAAAAAATGCAATAATGAGCTGCGATCGGCAGTTGAAAGCAGGTGCACTTTAAATTTAGAATTCCGAATGCAAAATATGAAGTATGAAAATTATATTTCAAATTCAATGTTTCTTACTGATACTTTTTTTAATAACACAAATTATAAAATTAATACATTAAACTGCCGACGAAAACAATATGTTAACGATTAATTGCTACTACATGACTTCATCTCAAATAAAATTATAGCGCAGTTCTAGAAAAATTGCCCTTCCTTGCTCCAGCTTATCAGACCCGTAATCGTGCTTTGTTTCATGTTCCTCACATCAACAATAAATACGCAAAAAAAAATCAAAAATAAAAAATAAAATATGTTTATTTTGAAACATAAGATACATTTATCACTTATTCCACGTCATTAAATTTGAAGGCATCCCTACTCATCGGCAAAGAAGACAGAGGGTGTAGGCTGACAGAAAAAGCCGGCGTAAAAAACTCTCGGTACTCTTTTAAAACAGCAAATCATCAAACAACACTTATTTAAAACAAATATCGCAAATTAATTAGAAGTAGCCTGTCTAGCACTAGTCCCAGGCCATTTTATCAACTAGATAATCGTTGACTTTATAGTAAGCCTTTTTACACAGCCTTTCTTTAACACATTTCTTAAATTTATTGAAAGGCAGTGATAAAAGAGCCTCTGGGATTTTATTAAAGAAGAGTATCCCTTTCCCCAAAAAAGAATTACTAACTTTAGATAGTCTAGTACGGGGAAATTGCAGCCTGCGTTTGTTCCGTGTATTAACATTGTGCGTATGTTCTATTCTAGTAAACTTATCACTATTTTTGTATACATACATAATATTTTCATAAATATATTGCGAGGGAAAGGTAAGTATATTAATTTCCTTGAATTTATCTCTAAGAGATTCCCTACATTTTAAATTATAGATTGCACGAATAGCCCTCTTCTGCAGGATGAATATAGTTTCGACATCAGCAGCATGACCCCATAATAATAAGCCATAAGTCATTAAGCTATGAAAGTAACTAAAATAAACAAGTCTAGCTGTATCGACATCAGTTAGTGAGCGAATTTTTTTAACCGCGTAGGCTGCAGAACTAAGTCTCTTCGCCAATCCGTTAATATGAGGGGACCACTGAAGTTTTGAATCCATGGTGATTCCGAGAAATACAGTTGTATCATCCAGATTCAATTCCTCCCCGTTTATAATTGGTCTAGTATCCATAACCCTTGCATTTTTTGCACAAAATTTAATGCATTTTGTCTTTTTTGCATTAAGTAGAAGGTTATTCATACTAAACCAATGGACAATCGAAGACAGAGCATTGTTCACATCGTCAAAATTTGTTATTTGTCGTTTGATTTTAAAAATCAAGGACGTGTCATCAGCAAACAAAACTATCTGATGTTTTCTCTCTACCATGAAAGGTAGATCATTTATATAAACAAGAAAGAGGAAAGGGCCAAGAATTGAGCCCTGTGGTACCCCCATATCTACTGCCGACCCAGAGGACCTCTTACCATTCACTTCAACCTTCTGAGTTCTTCCGTGTAAATAGGAAGTCAGAAGATTCAGTGCGGTATTCTTGATGCCATAGTGGCGGAGTTTCCCGATTAAGGTCTCGTGTTGGACACAATCAAATGCTTTGGATAAGTCGCAGAAAACACCTAAAGCGTCATGCGACTCCTCCCAAGCCTTAACTATATATCTATATAACTCAACATCGGCATCGGCTGTCGAGCGACCCTTGGTAAAACCGAACTGCTTATTATGTAATAATTTGTTTACGTTAAAATGACTTACCAGTTGATTTAATATAATTTTTTCAAATATTTTACTACAAGTAGGTAGTACGGAAATTGGTCTAAAGTTACTGGGGTCGGACATACTACCTGCTTTAAATAATGGAATAACTTTACTATGTTTCATTAGATCGGGAAACTCGCCACTTTTAATACAATTGTTGAAAATTATAGCTAGATGGGGAGCAATTACATCAATTATGCTACTAATTATTTTTACAGAAATACCCGAAAGATCGGTAGTGTTCTTAATAGCTATGGTTCTAAATATCCTCACTTTATCGTCGGCACCAATGGGTCGGAATGAAAAACTGACCTTGCACTCGTTAACATTATCTTTGAGCAGCGATTCAGCGAGGGCGGGAGATGATTGAAGAGACTTAGTAGTCGAAATTGGAATGTCAGAAAAGTACTTATCAAAAACAATCGCTATCTCTTCGTTAGATTTGATTATAGTGTTATCGACACATTTTTTGTTTTTTGTATCGTTTGTATCCCGCAGCCCGGACATACAACGACCAATATTTAAGCCTTGAATGTTTAATCTATTGCGGAATATGCTTAAAAGGAGTACTAATTATATCCATAGCGCAAAATCACCGGTTTTTTAACCTTTTTGTAGGTAGGGTAATATTATGAATTCTAGCTGTGTTATTGTTTGTTTCTTGTTATTTTTTTCACGAATTAAATAAATAAAGAAATACTTTATGGCAAATAAAAATGTTGATGAAATATGTTTCTATCGACGTGAACATATAGTCTAGTGCCTAGAAGGGGGAGATGAGGGCCTTCCTCTTGCGTTATTATTATTAATCTTAAAATTAAAGGGTTTAATCAGTTATGATTTTTCTTGATTGGGACTAAACATACACTGTAACACAGAACCCTAATGTATGAGAAATATCATTTAAAATGATAATCTGGTAAATTATAGTCTGGCTTTTATGACATAAAATGTGAGCTTAAGTGCACATGGCAATTCTCATTCCATTTATAGATTATTGATTTTGAATATTCTAACTAAAGAGGACGTTTTTGTTCAAACTGTGTACAGCATATAAAAACAATAGTAGTAGTATAAATATTATTCAAGACTAATACTTGTTCTTAATATTTAAAAACTGATTTTTTTGTACACGACATTAATGACTTGAAGATATTCAAACATTGGTTAATGTTTTAATTGGAAAACGAGGGAGAAAAAGCAGAGCGAACAATGAGCGGATTCTGATTTCTGCTGGTATTTTTAACACCCAATGAGGCATTTGAATACACAGATCTTTAAATTATTAATAGATTTTACGGGGAGCATTCTGTGCCTCGTGGGGTTTCGGGTTTAAGTACGCCGAGCCCACAATCGACCGACCTCAATTGCGAATTTCGTTACTTTATACCAGAAAAAAATTAAGCTTTAGAGTGCTTAGTTCGGGTTGGTTTTGAGTTGTCGTTTCTGTGTCATTGGATCCTTCCCTTTATATATTAATAAGAATTTAATGGTTAATTGTTAACACTTTACAATCACACCTTCAGTGGCAGTTAATATACTTTGTGACTGTTGATCTGATGCTAATTACGATCCCTATTATGGATATGAGTACTACAATTCTTATATAAATTAATATAATTAAAATTTAAAAGCCTGAAAACGATATAGCTAAACCTCAGGTTTTGATGTTGCAGGTAGGTCGTACCGCATGCTCGTTTTAAATGTGTATTACGTTTTCCCATTTTAACAAGGTGAGTTTTCCCGTGATAGTAGTGTAATTACCAGGAAAACTTGTTCACATTTCTAAGAAGCAATTTTACTAAACAATTTCCTGTTTATTGTACTCGGAGGACTTTTAATATTTATAGGCGAAAATAACCTACATATAAAAGTAAAGGAAATAAAGGATATTTTTGTCTTTGTGACGATGAAATTTCATCAGCGTCACCTTGATGGCTGGACGTTTTCCATGCTCCAAATCTCAAGACTCTTTCTTTTACGAATTAGCGAACTGTGGAAGACCCACTTCCTTGGGAGATACGACGTTCAATAATTGTTTAAAGAAAGAGTATCCTCTCTAAAAGCTCACACTGCTCTCAAATTACCATAACTAATATGTTTATAAAACGGAACGAAAACATATACCGCATCTACCTGCACCTGAATTGGAGAATACATGGTTACCATAATAAAAACTATCTTTAGATCATGTATCACACACCTAGGTTCTCAATTTTACTTTACGTTACTAAATAATAGAAACAATATAATATTTAAAGAAAAACGCTTTTTACCGGATTAAAGTTATGTATTATTATAAATTTACAGCTATTTGACATAATTTTAAATTTATCCAATTATTGGATCCAATTATATCCAAATTAAAATCTCAAAAAGAAAAACAATCCGCGAAAATAGAGGACACCGTGAGCCATTTTTGCCAAAACCCTCCATCTTTTAGTCGATACCAACTCCGGGGAAATAAATACAGATAATGCAACTTTCTCTGCAGCTGTGATACTTTTTGACATTCAACATCTTTTGTCTTCAGTCACCGTGACCACGCACGCTGTAAAGCACGCGAAACGTCGGATAAATTTAAAATTATGTCAAATAGTTGTAAATTTATAATAATACATAACTTTAATCCGGTAAAAAGCGTTTTTCTTTAAATGTGTAAAGGTTATGTTAATCAAAGACAATACAACAATATAACAATTCATTAAACCGCATACTATCTATAGAATAAATAACGATGAAGTAATTAAAGGTTCTTATATAATATTCCGTTGTGCTTGTGTTGGTTGGTGGTGGATAGGGAGAAAAATTCTCAAGATAAAGCCAGTTGGAGAATGCCTATACTCTATACGAGAGATATGTGGATGTGGTTAGTAATGATTAAAAATGCATTATACCTATTTACAAAAGTGACAAGGTACACCATCGCCAGGGAATAGAAAGCTCTTGCACGGTGGGCTGACGAGCTTAAAACAGTTGGTGGGGAGAATTGTGGGAAAAATGCTAAAGATATAGAGAGATGGAGCTAGTTGGAGGAGGACTATACTCTTTACGAAGAGCTTAAAAAATTCTGTATAAAATTCTAAGTGTGTGTATCTTAAAGCCTTGTATACAAAAAAATATAAACGATTTTAAAACAAATGGTGACTTTCACCAGTATAATACGCAAAATAAAACTAATTTGAGTGTACTACCAAGCAGGTTCCAAAAGTTCAACCACTAATACATAATGTATTAGTTATAAGGAAATTGTATTCGTTTTTACAACATTTCAAATTTCAAAGCCTTATAAAAAGCTTTATTGATTAAACGTAAATTAATCAATAAAGCTTTTTATAAATTTGTTGAATACTTTAATGATTCTAATCCTTGGAATTGATTTTCTCTAGTTCAAACAATTTGTATGACAATACTTGGCGATTAAAAAGAGCGCGGAAAGTTTCTTGCCAGTTCTTCTTACCCGCTCTACGCCCTTGACTTGCGAACTGGTAGTAAATGTAAATTTACAATTAATTTAACTTCTTTTTGACGATTCATAAGTGCACTTGTTTATCTAAATGGATAAAGATATTTTGAGTTTGAGTTTGTAAAGATGGATGAATGTTTCAAGGAATAAATGAGGCTTAATTGTTATTATTATTATACATTTATACACAAGGAATCATTAATTAGTTGTAGATTAAATATAAAATTACGTAAATAAAAATAATATCTAGTTACACCGCTACAAAAAATTACAAACAACTTTTTAATAGTTCAAGAGTACACCACTTAAAAATGTATCCAGTAAAACAATTTACTATGAGCGTCGAACCGCAAAATGGTGAACTAAAATTTTACGGAAAAAATAAAGTTTTACGGCCACTCTCCGTGAGGGCTGTGTGGGTTTTATTTTCATTTTCGCGGTGAAATTTGTTTT
Source organism: Pieris melete (assembly GCA_963693345.1). NCBI lineage: Eukaryota > Metazoa > Arthropoda > Insecta > Lepidoptera > Pieridae > Pieris > Pieris melete. Next base: position 486,503 of record CAVNZK010000020.1, read on the forward strand.
ATGTAAGAACTGGATATGTATGAAGGACGTAATGAATTTTTACAGGTTATTTACGGATGTTGAGCAGTGTTCGGGCTAGTAGTTTCAGCGTGTGACTCTTATCCCTGGGATCGTAGGTTCTATCCCCGGCTGTGCAACCACTTTCTGTCTTTGTGCGCATTAACACTCGCTCCTACGTTGAAGGAAAACATCGTAAGGTTTATCACCTATTAAAAATTATCAAGGAACAGATACAGAAATCTGAGGCCCAGACCTAAAAGTTTGTAGGGTAGGTATTTACGGATGCTGAGGACAAGTTGGAACGTAAAATTTTAAGTTAAATTACCTTTAATTATATTATGAATATCTATATACCCAACATGTCTATGATTAAACGACAAATAAAATAGTCAAATTTTAACGAAAAATGATTCGCCGAAATTTAGTAGGTACAGTATCAAAGTCATATTAAAGCTACAGGATAGTCATTGCATTGTAGAAAACATCTTTGCATTAACGATTTGCTTTATAAAGGTTAGCTGTTGTAAGAAATGAAATACTAAAAACCAGTGGCGCACAAACCTTCGGTCTTACCCTAAATTGGTCGATCTTCACGATGTTTTCATTCACCGTAGGAGCAAGTGTTAAGTGGAGCATAAAGAAACATCCATTGTTGCACAGTCGTGATTCGAACGCACGAACCTTGATGTTGAGAGTCATGCTAGCCACAAGGCAATACTGTTCTAATAATTACAGTTAAAACGTTTTACATAACTTAAGAAATATACAGAAAATGTATTAAAAAAAAATACATACTACTTTATTACGAAATTTAGTAGTTTTAGTCTGGTAAAAAGGGGTTTATTTATAATTTCTTACCAGAATACAAAGGCTGGTGCTTCTGTAGTTTGTACCACGGAGCATTGAAGCCTTAAAGTTGACCCAGGCTTGAGGTACTTATCCGTTGGCCCTGATATTTGAGCGCGGGCCTCTGAAAAGTATACATTTGTTAATATTTGGAGAAATTTATTGATTTCAGTTTGGTAAGTAGATATTTATATATACTAAATAACACTGCAAATGATTCCGTTTGTTGTTAAATAATATTGATCTATTTAATGGAAGATACTGTGAAAATATTTAACAGTTAACTGAATAGGTTAGATAAAAGATTTGAATGATTTTCCTCTGTCTTGTTTTTGTTGCTTTTTACACATGTTTCGTAATTATTTAATAAACCTATTGAGGATACGATTAAAAGTAGTTTATAAGTAAAAGTTTCATGTATATATGTCACCGGAATAAAACAAAATCCGCAAGTTTATAAATTTTCTAGGAAAAAATGTGGACGTAAAATAATACAATTTATCTGTCGTTAAGAATCCTACGAAAGTTAATAAATTTTCTAGGAAATTGACTTGCGGATTTTGTTATATTCCGGTTACATATAGATATTTATTTAATATTATTCTCTACCAAAACAGCTTAACACTAATTCCATAGAAGAAAACAACATAAGCCTTCCCATAAGAAATAATGGAAAATGCCACTCTTATAAATTCAGTCGGTGTTAAACTGAATAAGTCAGTCTTTACCGCAACATTATCAACTGTGCGACAAAGTTGAATCTGAGCAAGTTACCCGGCGGCACATGCGTCTATATATTCTAAAGATTAATTATGACGAACACCTGTAATAAAAACACGGTGTAAAAATTGGTGCATAGTTCATTTTCAAAGTTGAAATTCTTATTATTTAATAAACCTATTGAGGATACGATAAAAAGTAGTTTATAAGTAAAAGTTAACCCGCAAGTTTATAAATTTTCTAGGAAAAAATGTGGGCGTAAAATGATACAATTTATCTGTCGTTAAGAATCCTACGAAAGTTAATAAATTTTCTAGGAAATTGACTTGCGGATTTTGTTATATTCCGGTTACATATACATATTTATTTAATATTATTCTCTACCAAAACAGCTTAACACTTATTCCATAGAAGAAAACAACATAAACCTTCCCATGAATTCCTTCCCAAATAATAGACAGTGACACTCTTATGAATTCAGTCGGTGTTAAACTGAATAAGTCAAAGTCAGTCTTTACCGCAACATTATTAAGTGTGCTCAATGCATGCAATTTCTATGTCGAATGTCTGAGCAAGTTACCCGGCGGCATAGCCTGGTTAGTGTGGTTATTGCAGCGCCAAACTCTATAACACATCTGCGTATATTCTAAAGATTAACTATGACGAACACCTGTACGGTAGAAAAATTGATGCTTGATAGTTCATTTTCAAAGAAATTCATGGAAGTTATATCACCATCAATACATGACATGGTAAGCCGACCCGAAACCTTTTTTGTGAGATACAATCAAATTGAGTCGTCGGTAACTGAAGGCTATTTTCAACTTTGACATGTCCTTCGAATATGAACGCTGTACACCTATTCCAATTTCTGGTTGCAGTCAATCGTTTTTTCTTTTAATTGCAATTGGATTCTTATGTCTATAACGGCTTTTTACTTTCATGATTATTTATTAACACTTCGTTGCATACAGAAATAGTTATAGTCTTTAATTAAGGTCAATAATAAATATTGACCTTTTCACTGTTTACATATGTAAAAATTGCTTTGCTTTGTTCAATTGGTTTTGTCTAAATCTAATCTTATGTATTTTTGCACTTCTTGCGCTTACCTTATCAATTTCTTTTTTCTTACAGTGGTTTCCTAGATGAGATTCTTTTTCATTATTTTCATTTAATTATGTTAATTGTACTATATTTCTGTATTCTTGCAACGAAGTGTTAATAAATAAATGTTTAAAACCTGTACGGCATTTGGCCTTATCGCAAGAAAACAGCTTTTATGTTCTTCTGTCTGTACTGCATGTACCTACTATGGTTCTTAATTTAGAAGTTAATTTAATTGTGTATTCATTGACTACTTTTGTATTATTAGTAGCCTTCATAAGTTAAATGTTATTGGAATAAGTTCATTATACCAACTACGGTAGAAGTATTAAGTTCTTACATTATTCACATTAACTTGTTTTGGTACAATAACAAGATTATTTTCTTAGTAACCACACTCTATTTTATTACTATGGGTATTCCAACTTTGCAGGCATCAATAATCTATAAATCAGTTAATCATTTATTAGCAAAGAAAAAGGTTAATTTAGATCGATTATTCATAAAATCCGCACAATCAGCCATATTCAAATATGTATATATGCAAATCATATTTATTTTCATATAATAAGAACTTAAACATAATATCATAATAAAAAGTTGAGTAATTTATAATTTTTTATTTAACTTAATTTAAATGTAGTTTTAAGAATCTCATAATTTTATTATTTTTAAAGATTATTATTATTAATATAAGAAAAATTAAATACGTCGTATATTACCAACCTTGACCTCTTAACCGCTCTTTGATAATAAACCATCTCTCAAGTTTCTTTGACAAGTGGATAATAGCAAGGCCCAACACCAAAGCCGCGTAAAGAACCCTTATAAAATAAAAAATTCAAACCCAAAGCGGAACGACTTAACCCGAAAATAATTAAAAGCCGTGTGAATATAAATTAAACCATTGCTTTTATGTTTTTTGGAGCAAATATTTTTCTAAATTACAGGTACAATTTCAAAGGTCTTTGAGACATTTTTAGCTTATGTTAATGAATATTTAAGTGTTAGCATTGTTTTAGTATAAGAGTATTCATAGTTCCGTAAACCCTTTATGAATTGTGTGGAACTGTTAGTAAAATAGGTTACAAAAGAAAATACAACAATATATGTAAGTATGTTTTTGAAATGATATCTTAATACTTACACGTCATAAATTTTTATATGGATTAAATAAATCTCCGTTACTTGATAATTATATTTTAACTAGCCAGGCATCCCATCACACCATTTGTCCCTACTTTCAGAAGAACGCGTGTTAGCCAAAATTCACCGATATCCAGATTGAGCATTCTGATAAATGAGCTAGATCTGGATATTCATAGATGCTCCCCTCAAACTTTGAAATCGATTTTCTAAAAGATGGCCTACTATACATATACTGAAAGTCCTGTGGTAGTGTTGAGCAACCCAAGTGTTCTCCAAGAACTCGGTCTTTTTGAACATATCCGTGCAACGGTGAATCCAAGGTTGTTTGCGATACCAAGGGCCAGATCAGTCCGTTGCACAGATCCGCGTTAACAGATACGTTAGTGAATGCTGTCTTTGACAGTGTCGACATATTTTTATATTCGTGGAGTGAGTTCGCAGTAGCGATATGGTGTATCTTATGTATTTATAATATATTTTTTCGACATTATCGAATTGGCTTATTACCGTAAAGTTTAGGTGTGCCATAGCCTAGTAAAAGAGTGTGTAGGAAATTGAACATAATCAATCAGCTAATATTTTATTGCGCGCGGGAAGAACGACCGGCGCTAACAATTGTACGCTACAATCTGTGGCTATAGAAAGTATATGGCATATATAAACTACATATGTGTTGTTAATAAATTAATTAATGTTCTAATAGCTCAGTATACTAACCTACTACATCCAAGTGTAGAAATATGCTGGTGGGCGGATGCGAAGACACCTGACACTCGTAGATACCTGCATCACGACTCTGCACGAATCGAACCTTCAGCGTCCAATCCTGAAAACATAATATTATTGAATCTTTTGTTCATCTTTGTCTACAGATTTATTTTAAACAGTTGAAATTATTTGTATACATCACAGATTATAAACAAAATTCAAAATTTTTCAGTCTCCAGTTTATTTTTTTTTATTAGGTGTGGGTACTTTACTTAACCTACTTAAAGATCGCTTATTATCCATAAGGCCATTCTTGTGAAACCATTCAAGTTTTAAAAAGTACGATGGCAAGGATGGAAGATGCCATAAAGAATAAGATAATTTTTTTTAAGGAAAATAAAAATCTTTCTTTTGTAAAGTTTTTAAAACAAAAGTTGTAAGTTTACCTCTGAATGTTGTAAATGTATTGCTTGAAATCGTTGATCAGAACTGTATGTGGTCAGACCAACTGTCAGCAAGTGGTAGTCTTTTCTGCGTATCCATGATACCTGGAACAAGAATAATATTTTTACTATGAATAATAGAAACATCACTTTTTCCGTTTATATAAAAATAAATATTTTTTTATCGATGCATAATAAATTTATTTTTACAAACAAACAATTATTTATACTGATTATTCTGTTCATGTGTTAACAACGAACAGTATAGGATAAGAATACTTTACAATTACCGTTGTATATTGTAATAAGAGAGCAGTAGCAGTGGCTTCAGGATTGTGTGGTTGTGCACAAATGGACTTTCTTTCTATGTGCGCATTTAACATTCGCTCCAACGGTGAAGGAAAAACATCGTGAGGAAACCGGCTTGCCTTAGACCCAAAAAGCCGACGGCGTGTGTCAGGCACAAAAGCCTACTTGCCTATATTGACAAATGGTCATGAAACAGATACAGAAATCTGAGGCAAAGACCTAAAAAGATTGTAGCGCCACTGATTAACTTATTTAATTTTTTATAAACTTTGTTTTATGGGTTTTAAATCTTACGCTGGGTCTTATAATATTCAAGATATACTTAATATACAAAGTCGGGCATTGAACAATAGCGTCGTAGATCTAACAAGCACAAGGGAAGCCGTTGGTTAATACTAGTGTTATATCAGCTAAATCTCAGTTAACTCCGAGACATTTACGGTTCTATAAACAAGGATGTAACATATCCTGCACATATTTCTTAATAAACACAACAGTGTACTGCTCTTAGCTGAATTTAAGACAAATTGTGGCGAAGAGCTATACTGTTAATCTACGTAATGTTATTTGTGTGTGCACTATGTGTGTCACGAGTCTAAGCAAAATACATCATCATCATCGGAATCGTTATTGGGTCCTTTTCTGAACGTAGGCATCCTACATTTTCCTCCAATCCTCCTTGACGATTTTGTCTGCTCACCTAGGTGGGCGGCCACGCCATATTTTGTTTTGCCTTCAAGGAGCGTCCAATGGTAGTGGATGTTGTCTGGTTAATTTGATGTTTATCGTAGCTTTAGTCTTGGAAGAGTTCATCTTTAGGCCCACATTCGCTGACTTAGGCTTAGGATACGGATCATGGGAGCCATATCCTCAGGGTCATCAGCGAATGAGGCTATGTCATCAGTAAATGTCAGTCAAGCAAGTGTAAAAACCAATTAACCCTTGTTTTGTAGATAATTTTATATAATTATTAAATTTAAAAAAATCGGAGAAAAACTTACTTATTAATATAATAAAAACTTAATTTCCTTACTAGATAGAGAGATCGACATAATAAAAAAACGTATTTTCGAATTAAATAAATAAATGAATAATAATGGTTCAAGTAAAACCATATTTAATCTTCCATAACTATTTGAGTATGCAGTGAATTTTCAAAAGCAAAATTTACACATGTAAAATGTACGTCGCATTATAATTTTCATTACACTGAAATAAAGAAATATGGTATGAAAAATATATTTTATTTAAACTGACGGGGATATTTAACAGGTGACATAAAAAGGCACTGAACTGTAATGTATTCGCATCACGGTACTTTTGTTAGAACACGTTGGGGCATCTATAAAAACTAGATATGGTTGAACAAAAATGGTATGTTAAATTTTGCACTCTATACAAAGATAGCCCGAGGCATAACACATTTGCCAATGAATGCGCGTTGGAAATGTTTTTAAGTATTTAGACTGATTATCGTTTTTTCTATTAAATAATAAGACATGCCCATAATATCTTCGACTGCTTGGATTTGTGATCGACTTGTTTGTTTTGTTTCATTCAATTTACATTACAATTAATTGTAAATATGATCGAATTTACAATATAATTAATGATATTGCCGAGTAGAGTTGGCATTTGTATCATGTGAAAGCTAGAACGCGTTCAAAACTCGCGCGCACACCGTCACAAAAAACCGATACCCTGAAGTTAGCTATAGTCAACATTGTAGGTTTTTCTATTGTGTGTCGTTTTTCTACAAACGTATAATACAATTTTTGAATTTTTATCTTGTTACGCCAAAGAAGTATGACTTGAACATAAGTTTAAGTAACACACACGTTTTTTTTTTCTTCTACCAACGGTCATGACGCAACACTTGGCCCATGTATGCAACTTTCCGATGTTTAATGTTAATCTTATTTAATCATGTATTATTAATATATTATTCCTTACAATATTTAAATCGAAATTACCAAGTTTTTAATTACGCTTTTATAAAAACGGCGGTCGTGTCATGCTAATTAGCAAAATGAGGGTAATTTGAAATTAAGGCCTTTTGTAAATGTTCGGGACGTGTTTTGGTTATTGTTACAAATTATTTAGACTCACTCAGGGAATTTCGATATAACCTAGAGGAAGATTAGATTGGAGTAAAATGAAAGGAAACTTTTTTATAGATATGAAATCCCAATCATACAAAAAAAAAAAAATTATGTTATAGGAGGCAAACGGCCAGGAGGCTCACCTGATGTTAAGTGATACCACCGCCTATGGACACTCGCACTGCCAGAGGGCTCGTAAGCGCGCTGCCGGTCTTTTTAGAGTTGGTACGCTGTTTTCTTGAATACCTCATATATTTTCTGGGTAAAATAATAACATGGGTCAAATTGCCCCATTTGTGACAGTGACTTGGACGTACGTGAGGTAGTTCGCGCTACCGTCGAGACTTAGATTCAGAAACGAGATTTCTGACGCTGAATCTTACCCAAGATGTACCAAGTTTCCTCGCTCTGTTATTCTTATTATATGACTTTGCTTATATCTATTACTTTTGTAGAACCGGGGACATACGGGCAGGAGGCTCTTCTGATGTTAAGTAATAACCGCCCATGGACAATCAATACGAGAGGGCTCGCATGGGCGTTGCTTATATTAAAAAAAAACTTTCGCTGTGTTTAACTAAGCTCCCTTAATCATGGGTTGCGTTCTGGTGTTTTTAAGCGATTAGACCATCCATTGCTTTTAATCTTTGTGTTTATAATACAATAATACATCTATCTCGCTTGTTTTGACTACCTAGCAGACAGAAACGCGTGGCAATAGTTCTAGTTATATTGTTATAATTTGTTTTGTTATCTTTGAAGTGTTGTGAACATGTGTGTAATGTGGTAAATCACAGAACGGATTTTTATTTCTTCTTTCTTATGTCACTTTTATGACGTTGTGGTTTATGATATTATGTTCCTTTGAATAATTGTAGAGTAGAGGGAGGGTAAAACTTGCTGAGTTTCTTGCCCGTTCTTCTTAGAACAAGGGCTCCTGGTAGTTTTGCGAACGGATGGCGTAGTCTTGCTCTTTCGCGAATTTTGCAAACGTTTTTGACATTTATAAGCATGCCCTAAGACGCATCTAAACTGAATAGACGTATTTTGATTTGATTTGTTCAAAGTATAAAAATTGCGCACATAGAAGGAAAGTATTTTGGTGCCCAGGTCATTTCACAAACACTGCTCAAATGTATAACTAATTACAAATCCTTCCGATACTTGCATGTTAATAAACTTATTATAAATTAAAATTTGTTCTTCAGACAAGAAATGCATTATGTATGTATGCAGATAAGGATAGGGCGGGGTGAGTTATATAGTTTAGATAAGTTACAAAACTGTTTTTTGCTTGCATGTGAAACAAACCAAACCCTATATCTTTTGCAAAAATATATGAAAAAGAAAGGAGAAACTTTATTATACACAATATATAAGATATTTATATTAAGTAAAGTGCAGTGGCCCCCACACTAGGATTCCCTGTGTTGTGGGCAGCCAGTCTCTTCCTTTTGACATGAAAACAGTATTTTAAAAATTATATTAATTATTTCTACACATATATATTTAAACTATTTTTGCACAATAAGAATATTTTCAGTATCAGAATAGGACAGGTTAACAAGATATTGTTTGAGATGTTTAGTATATGTATGTAATGTGATTTTTGTAATGTTAGTGATAATTTTGTTTTTAATGACGTGGTTAAAGATGAAAGGGCCACGGAAGGAGAAAAAGCGTTGGGCGAAGAAAGTGCGAGTTTTGGGTTATAAATGGGTATGCGTTTTGTTTGATGTGGTGCGACGGGTGTTTGTTTCCAAAAAATAAAAATGTAATTATATGTTTACAGAAATTTAATAACCGATTAATTAACGACTGATTAAAGTATAGGATAGAGAAAGACATTTAAAACCTTTATTCAAATACACTTTTTCTAAATGATTTAAGTAACAGTTGACTCTGAGCTGTAAGTTGGTTATTGGGGAAAATTTCTAGTTTTTTAATAATATAATGTTACTTATATTTTTGTAACAATTCCTTATTATTATGTTTAATTTCAATTTCAAAGAACCTTATTATCGTTTATTGCTTTTAAATGTTGTGGAGTGTCTCTTAATTATATATACTTTAATTTGTTTTAGCTTATTGGTACCAAAGAGCCATGGCAAGAAGCATGCTGAGCATAAGAAAATTAGACAAAAAAATAAACACAGACATAAGAGCTGGAACAGGTGTGACAGACATTCTAAAACAGACCAAATGAAATGGAGATGGTCATATGCTACGGAGCTCCCATGAAAAATGCAGCAATATATTGACGGAATGGTATCCTAGAGTCGGAAAACGAAGAAGTGGCGAACCACGCAAGTGATGAGAGGACGAATTGAAACTAACAGCAGGTTACAACTAGAGAAGAGTCGCTAAGGAGAGAGAACAGTAGAAAGGCATAGAGTAGGGCTTTGCCAAGAGGCACACGGAACTCCGATATATATACTCGAGTGAAAATATATAAACTCAAACTCAAACTCAAAATATCTTTATTCAAGTGGGTAACCAAGTACACTTTTGAATCGTCTAGTTAAATTAATCGTAAATTTACATTTACTACCAGTTCGCAAGTCAAGGGCGTAGAGCGGGTAAGAAGAACTGGCAAGAAACTTTCCGCTACTCTTTTTAATCGCCAGGTATTGTCATACAAATTCTTTGAACTGGAGCAATTCAATCCCAAGGATTAGGATCATTTAAGTAGTCCTCAAATTTATAAAAAGCTTTGTTGATTAGTTTCCGTTTAACGACGGCTTTGAATTTATTTAGTGATAATACTCTAATTTCGCTTGGGAGTTTGTTGTAAAAACGAATACAATTTCCATATAAGGAGTGGTTTATCTTTTGGAGCCTGGTTGGTCGTACACTCAAATTAGTTCTATTTCGCGTATTATACTGGTGAAAGTCACCATTTGTTTTAAAGTCGTTTATATTTTTTTGGACATACAACAAAGCTAACAAGGCAATTAAAGTTCATATATATAAAACCACAGAGTTTCGGAATATAAAGGCTATATTATTATTATTATATTATTATTGGTAGCTTTCGAGAAAATTACAATGTACTAGAAACTACTAAAATTATACGATTTGAATGATCTAAGAATTGCGTTTAACACTTGTCGATTAAAATATCCTGAATGTATAAAATGCCTATGAAATTGTTACCAAGGAAAATTAATAAAAACCCTTAAATACCCTTGTTATAAACTTCCCCTAATAAAATTAAGCGTAGAACATAATTTCTGAGGTGTAAAAAGCTATGCTTTAATTAACTAAACCGAGAGTTTATTACCATCGGATTTTGCACCTTAAAATAACGTAGTTAGAATTAAAATTGTATGATTAGAACGATTTTTTTAATAATTCTTTGTGTAAATGATTGCTTATTACTGAACCTTGAGGGTAAAATGTCAATTTTGCTTTATTTATGCGTAAAGTTTGCGGTTTTAATGTTTCAAAGTTGATTTATTTGGTGATGTTGAAATAGTTGTTAAAGCCTGAGGATTATTTAGATAATTAATGGAATTAGTAAAAGCTTTTAGTTTATGTGTGGTATTACATAAATTATATTTTTTTATCTATTAGTAATTTAATTTAACTTTGTATACGTTTAACGAACAAGTTCTACGACGAAGAACGAGTAAATAGTGTTCCATTTTCAAAAAAATATTTGAACATTACCATTCTACACAAGTACCATATCCTATATACTATAGCGTAAGTAACATAGGTTTTACCCAAAATATTTGGATATAAATACAGCCTATATTATGTTTATCTATAATATAAATGAAAAACGTAACGTAAAAATTTATTATTAAAAAACGTTGTCGTGTTATTGAAACAGAACGAGCCTCTAAAGCCACCACGGAGTGGTCACTCGTTGATTCGCAAATACATGTTCGTATATGTGTGAACTTTACTAATAATAAAAACTTTTATTCATGACAGATAGGTTGTGATATGATTCAAATATCTCTAGTCCTATTGGGACGTCCATAGACGTATAGGGAGTCCCTGTGTGTGGGTAACTAGATAACAATTAGTCAGTCTTACATGGTACATGTTTAAAACAGTCTTTTGAGAAAAAGTATTCTAATCAAACACAAGTCTTTTAAGATATTAAGTATCGTTTGACTATCTCAGATATCTAATATATAAAATTCTCGTGTTACGGTGTTTGTGGTTAAACTCCTTCGAAACGGCTTGACCGATTCTCGTGAAATTTTGTGTGCATATTGGTTATAACTGAGAATCGGACAACATCTATTTTTCAACCCCCTAAATGTTACGGGTAGTCCACTCCTAATTTTTTTTTATGATACAACATTAAAAAATACATTCAACCACTTATTTTCACCCCTCTACGATCAACCTCTATTTTTTATTACAAATGATAAACGACGTTTGCCGGATCAGTTAGTATATATATATATATATTTGGGATTAAAATATCGTTATTGGCCTGAAGGGCCTGTATAGCTCAAATCGGGCGTCCGTAACTCGGCTGGTATAGGCTTTTCCCCGCGACTTGGAGCTATGCTTGGGCCAGGGCAGAATGATCAACGAAAGGCAGAACGGAAGCTGACTGAAGTGAGTGAAGTACGAAGCTGTACTTCGTACTTGTACTTGCCCAGTGAAGGCAGTTTTTACCCAAATATGAAATGACTTTGCCGGTGGCTTTTATTATCTGTCAATAGTGATTAGGCTGTGACGTAAAGAGACATACTCGTATAGGCCCGAATTCTAGAACGGATTTCAGAATCAGCTAACGATAATGAATACTCCGTTTCTCTCAAACTAACCCTAATGCAACTTAATACCCTGCAAAGGTACCCGTATCAAACTAAGCTTAATTTAGTGTAAAGCTGTCAATCACTGAAAGCTTTAATTAGATGACAGCTTACCATAAATCATTTACATTAAAAGAAGTAAGGACTAATACTGGACCCTTTTTCTATTTTCTATGTTACCTTTATTTGTATAATTACCACGAGAAAATTTATTCATTTATAGATTAAGTACTTCTGCGATGTACTTCGAACGCAAAACTCTCCCCGATGGCATATTTTCCTATTTGACGATTTTTATCCACTCATAAACTATTCCTCACGATGTTTTCTTTTACCTTTCGAGAGAGTCCATTGGTGTACAATCGGGGATCGAACCTACGACCTCAGGGCGACCTGAGAGCCGCACGCCGAAGCTACTATAACTAGGCCAACACTGCTCTACTATCACTTTCATTGTTATAACAATAATAAATAACAGTTTAAAAGCATTCACCGTATTAAATTTAATTATAAAATTACTAAGATATCAAGGTAAATATTTCTAAATTTAGGCGTCCAAGAAGTGGATAGCAGAATGCTTCGCTTATAGTGGGACCATGCCTATGAAATCACTGAGTATTACCATGTTTAAGTCGCTAAGAACCTTATCGGCTCCAGGGGATCAGGAAACTTCCTAAGGCTCCCAATGGGCCGTAAGACATCTTAATTGAAAACTTGAATATTGCAGATGAAAATGGAAAATTACTTTGAGCATTGCAGCTGGCTACGAACATCGAAGATGGTTTTGTATTCATCTGTTATTTTTAATTATAAATTGTCGCTATCAGATTTTGTGGCCGAATAAAAGTGTGTTTAAAAAGAAAAGCATTTTTTTTAGTTTAATTTTAAATGTTGAAATTAGGATATCAGAGTAATATATGTATTACATATTCTGAATATAGCGTGTAATCGTTATTGTAGAGACATTCTACATAACTTTAATTTAATATCCTATTGTCTCCATCAGACTCCATTCCTACAAAGTAATAAATTAAAATACATTTTTAACGTAAAATATTTTAATTCAAACGGAATTTTAACTTATATAAAAGTATGAAACAAATAAAATAAAAATCCTTATCGTCACTGTAGAATGATAACCTCGTATGTCAAACCATTTATTTTTTATTCTTAGCCTCTTATGTCATTTTACTGGTGAACTATTGAAGTAAGGACTTATTTATGTTATTAATAAATAAGTTCTTTTTACCATGTAAAACAATGAACAAAAGCACATTATAATATATTAACAAACATTGACGAAGTCTCTCTGGACATACGAGGTTATCATTCTACAGCGGCGTTATATTTCGTCTAAAAACAAATAATTATTGTAATATTATATTAATGTTTGTTAGTATGAGAACCCTGTTTTGAGGTTCACCTCAAAATAGGCCTCCATATGGACTTGGCCCTTGATTGGGCCTCCCGAAACCAGTTGTTCCCGCTATCTATTTCATTTCGTCCTCCCATTTTGCGTAAGGACTCCCTTTAGCTGATTTCTTAGCCGGCAAATACTCTTAATTAATATTTGTTACACGTGTAAATGTATAATTGAATTAGTTTACCGAAGAAAATTGTAAGAAAATCACAACTTCTAAATAAGTCGGAAAATAGCCTTATTGACAGCTCCCTAAAGAAATAACAATATTAATTTATTCATCGGTAGAATATTCAAGCTAATTATAAGTTAGGGAAATAATGACATCACCCCAAAAGCGGCCGTTTCAGACGGAGATTTCATTTCAAAACACTATTTAAACTTGTTAATAATATTTTTTTTCTAATTTATTAATCTAGTACGGTCTTTGGTGTTATAACTAAAATCAAATTTTCGTCGCAGTTAAAAAGAACGTCATCTAGATACTGAACAAAAAATCCATGTTATCTAGTTTTTAATCCTATTATTACATTCTTTTTTGCGACTGGGACGCAAACTAGCTGTGGTCTTTGGCAGAATGACCAGCACTGTGAAACATTCTGCTACTCAGCATAATGTTGAGACAGGGCCAATTAAAACCACAACACACACGCATTCACTTAAAATTTTAGCGCTGCGAACGAATCAAGAAATTCTGTAACGATAATAAAAACCTAACACACGATGACGTAATATAGGTGCGGCTAATACGCGTTAGAGCGGGACAGAACGCATACTGCATACTGCGTCTCACATTACTCTGATGAGATCGGTGACGTAGCGTTGCAGCCAGTACGCGTTGGAGTGAGTCAGACTATATAGGCGTGTTAGTGTGAGTCTGATAAAATGGTAGATTGAATTAATATCAAAGAATAAACTTGAATTAATATCAAAGAAAAAAATACGGCATAAATAAAAAATAAATAAATAATTATAATTGCATAAGTTGATAAAAAATGCTATGCTTTACCGTGGCAGTCCCCGAGTGCCACTCGTATTTTTTATTTTTTTGTCTATTGTAATTTTGTGTTTCTCTGTGTGTGTATTGTTAGTAATAAATGTTGTCTAAAAGGAGAGGAAAGGCCGTAATTGCGTTTGTTAGAATAAGTTTATCCTAGCCAGCTTGTCCACGGCGACTTATCTCTACTGAAACTTCTCATGCCAGGAGATTTTATAGGGATCTCCTAATTAATAAACTCGTACTACGATGGGATGCTCTATATCGAGACCTGACTTTGGTGACAGTTGCCCATAACGCATAAATTAAAAATTCCTTCGCCGTTTTGAGATTCAAACTTGATAAGATTATTACTGAGTTGGCCGGTTATAGCTGTCTATAATTACCAACCACCTAATTTAAATTAAATTTTCTTGAATATCAATAAGACGTTTGAGCAATTAATTAGAACATTAGTTTGCTATACAAAAGCAAACGGAATTCATAACTAGTACGGGCAGCGACAGATTTGGACAGTATTAAAGTATGCCCCTTGTGTCTTACACAATAAAGACGAAATCCGATTGAAGTTTAAATTAATAAAAGCTGGTCTATTCAAGAACACTCAGAGGTACTTTCCAAATTAAAAGGTTGAAATTTGTGTAAAGAGTAATATTTTACGTCGATGACCTTTTGGAAATGTTTGAAGATCGGTCTTTTGCTCGAATAAATTATTTTTATTACTCCAATTATTAGTTTGGTTATTTTTATCCCACTAAAGTTCTTTATATTGAAATACCTTACTAAATATTTTTGTTTCCTATGGTAAACACATTAGAACTTAAACATATCAGAGGATTATTTTTGCGCCAAGATACTTTTTTATTCTTAAATTGTCTCTGCACAAAGACACAACATTACGATCTAGCCTAACTCAAGACATATAAGTAGTTTAAGTCTAACCTAATTAACTAAAAAAAGATTTTTAACATAAGGAAATGTTCAATAACACTACTTACAGTCTCTATTAAGGGGAAAACATTCTGTTCTTGTGTAATATTTTTCCACTTTCCACTGTTTAGCACTTCATACTAACTCCACTAATAGACTAATTCGGATGGTTTCGTCCTATTCATTCTTCTCCCTAGGCTCGTGGTGGCAAGAAGTTGAGTAGCCTCGAAATTCACGTGTTTGGAATCTTTGTTCATGTGAGTGTAAAACAAAAAACTTGGCGACTAAAAAGAGTGGCGGAGAGTTTATTGCCAGTTATTCTCTTCCGCCCTATGCCCTTGATTTGAGAACTGGCAAAAAATGTAAAATTAGAAGCATTTAATGTATGTATATTTCTTTTTTGACGTTCATAAATGTACATTGTGTTACCTATATGAATAAATACTTTTTTTTTACTTTAGATTTTTGTGCTCCAGAAATCTTTTTGATTTTTGCGGTGACGGGTACTGGATCAAGCTCTCACAACTACGATTACTATTATTTTATTAAAATAGCTTCTAGTTGTCTTCCTAATCTATACATTAACTATATTTATTTATACATTATAGATAAGTAGATATGTTGTATAACTAGACTCTATGTATAATTCTCTTTTTAAATATTAATTGTCAAAAATGGTACTTACGATTCCATCTCCAATATTCCTGATCACGCACGGCAGGAGGGCAGTAGATCCCGTCTGGGAAGTGACTACGGTGTTGTTCTCAGTAGCGAAGTGCTTTTCCAAGGTGCTGGTATAGAGATCTTCCAATGGAGGGAAGGAAACTGTAAGCTCATTGGATTCAACGTGCTCCGTTGATGGCTGATTGGTTGAACCTGAAAAGAAGTATCCGTAAGTTTAGTTATAGTTTACGTAAACGAATGGAAACGACCCGTACGTTCGAATAGAACAAAGGAGTATGACAGACCTTACAATTTATGTCATGTTAACATACAAGTGTTGTACCTGTATATTTTTTTTAAATAGTTTTGTAGATCATACTCCAAAAAAATACACTCCTATTAACAATTTCGGGTATTAGTAAAAATACCATGTTACGTCAAAGATTATACCGTCATACATTAGAGCGACACCTATAATAATCTACGAAAACGATTGCACTGCCATAATAACTTGAATCGCACTAAGAAATACTGCTAAGGCTATATACAATTTCTCGAACTTATGTACTGGAGCCTTCGGGCCTGATAATGAATCCTCCCTTAAATTGGAAGAAAACCAGAACCTTCCTTCCTCCACTACTTAGTAAAATAAAGCATTTAAACATATGTACTCATACACATAACTCATATATGTTTCAAGCTTATATACCTATATTATTTGTTGTTTCTATGTTATGCTAAGAACGTATATGATGTATACTTTGAAATGAAAGTAATGCAATACTCGTTATTAGAAGCGCTAAGAAAAAAAAAGTAATAATAATTAAAATTAATTAATAGAAAATTAACACAAATTTAAAAAGTTTCGTTGAGCGAGGAAACCACCAGCTTCGGGGTCACTGGTACTATCAACCAGGTGCCAACTAAAATCTTTAATATTAAATTTATAATGTTAATTGTTTAATGTACTATATACACATTTTTGAATGTTTGGTAAATAAAAATCTTTATAGCGTTCAAAATAAACGTTTTTATATAACTCTAATTAATAACGGGCGTAATTAACCCTTTATAATTATCTTGAAACAGTATATTCGGTTAAAGTTTTAATATATTAAAGAAAATATCAAATTTTAATTTTGTTTGCTTTATGCTTGAAGGGTTAGTTAGGTCTATGACTTTAATTAAACTTAATTATATTAAAATAATATTGTTTTAAAAGTTTTACTATAGACTTTGATACTTAAATTTATGTTTTAGTTTTAAATTTTTGAAAAAGTTTAATAATTTAGCATTACAATTCTCAAATATACTTAAGAAATATATACAAAAATTGATGTGAAATTTAAAAATCTATATTTCTGTAGCTTAATAATAGTAAGGAGTATTCAGAGTCCATACTAGACACTCGTATCAATACGATTTTCATAGTTGGGTGTCATAATAATAATTTATTTGCAAGAATATGGTACAAAAATATTATGGTGGTGCAATCTAAGCTTCGCATACTCTGCCACATATAATGGCGTGCAAATTTATCTTAAAAGGTAAAAAGCACAAATCAAAACAAGGAATTGCGTCTTATTGGTTTGACATGTATATAATATATCAAGAAGGTTCTGGATTTAAATTACGGATCCAAACCGTTAGAAAATTTGTTTATTTTATGAAATATTGTTCGTTTTCTGCGTCAGGGGCAATCTTATGCTAACTAATTATTAGTACTCGCGTATAACAGTAGATAAGTTTATTACATTTTTTATAAATTCAATTCTTTAAAAGTAAATGTTAAAGAATTCAATTGTACTAGTGATATGATGTCCTTATAAAATGCGATGCTAAAGAAAATGTCGGCGATTGACTTTATGGGGTTTTAATTCCGATGATTTAGGAAATTGGCGTGATTATAAAGAAACTTAGTGGCTAAATTAAGAAACTTAGTGAGCAAAATATACAGCCTTGCCTAGTACAAATATTTTGTTGTAATAGTGCGTATAGGATAGATTGACTGACGTGTCTGCGGTATTTGTGGTTACAATACAATCAGTTTCCATTCTATCCGAAATCGTGGTTATCACATTTAAAAGTGTTTTAAAACGATCGTTTAGCGTTGCCATACAAAACGTGCCATTGTACTAACATACATTTTTAAATCTATTTTTTCAATACTCGAATCAAAACGACTAACATAGGAAAAGACTGACAAAAGGCGAACTCCATGTCCACAACATTCTAATCCAATATGCATTGACACGACGTGTTGACAAGCGACATGATGCGTCATGGTATTACCGTTTGTTCAATCACAATGAAAAGTACGGTTTTGTCTTTTGTTCGTTGTATACTCTCACCCCATGTACTTTTATGGCATCTATTAATAGTTCAATTTAGGCTCAAATCTGTAAGAAACAACTAAGCAAAATTTTTAGTCAAGGATACATTCATCACACCTATTATTATTAAATTCCATGCTGTATATACTTAATGAATTTAATAACAGTTCTTCAATGAACTTTTTATACATATTTGAAATTAAACAAAAATACTTTACAATTTTCTGAACCTACATAGTAATAATAATAATTAAAAATTAATAAATAGAAAATTAAAACAAATTTTAAAAGTTTGATCCCTGTGGATTTTGTCCCTGTAATGCTTTTCCTCGCTGTAGTGAGATACTTATTCGTTAAGCGAGAAAAGCACCAGCTCTGGGGTCACCGTATTTAATTAACGCCTGTGCAATTGAAACCCACGGCTCAAGAGTCTCTACTTCAAAGGGAACAAAATCAAAGTTAAGACATTTATATTTGAGCCGTTTATTATTTTCCCCCTGCTCTGCGGCCGCCCCAGAATTTTTGCTTTTCCGATGGAGGTCAAACGGGGCTCACGTGTTTACACAAGTATCATCCCATACTAAAGCCATCCTCCAAGGGATCAACGACATCCGATCCGGCCGCTTGACATCGTCTTTAGCGATGCCTAATAATACTAAACCACCTAATTCACCGTTAAATCTAATATATAAAATTCTCGTGTCACAGTTTTCGTTGCCATACTCCTCTGAAACGTTTTTCGTTTCGTTAACGTCCAAAAAAATTTTTGTGCTTATCCGGTATCTATGAGAATCGGTCAACATCTATTTTTATCCCCTAAATGTTATTTTTTATTTTTTAGACAAAATTTTTAATTTCTATTTTTTATGATACAACATTAAAAAATACATACAACCCCTAATTTTCACCCCTCTACGATCAACCCCTATTTTTTATTATAAATGATATACATGGCAAAACGACGTTTGCCCGGTCAGCTAGTATAATCATAAAACCTAAAAATATATTAGGTTTATAAACAAAATTGTTAAATGTTATAAAAACAAAATTGTATAATTCGCTTCAACTCTTAAGAGAATTGAAACCTCCGAAAGGGGTTCAATTATATTAAAAGCGCTTTCAAGAATCTTTTTGAAAAGTAAGACAAAAACATGGACATTCATTCAATTTGAAATGAAACTCTCGGGTATGAGTTGGATATTTCGCAATAAAGTTATGATTTAATTTCTAAGATTGACCTGTTAAGGATGAGCATGAGGGATGTGTCAAATGTCAAAGTCACAAAATGATTAAGTTTTTAGTTGTTGAACGTTTTTACCCACGAGCACAAAGTTACCATTGTTATACTCTTCATTAAATTAAGTTTACATATGACTGGATTCATTTGATTCATCATAGTAGGTACCAGTAAGAAGGATTTATGGCATAATTTCAGAAATTTTCGGAAATTAATTAGATATTATTAAATTAAAGTATTTTATGTTTTCTGTCGACATTATTATAAAACATAATTTTATGTTTTGAGTGCTTATCAGCAGTCGTAATCAGCGAAGAATACTGCCCTTTTTATTTCATGCAAATTCAAATTCAAAATCATTTATTATTATATATTTTTGTTTGTAATAAATGTTAAGTCTATGTCTATGTCTATTAATTTAGGTTACACGATGAACACTTATGAACGTCAATAAAGAAATACATAATAAAAGCTTCTTATTTTACATTTACCGCCAGTTCTCAAATCAAGAGCGTAGTACGGGCGAGAAGAACTGGCAATGAATCATGCATAATGCATGCATTCAAATATGCTTTCAACATTAAATTAAATTCAAGTAATATCTTTTAAAGAAGCTCTATTTCAATATTTAGTAATTGTCTAAATAATATTAAATAAACTTTTGTTTAAGTCAATTTTACTCTATCATGTAATAGCTTCCGCAGTTTCAACTTCTTGAGATTTTTGGCAACATATTATATTCCGACAGCTAACCTAAAACCATAATGGTAATCCTGAGTGTATTCTCTTCAAGAGGGTGTTAAAAAATTCTGTCTACTGTAGTAGAGATATCAAACAATAGCTTAAATATACAATAAAAGACAAATCTTGACCCATTTCGCAAGTGGTTCATTAAGGCTTTTACGGTGCGCCTTTCCGTTGACAAATCCTCACAATAGAAGAAGTTTTCATAAGAGTCCTCTTCAAAAGACTGGCGGATGTTATAAAAAAATCATATACTATCCCGTTTTCTTTAGTTAGATAATAATAGCATTCTCAAGGAGTTCTTCAGGCATCAGTTGTTATTGTAGCGTTTAAAAATCCGTAGCGGTTATGGAAACTAATTTTTACTTTTAATTTTAGGTAATAACTGTTAAACTGTCTCTGGAGAGGAATAGATGGAGGAAGCAAAGAACAGATCCAAATAGAAAGTTGAGGAAGAGGCTTTTACTTAAAAGGGATCCATATAGTAGAACACGAAGAAATGGAATTAACGAGTTATTGTTAAAGACTAACATCCATTTGATTTTTTATTTTTAATAGTATGGAATTAAAGTGGATTTATTATTATTATTTCAGATTAACTGTAATTCTATATTGACGTAACATAAAAAATGGTAACACGACTGCTACGACCTCAAAACCCACGTTCTATTTCCGGTCTCTAGAAGGTACTTTAGTCATTATAGAATTTGGCCAATGTTTAAACAAAATTAAATTTGTTAGAGCAAAGTAACACATGGATAAAACAAAACAAAAGCTATAGTAACACTATTAACACTAGTGACACTACTAGCGACGTATCGCGGCTTACAAGCTGAACTCTTGAAGCTGAAATAAATATAGCCGACGATACTAAACGATAATACAGCACTTTAATGGTAAGAAATTTTGAAATCCGTCCAGTGGTATTTTGAATTGCTCCCTAACAAACAAATATTACAGTAACAAGTAACGTAAGTGGTATTTTGTAACTTTAAATTCTAATAAATATATATTAATATTTTAATATAATCGTTCCTATATGAAGAGCTGGTGCTTTCCTCTCTCAAGAATGAGTATCGCAATCAGCGACAAGGTACACTCCCACAGGGAACAATTTAAAAAAATAAGTTTTAATTGACTTTTATTATTTTTATTAATTTATTAATTTTTAATTATTAGTAGTGTTCCTATGTAGGTTAAGAATATTGTAAATACTATATATTTGTGTGTTAGAAATAAATATAAAATTTTAATATTAGTTTATGTACAATAGTTGTATTTTAAGACAATTAATTTAAATAAAATACTCGTATTCTATACTTATTTATCCCGTTTGGTTAAAATATAAGGGAATCCACTTGATCGTTTATATCTACAATTCTAACATCTCGTACATAAGCAATGTAATCTCACAGCTGGGACCCAGCGATTGTTATTTTCTGCTACGCGCCCGGAATTCAAATCCTTTATAACCATAATTAGGAAGTGAAAAAGAAATATAACAAGATACAATCACATTTTAAAGTAAGTTTATATCTTTGATGTATTATTTAAGAGAAAAATATAGTTTTAAACACTTATTCACAAAATCTAAGTGTCTTTCTGTCAAACTGTGTTTACGCTAAGACAAAAAGCAAATGAGTACTTTAATTAATAGGGTGAAATGATTATTTTTTTTATAAAAGGGTTATAATGTAAAGCTATGTGTTTTAAATAACATTATTTACATCACAAATATTAATACTACAGCAAAAAACGTTTTTAACGATTATAAATTATTTAAGATAATTTATTGATATTTTATAGGTGCAACAAACTCAAGGTGCCATAATCACTTTATTTATCAATCTAATTGCTGAATTAAGAATTAATTGCTAATAAAGAGAACTTTGGGGAATTGGACTAAGTAATAGATATTTATATGTATATACTGTGCTGGGTTACCAAGGAATATTAGCTTAGCTATGTCATCAGCATACGTGTACGGCGTGTACGAAAACTGTCTCTCAAAGTAAAATTTAATAAGTTTACAAGGGTTTACACTATATCTCTAAGAAACTAAATACCTTCTTTTTAAGCGCAAATTCTTTAGTTTATAAAATAAGTATTTTAGTATTATCACATGTTCATTATATCTGTATGTTGGCTGATATCGTTAAATGGAGTTCTTTCTTTATCTTGGTATAATAATATACCTTTGTCTTTCAATAAAAATACAAACATATAGACGACATTAATAGTAATAAAATATAATGTATTATTATTAATGTCGTATATGGGTATTGTATTTATAATTATATAGACCCACCACGGGTAAAGCCTCCTCTAAGGCATTCCACAATTTTCTTTCTTTTCTTTTAAACATATAAATATAGTAACATTATTGTTAGTCACAGGCTGTTCTTAACCTAGCCAGTTTTCATTTTAGTGTTTTTAGTAGGAAAATAATTTAACGTTTTTAATGATTCTAGTGAACTTATAATATGTTATATATGAGTAATGAGTATATACCTTCTCCAGCTCCTATTGCAGTGTGGACGAGAAACACAACGATGCAGAAGCATCGCTGCCCCTCCATCGGTATTGGATCACGGGCAGAGAGCCTGAAATAAGAGAGAAAAAATTATTGATTTTACTTAAAACCTTTTTGATAAAAAAATCAGATCAAATCAGTCGTAAATAATATTTCTTTAAGCTATAAACAATTTAAGTTTGTATAGAAATTACTTGAATCATATTAGCCTTCTCTGATCTCAATGAGTTCATCAACCACATTGTAAAGCCATTGCACCGTAATTACTTGAAGGAACGTTTCAATTTATTCACAATATCGAAAGCTGATCTGATAAACATTAGCCTATATACCTTAAGTATTTTTTAAAAAGTATTCAAATAAAAATATTTTTTAATTATGTGAATGAAAAATGCCTAAAAAGAGAGTGTTAGATTTGTAACATACGTATTGTTTGTTAATAAACAATATACTAGAAGTAATAAGAGACGGCTTTTTAACGATTTTATAATTTACAAATTTTTTTTTAAATTTGTCATATAAACGATAATAATAATAATAATGCTAGTGATACATAATATACTTGAATAAATTACAGAATTAGGTATGGGTATGTAGTGTCATTTTATATTATGTCTCGCAATTCGGCGTGCCTTTTGGCATAGGCCTCCTCCAGCTCTCTCCACTGTGTTCTATCCTCTGCGATTCTGGTCCAGTATGGTCCCAAAGTCAGGCTGATGTCGTCTTTCCAGCGTGATTTCAGGTGATCCTGACGTCTTGTCCCGTCTCTTGGGTACCATAGAGTCACTTGTTTGCTCCACTTGTTTGCTTTGCATCTTAGCATAATATGTCCTGTCCAGTTCCATTTTAAGTGATCTATATGCGTTAATATATCCTTGACTTTGGTTTTCTGTCTTCGTACTTCTGATTTTACCACTTAGCCGATATAAACGATAGATTCTTTTAAAAATCTTATGAGATGAAGATGAACGCGGAAAACGACCTAAATTGTTCTTTCGGTGGTTGGTTATGACCTAAATTGGCAAAAGCATTGCCGTAAAAAGTAAAATGTGTGATAAAAAGGCTCTCATAAAATGCCTGTTTTCACACAACAAATTATATCAAAAGAAATTCTTCGGATTTTTTCCGGTACCTTTTGTATCGATAATTCCATTGTATCCTTCAATTTCATCAAAGGCAAATTTTATGTCCGTTATAATTTTAAAAAGGTTATTGAAAGAGTAATATAAGGCCTTGATGATTAGTACAAAATATTATTTTACTATAATTTCATAGCTGATTTTTTAGCACATTGTTTTGAAAAGAAGTATTGGCCTAGTGGGTTGGGCGTGCGAGATTCATCCTTGAGGTCGTAAGTTCGAACACGGCTATGCACCAATGGACTTTATACATACGCATTCAACACACACTAAAATAAAAAAGTCAACGGCGTGTGTAAGGCACGGAAGGTGAAAAGATCATGAAACGGACACAAAATGCTGACGCCACGGCCAAAGGTTGTAGCGCCACTGTTTATTAAAGTTTTACAGAGTCCGAATTACTTTTAACATCTAGATTATACGTCAAGTTTTAGCTAAATTACATTTTTTTCTGTGAATTTGTGCATACTTTGTGACCAAATTTTAATTTGTTTCCACCAGTTCTCCTTAATAACATGCTTTTTAATAACATCTCTAATGTTATATTAATGTTAACTGTATAACACGAATTACTTTATTTACCTGACGATCTTTAAAATTTCAGTCTCTCTCTGATCAGCGTAGCTGAAAAGCACGAAGATCAGCTCGCTTAAACCTCTTCCTTTATTACTACTTATTTGGAAGAGACTTTATTAGACATATATGTACTTTAATTTGCTGGGACTATATTATTCCAGATGCCGAACCACCTGGTGTCGCTGATTTCTGAACAATCAATTTGCATAGATTCTCCAGGCACATTCTGGGTGTATCATTTACTGGGGTAATGAAGCTTTTTCAAAACCACGTTTGTTTTCTGCTTTAGCCCATACGCCGGACAGTCCAGCAGCATGTGCAACGATGTTTGTTGTTATTGCAGTAGCACGATGCCCCGGCCCGAAGTTTAAATCGCTCTAGATATCGTGCAAAAGGACCCTAAAATATATAATCGCTAAAAGGATATCTTGGTCAGAGGATACAATTTCTTTCCTCTGACAGCATTTATGTATATACTTTTAGTATCTAATTTAAAATAAGAGAATTAAAGTACCTTTAAGAATAACGATTCTTTCACATTGTTCCAGTTAGTTTCACGAAAGTTATTTAATAAGCAGTCACCAAAGTTTGAAGCGGATGCAATTGTTCACTTCTGTCGTGAACAAACCCTTTGAAACATCAACGTTTGTTCTCTTTGAAGAAATAAAAGGAAAACTGAAGTGAAAATGGTAACTTTTAATGAACTAAACAAAACTATT
This sequence comes from Pieris melete, assembly GCA_963693345.1. Classification (NCBI taxonomy): domain Eukaryota; kingdom Metazoa; phylum Arthropoda; class Insecta; order Lepidoptera; family Pieridae; genus Pieris; species Pieris melete. Next base: position 511,962 of record CAVNZK010000020.1, read on the forward strand.
GCTAGAATGAAATATGCATGCACTAGGTATACAAAGCTTTATGAAAGTGTAGTTGTAGATAAGTGTGATCTCATAGCCATCAGCCACTATAATTTTATTGGAAAATTCGGCCAAGGAAGCTCACGATGGCAGAATGCTTGTGACTCCGTTGTCGTTCCTCAATTGTGGAACGATGGACATCGGTGATATTGATGGAATTAGAGTAACGCCACGAAGGTCTAGGAACTGCGGGCATTAGTACTAGAAATGGAAACCTATTGCTGAAAAATTTGGGATGATGTCAGGGATAGAGAACTGATTTGGATTCGATACTGATAACCTGCTGTAATCGGTTTCATTTAAAAAATTCACTTTAGTAAAATTAACTTAAACTTAATGACTGTTTCTGTTGACGCGTATTTTAAGGTAGTTTTTCCGGCACCATCACTATGCGGAACCAGCTACTCACTGAAATATTTCTGAACTAATTCGAGTCCTTCCAGAAAAGAGCGTACCAAATCTTAAAACGCTGGCAATGCACTTGCGAGCCCTCTGGCATTGAGTGTCCATGGGCGGCGGTATCACTTACTATCAGGTGAGCCTCCTGCCCGTTTGGCCCCTGTTCTATAAAAATATGGCCTTTTGAATTGAGATAGTATTACTATTGGTATGTTTGAGGATTGTATCATGACATCAATGTTCATAACGTCTGACTTGTAGGCGGAATTGTGAGGTCACCATTAAGTAATTAGCGGTTACTGAGAGGATGTTACTTCCATAAGATGCGCCTATCTGCTATTCGTGTGATCTATGGTTGAATAGTTCATATCTTTATTATATTTTGAATTTTTTGTGTACAATATATTTGGTTAAAAAGTATTGCTTTATCTAGAATGAACTTTACGGTATACTGTACGTTGTGAAATAGAAGATTTCACAACGTACAGTACAAGATTCGAAGAAATTTTAAGAATATTTTTAAATTTCCTCCCTATTAAAACATATAGATTTTTTTAAATATTTTTGAATTATTTTGTGTATAATATAATTGGTTAACAACTATTGTTTTATCTAGAATTGAACTTTACATATTATACACTGTCAAATAAAAGAGTCCAGAATATATTAGGAAGATTTTTCATTTCGATTAAAATACTTTGTTTAAGTCATATTTTCAATGGCATTTGACAGATATTTGATAATACAATGGATTGTAATTATTCTAATAATTTCAAAGCGTTAGAAATACCAACTAAATTTAAATTTGTTACAAAATGTACATTGATATCTGAATTGCCGAAATTCCATTGGGTGTTGAGTTCCAGTGTAAAATTACTGACAATTTTGATTATAAATTTTGATTGCGCGGAATCAGAAATTGTGTGAAACAGGAAATTGTTTGAGAGCGCTTTGTTTTATTTACATCTCAAAATTATTTGATCAACCAGATATCGTAATTAAGAATTAATTTGTATGGAATTTCGCATTGATAAAGGGTTAATCTGCTGTTTGATATAATTTACAATTTATACCGTCAGCTGTATATTAACCGCCGCGGCCGCTCATTATTTAATAACTTAATCTAAGTAAATAATTAAGTAAGAAACTATATATTATTTAACTGACGTTATAGCATCTTTAACGACGCCAACATCGTCCAATTATAAAATGCAACAGGCTCAAATGGTCCCAACCATTCCCGAGTCCCTGGACTCACAGCTTGGTGGCAGGAGAAAACCCGGCAAATCGAGGGTGCGTTGGTGGGATGGAGTTGTCAAGGACCTCGTAACATGGGGTTTCAAAGCAGGACGCAAGAAGCACTAAATAGATTGCGGTGGCAAAATATACTTAAGAAAGCAAAAGCCCACGAGGAGCTGTATAGCCATGGATGATGATGATGAAATTGCATGATGATGATTAAATAAAAGGTCATTTAGCAAGAAGGCTCTAGGCTTCGTTGCATCGTTTACTTTTGTAATTATTATGAGTATTGTGGTGAGAAGAAAGAAATAAAGAAAAACTTTATTATACATACTAAGGGAGGGATATTTAGAAATTAAGAAAGTGCACTAATCCCCAAACTAGGCTTCCCTATGTCGTGGGGTCTATATAACACTTACATTTTATAATTAAACTATTTTTGCAAAAAAATAATACTTTCCGTTTCTATAAAGTTACTCGCAGCAATGTTTATTGCTATGCGTTTTGTTTGCGATGAAATTTATTTCATCACAAATAGACTTGGACGTAGCTAATGATTTTTTAATCAAAACTAAGTATCTTTGGCTATTGTAAATAATACCGATAAAAGTGAATGACTATATTGATAGTACAAAAACTAATTTCTTAGTCCTTTTACGATCTAATACATTAGGTTTATAGCCATCTCAAAAGAAGTACGTAAAGCAGAAAAGAATTTGCTCATTTTATTATTCTGTTACAGTAATAGTATGATAATGGATTCCTTCCTGGACACATTTTGTCACGGGCTTGGCTAAAATATATTCCTTAATAAATAGACAGCTATGGAGCTGTTAATGTTATTATTAAGATAAACCTTAATGTACTAAGTCTAAATGTTTTTATATTACTACGAGCTTGTCTGAAGACAAAGTCCTTTCGATAATTTAAAATGTGAGCCGGCAATGTCTTGCTAGCCTTCTGGCAATGTAAGTTTCCATGGGCGGTGGTATCACTTAAAATTAGGTGGCCACCCGGTTGCCCCCTGTTATATAAAAAATGTGGAAGCAAAAATTTTGGCACTTCATTATGAATACAAAATTAAAAAGTTTAAAGAAATCATCTTACGTTGAACATATGTTATACAAGTTAAAGCTTAAGAAGCAAGTAGATTATTGATATAGTTCTTTGCGTGTTTCAATGGTACTCTATAACTACCAATAACGATAGATAGCATTAGCAATCCTGAAGTTTTTGCACTTTTATTATCTAATAAAGGCAAACGGGCAGGAGGCTCAACTGATGTTTAGTGAAATAACCACCCATGGACACTTACATTGCCAGTAGCTCGCACATGCGTTGCCAGCCTTTTAAGAAGTGGTACGCTCTTTTCTTGAAGGACCCTAAGTCGAATTGTTTCGGAAATACTTCAGTGGGCAACTGGCTCCACATAGTTGTGGTGCGCGGCAAAAATAAGTGGTGGAACGAGGTACGTCGAGGTGATACGGATGGTATTTGTATTCTGCCTTGACGTCTGATAATGAAACTCAGCTTATTATTCTGAACACTCTCCATCGTAAATGCGGTATAAATATATTTTGTGTTAGGTCCGTAGAAAACTTATCTCGCTACTAAAGCTCAATGTTGATCTTAAGCTTAGGACGTCAAACTGGAGAAAGGAGAAACGACATTTTCCAGCGATACTAATTAGCTTTACTTTAATTAAAAGGGAATACTGTTCATTTCAACGAAAACTTATCAAAACAACTATCGTAAGGTTAACGTTTTTATTGGTTCGTTAGGTCTGAGACCCTAGTTATTTAAAATAAACAGCCTAATTAGTGAGAGCGGAATTAGTTCTTGGTATTAAAAGTGTTATCAATAGGTTAAATAATTCGTTTTGTTTATTAGATTTAATATCTAATTAATAAACATTTTAATTCATTTAAACGTGAATACAACGCGCAATTATTCGTAAAAGTCGGTGTTGCCCAAATAATGCATTAATGCATGAGTGTTTACATCAATAAAATAAATGAATTATACATGAAGCCATAATTCTCGGGCGAACAAACAATAATTTATACTAAAGGAAAAATAGTTTGGTTTTAAAAATTATTAATTGGGTTTATTGTACGATTATATTATGTTAATTGCCCACATCACAGAGTAAATATAATTTGACAATAGAAATGATTACTCCTTGAATACTTTATACTCTATAGCATATACTTTATAGCTATAGCTGTTAATTTAAATTAAATTCTTTCAGTTTATTTCACACACCCTTACACACATTCACACACCACCTCTCATGCTTTAGTTTTATTTTGTTTACTTCAGTTTAGTCATAGAATGTAGTCATCTCTTTGTAAATTTTCTTTCCGCGATCAAAGGTGACTTGTTATCACAGGACTCCCCAGGACAGTCCCATTATATCTACCAACCTCTAACAAACATGGTCAAAATCTGTAGAATGTTAACCCGTAAATGCAATATTGTTAAGATTGTTTATTCGACATAAACTAACTTTATTATTATTTACTTCGTTTTAGAATATCATTATTTAAGTCAAGGAAATTGTCTTAAAAATATATTCGTTGGAAATAAGCGTAAACGTAATTTAATTATTATTCATATTGTAAATTGTATGGATAACATTTGTTTGTAACGAGTTACAAAAATTGGGAAAGAGTATTTACAATTTCTCGCTATCGGATAATATTTCTTATAATTATTGTGAAATTATATTACAAAAACTTGTACGACGTTAAATTGATGAAAACAATAATTGTTAAGTCAATTATTCGCAATTAGGCTGCGTCTCTTCGTGACTTAGCTTCGTCAAGTAATTTTGTTTGGCCTTTATTTTGTGCGATTCGTGCTATTTTTGGACTTTTATAAATTACTGATGTAAACTGCTTCGCTGTCAAAGTATACGAAACTGATGTCAAATTATAAAAAAAGAGTTATGGAAAACTCAAACTTATGTAGCTGACTTTTCATTTGTTTTATTGGCAATACATATTGTATTTAATTATACTCTGATTTTTATTCCGTAGAATTCTGATAGCTATAATTTTTTGACATGTCAGACATTACAAACCTTTTTGGCCGGGTACATTTTTTATTTCAATACGAGTCAACGTCTGACTCTATACAAAAAATGTATTTATAAGTGAATGTATCTAATTTATTAAGTGCGGTGCTCAACATTAAAAGTGGTTTTACGGCGACTGATAATTACGTCCCTATTTCATCACAAACAGAAAAACGCACAAGTAAAGATAAAATTTTTTTAAAGGTTTACTAAACCTGGCATTGGTAGGCAGTAATTAACAGTAATAATATATTTCGATATATTGTATATTGTTCGCGATATTGAAATTCTACGGAATAAAAAATCAGAGTATAGACATTTCTTTGAATAATTATTAATTTATTTTTAATAATATGGAAGACATTAATGATTTAATTTGTTAAACATAAATGTTTAATGTTGAAAAATGACTCGTAAATAAAGTATTCACCATTGGGACATGGGCAGAAATATTTAAGCGTCACACAGTACAATTTACAAAGCAAATGTCTGACTAGGAACTTATCATAAACTAGTATTACTTGCCTGTGACCAATGACCCGTTCACTGATCTCTGGCCATAAAACGCGCCAAAAGACAAATTATCGCATTCATATTACTAAAATAAATTATATTCAAACACAACCTACTTGAAAATAATGAAAATAAAAAGACGCAGTTGTTTCCATATTTCGTATTTCTCTTCGGGAAATGTATGGAAATTTTTGCATTTTTCAAAGAGCGCGTGTTGTATTCTAGGTTACTGAGTTTTGTTGGATTGTATAGTGAATATTGTGGAAACTTAGACTGCAATTTAAAATTCAGTCTCTAGGAATTTGAATTTTCCATGTGGCATGTTTCTTGATTGTTTTTGCAATTTGAAATAAATTTTAATTACACAGAAATTATTTTAATATTAACTTAGAATGAACGTGGAACTGATTTATCCGGCGAAAGACTTTCAAATACGTGCTTATCATCTCTTTCTCTGGACCAAACTTAATATTTCAGGTGTGGAACGAATCACCTCTATAGTAGACTAGAATACATTATTGACGAATAGAAGGGTATTTCATTTAGAAATAATAAATAATGTGACGGTACATTTTTTTCCAACGCCGATAAAGAAGTTTGACTTCAAAAAGGAACATGGCGCGTAACCGAAAAACGTGACGCGTAACGAAAAAATGTTACACTAAATTTTTTTCCAACCCCGATAAAGAAGTTTCACTTCAAAAATCGACAGAAGACGGTCTATCACACGTCCGTAACGTCCAAGCTCCCTAATGGCAAACGGGCAGGAGGCTCACCCGATTTTAAGTGATACCACCACCTATGGACACACACTGCCAGAAGGCTTGCAAACGCGCTGCCGGCCTTTTGAGAATTCGTACGCTCTTTTACCGTACCCTAAGTCGAATTGGTTCGGAAGTACTTCAGTGGTCAGCTGGTGGTGGTGCGTGGCGAAAAATTACTCAAGCAACGAATGAACAAATGACGGTTCATTGACCCTAAAAAAATACCTCAATTGTTACAATAATTTGATTTTGAGAAATTAAGTACATACCTGATAATGTACTTACATGAAATATGGAATTGAATAGCACTTGAAAAATGAGAAAGATTGATTTTTGAGTTGACTAGATTTCTATGATAGCACATAATGTCCGTCATCAAATACAAACTCACTCACGGTGTAAATATAAAACAATGACGTGTAAATCAAAGGACACAACGACTTTTAAAAACACATTAGATATTTTATAAACTGCAGCTACAGTCTAATGTGTAGCTACACAATCACAAACATGGAGGGTAACCGCAAATAATTACGCAAGTTTGTAACCCACAACTAAATCCATAAATAAAAACGGAGGGAAAACAAATTATTGGACTCGCATTTCGTGATTGCCTCAAAATTGTATCATTAAATCTGATAAAAGCCAAAAGGCTGTTAAAAAATAAAAATTTAATTACAGCTTTGGTTTTCAAATATTATGTTGGTGAATCGGTCTAGTATTTATATTATTATTGGTTGTTCGCTATCCTATCTAGGTTTGTGATGCAAATAAATTGTTTATTAGTTATAATTCCTTGAATAAACGGGTTAAAATATTAAAATAACACAGTAACAGCGAGTTAAGTCGTAAACGACGCAAAACAAGTTTGACAAACAACGTATCAAAACAAAATTTATTACTCTTGTTGTCAACAGAAGCTCAATTTCAGCTTGACGTTGGTGTCCGGATCTGTGCACAGGTTACACAAACCTAATAATCCGCTCGGGTTGCATGTCAAAGAAATCAGTCAGATTTAAGAAAATTTTATCAAATATTTTTATAGAATACTAGCTGACCCGCCAAACGTTTGTTTTGCCATGTATATTATTTCTTAGAAACATTTTTTAGTTCAATAAAAATAACTATCTTCAATAATAAAAAAGGGGTTGATCGTAAGAGATATGAAAATTAAGTGTTGTATGTATTTTTGTATGTTGTGTCATAAAAAAATAGAAACAAAAAATTCGTCTAAAAGATTAAAAAAAAAATTGGGTTGGATCACTTGAGCGATCGGCGATAGAACGTTAGTTACTTAAACAAATTGGTTTTCCTACAATAAAGTTTGCAAAAGAGAGTGCATGAATTACAATCTAGCCAATACAATTATTAAGGCAAATAAGTAATATTATGTCGAGTTAATTTTCTACAAAACTATTGAATAGCTTGACGGCGCATCTGTCGACGTCAGACATCAGGTTGACTTTTAGCTGTCAAAGTCAGCCTAGCGAAGCGTCATTGTCGATGGTTGTGAGAGCGGCCATCTTGAGACACGATTGTTCGAGACGGCGCTCGCACACCACGCTTGTGACGAATCGCTTTGCAACTTAGTGATAGTTTAATGAAGTGTTATAATTAAGTTGATGTCGTGTTGCTTAGACTGTACATTGCTCATTTGACTGTGTATTTCGATTAATAAACCCTGTGCTGATTAAACAACCGTAATTGTAACAAGGACTTGTGATATTTCTGCTTACGCCCACCTGCCTACCTACTTACCCACATACATCACACAAGATGAGTTGTGATGAAGGCCATCTTGACCCTACAAGCTTAAACTAAGGTAATGTTTATTATTAGTGTTGTATAATGTTTTGACATTATGTTCGTGTGTCCGAGATACCGCACTTGCACTACACTAGGCTTATTAACTCAAAATGTTTAGTTCTCTTGAGACATCTTCTTCCAGTTGTGTCAAGAAGTTTAGCCTGTGAGCTAAGGCAAACCGTTTCTCTGTATTTAGGACTGTATCCACATTAAGATCCTTTTGGATACTTTAATTTTTAATGTACCATGTAAAACTTAAATGGCGATGGGCTGGAAAAGACAAATGGAGTAAAATTGTGACATGATGGTACCCTAGGGAAGGCAAAAAGAGTAGAGGAAGACCAGATATGAATGGAAAAGGTTGGAGGATGCCTTAATGCTGACTGGCAAACAGATCTGCAGAAATCAAGCATCCAGAAGTCCAAAGAACCAAATATTATAAGTTTTTTTTTCAACCTTCTAATATCTCGTTTTTCGATCGTAATTCGATCGTCTCGTAATTCGATCTGAACAAAAGGCTATATTATTATTATGTAAAAAAAATGAATACTTTTTTTTTAACCAGCAGACTTAAAAACTACAGTTTATAATATCGTAAACTGTCAACATTTTAGGACATTATTTAGTTTTTATCTAAATAAAACATAAATTTAAGTAATATGCAATAGCCAAACCTGGATTTCAATAGTTCAATAAACGATTATTGTTGTCAAAGGCACTAAACGACACAAGTTAACGGACAGCAAGTCAACGAAGCCCGGAATAAATTAGTCAAACTGTGGTCTAAACAAAACAAACATTAAATTGAGGGTCGAAACCAGGAATAGTTTGGAAAGTTTTGACCATAATAGAGGTGTTTCAAACTAAACAACTTCAGTATTTCAGTATCTTTATTATTTTAATTCGTAATCCTACTGCAAACAAAATAAAATCAGTGGTGCAACAACCTCTTTAGGTCTTGGCCTCAGAATTCTGAATCTGTTTCATAATCATTTTTAAATCTAATAGGCAAGTAGGTGATCAGCCTCCAGTGCCTGACACGTCCGTTTCCTCACGATGTTTTCCTTCACCGTTCGAGCAAATGTTTAATGCGCACATAGAAAGAAAGCCCATTTGTGCACAGCCGGCGATCGAACCTACGACCTCAGGTATGATAGTCGCACGCTGAAGCCAACACTGCTTACCACACTACCATGAAATGCACTGTTATAAAAAATGCAGTATTCATAATATATTGTCATAGAAATCACCCTTATGGAAATGAGCAATGTCCAGCAATAGCCACACATCTATGAATTATAATTAGTACAAATCACGCCATTAGATACGCCAATTACTTGAATATTGATTAATATCTATAATAGAGCGCTATTGATCATTGCGGGAATACAATCAAGGCTATTAATATCTTAGGAAATGATTCAAAGAGACGTTTCATCATACATAATGCTATATCTACAGTATATGTTACAAGGTATCTTTTCTAAAATATATTACAATGATGGTAAACATAATTGTTACTAAAATTAAAATAATTGAAATAATAAAAATACTACACAACCAATTTTTTGCTTAACAATAAGCAAAAATAGCGGATTATGTGTCAGATAGGCACTTGCTTTATTTAAATATGATCAGCCACTAGCGAATATATAGAGCTCTGAAAAAGTAGTGTTTATTCTGTTATATTTGCGAATAATTTGATTGAGAGGTGCCTGAACTCCTAGGTTGGTTTTGGCAGACGAACTTTGGAAAATTTTGCTGATTTTGAACCTTGGTAATAATTAGGGACGATAATTATGCACGCCTCGGCAGTGCTCTACTCACGACATGTCAAAAAACCCAGTCTTTCGAAACTTGAATGACTTTTTTCTCACTAATATAACACTTACAGGATAATATGAGTGCACTAAAATCGAGTTAAATAATCTATCTAGTTCATAAAGGCCTAAAACGTAGGCGCGTTCATAATAATATATATATATCAAGTACATATGATATTTTTTATGAACAATTATTTTGTTTAACATAGTAAATAATAACATTAAAATCAATCATTCTTGGACGTCCGTCCTTCTGTGTTTACGGATCCATGTATGTGTATGGTACCATGTATGGCAGAGAAATTGGTCGAAAAATTTACCGTTATTTTCCAGAATACTTTTTTTCTTATTATATAAAGTTATACCCTGGGCTGATTCCTAATTAATATTAGCGTTCTAAGACTGTCGTTTAATTATAATTTGTAAAAAACTAAAATACGACTGTGTATTTGTATATCTATATATACATTTATTTTAGTATTTTTTTTTTCCTCACCTTAGAGTTATGGCGCAACTATATATTTTTTATATTATTGTTTTTTTCAATCATTCATTTTTTTTTTGTTATTATGTTTTAAAAAACTTGAGTTTTTGTTTTAGATTTTTTTTTTAATGAGAATGACCGCTATGAGGCGTGCACTTTCGGATTTTCCAAACTATTCATAATATTCATTCGCCGATAACTGTCTCGCTCACAAATGTGGTGCTACGATTTTTTGTAACTCGTAGAAACAACGTAAAAGTCTGAACATGAGAACCCGAAATTCAATGATTTGTTAGTGAAATTTGAAAGAATTTATCAGAAGCGCGGTTCAGATCGTTTTAAGGCTGTTTGTGTATCATGTTGATACAACACTCAAAATTCCACTAAGCCGGTACAGTCCACTTATTTTGACCAATTTAGCACTTGTAGCGCTCGCCTGCTATAAATTAAGCAGCGCGTGCGTTTTTATATTTCGGCTATTAAAAGCACTGGCTTTGCTTAAACATTTTAGTAATTTAACGGCCTATAAAACGGTTAGGATGCGTCATATGTGAGCAAGCTTTATTTCTTTAATTTATAGCCAACAGATAAAATTATAGTCAATTTAGTACTTCAGTCAAATTGTTCGGTAGTACCAGCTGACTTCCATCATCAGACATGGCGGCAGAATACGAAATTCCACCTGTATCAGCTCGACATCCGTCGTTCCATAACTGAGCGTTTTTAAGGCAGTTTTTGCGCACCACCACCATGTGGAACCAGCTGCGCAGTGAAGTATTTCCGAACCAATTTGACTTCGTTTTTCAAGTGCGCATCATTTCTTAAATTCCGGTAACTGACTCGCGAGCCCTATTGCATTGAGAGTGTCTATAGTATCGGTATCATAAAAAAAGCCTCTAGTTAATAAAGCTAATATTATAAAAATATGGAGTGTTCTAAATGTTCGATGAATTGTTAGTTAAATATCACTTTGTTTGGCTACTGGCTACTTAATAATAGATTAAGTGCCAAGTTCTGTAAATAGTCGGTTATCATTATGGTTATAACGAGAGTACAAAAATGACTAAATTGTAAAGAGTTCCAACGACTATTATAAGTTCTAACTCTAACTAGAAAAGCTATATAAAATATATTTACATCTTGTAGCTCTACAACTCTTAAGCTTTTGCTTCTTCTGTGTGATTAATATCATAGACTAACATTAACATTAACATAGGAACATTAAGAGAAAAATCCAATTTCAATTGTGGCACATAATATCTTCAAAATTGTAGTTTTATATATGCTTTGAGTTGTATTGAGCGTTTTATTCACTAACACAATTTCCCATAGAATAAAATAAACTATATGTGCTCCGTCATTCGACGCGACAAAGACATAAAACTTTATGACATCTAGAAGTGCCCTAAACGATGCGTTCACATTTTCATCTCCGTTTCGTATAAGCTGACTCATATATAAAGCCTTTGTCCCGGATAAGCTTTACTATATAGCTATATTTCGTCACTATATAACGAACGTAGACTAGGTTGGATTTTTGGGGTTAATATGCTTCTATTAGATATATAAAGGAACCCTTAAGCAGTTAATTCTTCAAGTATTAACGATGATTATAATCCTTATACAAGGCCTCATTTCTAAGGCGATGAAAAGTCAAAAGCCAAAAACATTTATTCATATAGGTAACACAATGTACACTTATGAAAGTCAAAAAAGAAATATACATTAAATGCTTCTAATTTTATATGTACTGCCAGTTCTCAAATCAAGGTAGAACGGAAGAGTAGGACTGGCAATAAACTCTCCGCCACTCTTTATAATCGCCAAGTTTTTTGTTTTACACAACGGTTGTAAGGAGCTGCAACCATTACACCATGTTCCACATGACATCTTAAGTAATAAATAATAATATAATAAATTAAAAACAAAGAGTTGTTCTATATCAGCAGGAGGCATGGTGAAATAGGAGCACGCATTTACATTCTCGTGGGAACAACACGCAAATACATATACACCAGTCATTATAGACATTCGAAATCGAAAATTTGATAATAATTCCAAAAGTTTTCAAACTTCGGTCAAGTGAATGGTACATTGGGACGACAATAAATCTCATTTTGCAACCTTGTCCGCAGTCCGGAACATTGTTAAAATTGCAATTAAATTAATTTTATGTCTGTATGGTCGTGAAAAAAATTCCAAAAGTTCTGCAAACTTGGGGAAGTTTTCGATATAATATTTCATATCACGTATAAAATTTGCAACCAACCTAAGTGTACGGAACATTTTTTGTTATTTATTTTATTTTCGATATATCTGTCAAATTTGCAGAACTTTTGGAACGTTTTCCTTCAGTTTAATAAAGAACAACATTAATTTTTAATAACAAAAAATGTTCCGTACACTTAAATTGGTTGCAAATTTGACACGTGATGTAAAATAATATATTTAACACCACTCCAACTTTGCAGAACTTTTGGAATTTTGGTCTCAAGAACTGAGCAAATTATCATTTATTGCATTTTTAACTATGTTCCGGACCGCAGAGCAGGTTGCAAAATTTTATAGTTTGTTTTAATACCACTCCCGACCTTACATCAAAATTTGAAAACTTTTGGAATTATAATGAATTAATTGTCTTGACTGACTGGACTAATAGTCGTCATTGTTGTTGTAATGTTATTCCTTCCAAATGTTGTTTCGGCCTATTCATTACTTAAATAAATAAAACCAACTGGATTTCTTACACAGATGTTGACAGGTCACTGTGGATGCTTGTTGTATCTTCACAGGTTTAGAGTTAGACAAAGTGCTGTCAGTCCTTGTAGCTATGCAGCTGAAGACACGGTACTAGATGTCCTGACTGACTGTCCGGCTACGATAGGTATAGCACTGAACTTGAAAGTAATTAAACAGCTAAAGAGGCATCTTTCTAATATGAGCTGTAAATATACGAAAAGTTTTTAAAAGAAATAAGTAGTACTTTACATCCTAGTTATCAAAGCTATTTACTTAAGTTGTACAATGTACAACTTATTTAATACCTCCGACGACAAAACAGTCGGCGAATTAGGTAGAAGATAAATAAAAAAAATCTCGATCGTCACACAGACGTCTGTATTATAAATAAGTTTTAGACTTTTTTTTTTGTGTAGAACAGGGGGCAAATGGGCAGGAGGCTCACCTGATGTTAAGTGATACCGCCGCCCATGGACACTCTCAATACCAAAGGGATCGCGAGTGCGTTACCGGCCTTTTAAGAATTGGTACGCTCTTTTCTTGACCCTAAGTCGAATTATTTCGGAAATACTTCAGTGGGCAGCTGGTTCCACATATACTACAGATAAAGAATTATGTTAGTAGCATAGCTTTAGATATGTTTCTATCTTTTATTTGAATAAATAAACAGAAAGCTTTCATCTTGTTTTGGTTGATATCTTCCTTGTTTGTATTTCGATTTGATTTGCCAAAATAACTTATTAGAGATTTTAATTGGCTTAGGCCGATTATTTTGTTTATTTTTCGATTAATCTTATTACATATTTTGATTTATTAGGTATTTTGTCGTAAGTATTTCATTACGTTTTTAATTTTGCTAGTTTTATTTAAATAGTATGTGAAAGTGTTTGAGAAGAAATTATTTATATTTCGTTCAAGTTTACATAGGCAACAATTAATTATTAGAATTTAGTATAATTTACGTTTGTTCACTTATTTACCTTATTTTTAACAATTAGAAATGCATTATTTCAAATGCACTTATATTGTAACAGAATTCATTGTAATATATGAATTGTATTGATAAGTGGATATTTAAGAATGCTCGTCCAAAATCGGACGCCAAAATTTTACAGGAATATTTTTAAACACGATGGAATTTTTGCAGTGTCTTTTGAATTTAACACATTTCATACATCATTAACTCTCGGAGACACAAATATTTATTCGATCGTTCTGCCCCAGGACCCGTTATCAGACGTAAGATGATTTTTGGTTGAAACGCCAAGATCTGAGCATAAATCGCAGTGTCTAGACAGTTTTAAGCTCAAAATAAAAGTTTAGGGACTTTGACAATTTGTTAATACCCAGGATTAGACTTTAAACTTACATCTCAACGTCGTGAAATATCTTATTTTCTTAGAAGTAGGGTCGCTAACCCAATGGTTGACCAGTAAAGCGGATTAGTTGCTAATATGTTCCATAAATAAAGTTTTATTAATTTGAGCTGTAACAATTTTGGGATAATTATTCTTTATTACGTAATTAAATGAACTAGGCAAAGATATATCTATATATATAAATATATCTGTTTTTACACCGGCTTAAAATTTCAAAATACACCATAAGCTGACCACATCACCCCAATAACTGACCATCAGATGTACCAAAACCTGACCACTTAAAAACGGCTAAATTAAAAAGAGCAAATTGCTAAATCACCCATAATATTGTTTCAAAAGGTATTTTTAAAGAAAAAATTATGATTTGTCACACAAATATTATATTTTTCTTTATTATTATCAGCACTCAACCAGGAGGAAAGCTGTTGTTTCAGATATATTCTCTATTTCAAATTCGGGAACATGATACAGACCCCGTTTCTGGTATCCAATAATATTACTATTATTGGATTTTTTATTTTTTTTTTAACATCATTAATTTGGTATAAAATCAAATCCTATTTCTCGGGCCATTTCCAGTTTTTGAGTGACTGATGCATGGTATTTATCAATTCTGCCTCTTGAAAAATTTAATCGATTCTGCCAACAAAGAATGCTCCTTCGTACACAAATATCACAAAAAATTTTGTGGCCTCTTCCTCTCTACTTTTTCAGTTTCTGTTTCTTTGTTCCTTAATAATTCTATCCTGTGTTCTAGTTCCTCATCTGATATTGTTTCACTGGTATCACTGGTGTCGCTTCTGACTCTGACTCGTATCTTTATTTTATTAGTTACTTGACAGGTTTTTATTCCTTTTTTTGTTCTTTTAGTTTGTTTGCTTTTCTTGACTTTGCTCTCTTCGCGTACACCTTTTCGGATTTCTATTTTTCTATTATGCTCCTCCTTTTCATTTTCTTTTGCCAACCTATAATCTTGCCATTTTCTTAAAGTGGTGGCGAATGGGAGCCGTTCCTTCTGAGGGCCATATTATTTGGTTTGCAAAAGCAGGACTGACTTGTTTTTGCTTTTCAGCCAAAAGGAGATTTCTTGTAGAATTAGAGGATTGCTGTTGAGCTGCCGGAGATGTTTTTGTTTTTGGAAGATAGCATTCAAAAAGCTTTTTAGGTGACCGAGGCTAGACCCGATTACAAGATCGGGTTGGAGTTTCAGACTTCTTTAATAGATGTAGTGCCTTTGAGAGTGGAGTATAAAATCTGGTGGGAGTTTCTTCCATTTCTGGAAAATATTGTACTATAGAGATCGTACTACTACATCTGGTACACAAAGAATGTACAAGAACGAATACAAAAAGCCATCACCAGCAGCAACCACCACCGATCTCACCAGTTAAAAAAAGGCAAGGAGTCCAGCTAAAGATTACTAAAGTATTGAAGGACAAAGCCTAACCATAAGTTAAATCAATAGCACCAGCCTGGTCAGCCTTTAGAAGTTTATAGTTAGTCGCATATAGAATTAAGCTTTTTTTAAATCTATTTCCCAATTTAAGACTCAACTTCGATCAAATAGTATTTAGGATAATAGGCAAGGTGGACAGCTTTAGGTTAGTACTTAAAAGCGTCGCCAAGGCTTGACCACTCAAGTTTTATTGAAAACATTGCCCTGGTCAGCCTTTGGAACCAAATTACATACAAGGCTGGGATAAAATATATTAGTTACCTAGCTTGATATTTAAATAATTCCAATAAAAAGGTTGAACTTAGTCGGTTCCATAACCTGACCACACTGGTCAGCATTAGGCAATATTACATTTTCGTTGTTCCAATAGATGACCGTCATTAAAAAAACCGTGTTACACAAGAAACGTCATAAAAATTGTTAGTGGTAGCTAGAAACATAACCCATAACCTACTCTGACGTATAGTTGATCAATTAACATCAAAAACATTGAAGATGGATTAGGATTACCAAAGCGAGAACAAATTTTAAATCTTAGCAAAAATGGGAGCACTTACGCGGAGCAATCTTTGCAACAGAAAAACGTCACTTTTTTCCACCAATAGGAAATATCTTCGTGCATGAAATGATAGATAAAGTGTTGCTGTAGTTAAAAAAACTACGACTACAATCGGAAATTGCCATAATTGATTAAAATTTTAATATTGGTACATTTTGGTCAGGTATTGGTGCTTGGTCATCTATTGGGTCAGTGACCCTAGCTGAAAATTACGGCTAAAAATATGGTTGAATATTTGGTTTGTAAATTGTGCATTTATAAACGATTTATTTTCAAGAATATTATTTTTGAAGTTATGAAAAATTTATGAGAGTGAAATTTTACGATACGCGCGCACCGTGACACAAAATTATCAGTATAGGCGTCGAGCGTGCGCGAGTGAGATGGGAATAAGACAATCTACAAGTAAAAAGAAATAGAATATGCGTGACGTTAGCCACTATGCTAAGAATTTTGAATGACCATAAAAAAATTTGTAGTACCTTTTAAACAAATAAAGGAGTTTTAATTATTTTTTCAAAGAAATTTAGCAATGCTTTTTCACAAAGACCTATTGTTACTTAGTTAAAAGGTTATGAAACATACCTAGTTATTAAATTGAATTAATAATATAATAAAATAATAATTATTATTAATATTAATTAATAATTGAATATTATAATAAATATTAAAAATTGATAAATTATTAACGCTAAATATTTATTATTAATTCTTTAATATTTAAAAAAAATAAAAAAGCCAAAGAAGTATAACTTCTTACGCGCGTACATAAGTCCACGCACTATTTATTTTCAGAATAGTTTTTTCCGTAAATTATATGGTTTAATACATCCTAACGTGAAACGATAAACGTGCAACGGCCTATATTACTGTCACTCTGACACTAAACAATTTTATTACGTCCATACTTAAAATAGAGTTAACGAAGGGAAAATATTTCTACAATTGATAATGTAGATAGTCAAGCCTTAATGTACTTATAATTATTTCAGTACGATAATTGGTTTATTATAGGACCATTATTAGAACTTAATCAAATTGTATTGTCAAATTTACCTTATACAGATTTAGCTGTACATCATTTGTTATTTTATATGACGGGGGGAAATAAATATCGTAATAATGATTTATTTAAACGATATTACCTTAATTGAGCATTCAACATGCAACCTACACTTAAAGAGATTTACACACATAATGTTTTTTTGCCATTTTTACTTGTGTCTTGCGCACCCTGAATAATATTACGTATACATGTGAAACGGATATATTTAGTTGCACACTGGCTAAATTAACAAGAATTGCATTATATAACTAGCCATAAGTTCTGCTACAAATAAAAATGCACTTTTTACACTTTTTAATTATTTTGAAGTTGGAACATGTATATTATTTTAAAAACTACTTTCGATTTTGAAACATTTCACATATTTTTTCGTGTAAATTATCAAATAAAACTTATATGAAATGTTTTCTTTGTTTTGTTTCTCATTTCTCAACCATTCAATCACAATGTGCCACAGCGAAACGTGGCAGGGAACAGCTAGTAAGTTATAAGAAGGTTAAGGTTTTACCTTTATTGTTGTATTTTTATTTATTGTTTGTTGTAAATGTTATATGGGAGAAAATAAAATTATTCTTATTCTTATTATCTAGGTATAATGTTCTTAATTTAATTTTTATGATTAATAATTTTTCTATTAAATTAGTATTAAGTTACCGTAAAAATAGTAAATAACCAATAAATGTTTCTTCAGTGTTGGTATATCCACAAACCATATAGCGAGCGATCAGCTTATTTTATAATACATAAATAAGCAAATGGCTTACCGGATGGTAAGTGAAATAGAACTGCTTTAAAGACGCTGAAATGGTTTCATAGAATTTAGTAGCCAGTATTTTAGTGCCAAAAAGCCTGCCTTGGATTGATTCAGACAACTGTTGTTAGCAGTCTCCAGGTAGAAAGAAGACAAAGGGAAGAAGAAGATAACATGGAATTCGATGGAATTCGATGGAAAGACGATTGACGAAGTGTTAATAAAAATTAAGAATATTTTAAATTGTTTAGTCTACGAAGCTAACGAAAAGAGAAACATTGTTGGATTTCAAGTCGGACTAGTCGGTGTAGACTTTTTTGTTATTTTGACACCACTATTACGTTATTATTTAGACAGTACCTATCTTGAAGTTGATGCACAAAATAAATAAATAAAAATGAATCGCAAAATATGCTGGCGAAAAATTCGAAGACGACTGGACATTCAAGTATATTTTTACTTCTTGAACACTGAAGAGTTTGTATGGAGGGAAACATTGGAAAAATATATTATAAATTATTTTATTCCGGAAAAGCGAACTGTTTCGATGGGAAATCATAGCAAAATGTTTCATATTATGTTGGTATGTACCTACTAAAAGCAAGGCTAAGTAAAAAAAAATATATATATAATATAAATGAAAGGAAGTATGATATGGGAATTATATTACGAGTATTAGTTCATATAAGACAAAGTCACAGTGTTTTGAGTTCATTTGTCTTCTTGCGGCTACAGATGGTGTGATTATCAATCTTCAATAGACTAATTTATTAAACTGTCAACATGACATTTGCTGACCACAATCGAAACCTATGATGGAAAATCACTCGTAATCGCTTTGTTAATCTCTATGTATGTATAATTCTCGTGTCACAATGTTCGTTCCCATACTCCTCCGAAACGGGTCGACCGATTTTTATGAAATTTTTTATGCATATTCAGTAAGTCTGAGAATCGGCTGCTATCTTAATTTCAAACCCCTAAGGGATAAGGGTTGTCCACCACAAAAAACATTTTTTTTATTATTTTTTGTTATTTTTTATATTGTTTTTATTCCAGAAAACCGAACGTCTCTGGGGTAGCATAGCAAAATGATCCATGTTGGTTTGTACTTAAAAGGTAGGCTAAGTAAAATCACATTAAGGAGAAACGAAGTTCGCGGGGGCAGCTAGTAATGTTATAAATTTGAGTTTATATCCGTTCTACTTTTTAGCTTTAAGGTAACAAAAGGAATCATAATATCTAAAATATAAGAGAAATTCACAAACCATACGTTCTGTGTTTGCCCTAACCGGAACAATAGATGTTTTTACTTATTGAGAAATTGACAGTCGATATTAAAATTAATTAATTACCCATTAACAAATTAAACTTTAGTAAGTGCAGATAGGACAAATAGGCTTTTTTTAAAGCCAACCGCACTGCGTAACGCAATAAACGGGTATAATTACTTGGAAAACACAATACGAGCAACGACAATGAGTACAATTAAACAGAAAAGTGTAGTGGAAAATAGCGTGCGCTGATAATTACTGTGTTCGAGTGTACGTGAGGCTGAGTGCAGATACGATACAATAAACAATGACATTGTCTAGTTTTATTGATTAACTTTTGTATGTGGTGTTGTGGATTAACCGTGTACTAATCTATGATTTTGTATAGTAGAATTTTATTTGATTATTAAGTAAGGTGCCAGTATTACCTCACTAAAGAAGCGAATAAAATAAAATGTATAGTTGGTGGTGTTGGCTGGTGTTTTAGGTATTTTCTAACAATGTGGATCCCAGTTGACACGGGTCCCGGGTTCGATCCCCGGCTGAGACGAACATCGATGTGATGAGCATTTGGTGTTGTGCTTGGGTGTTTAAATATGTATTTATATGTCCTATCTATCTATAATATGTATGTATATCCGTTGCCTAGAATTGTCTTAAAGAAAAAAAAAAGAAACCAGCACAGAAATCTAAGATACGTATGTATGATGTAAGTACCAATATAGGTATTGGGTATATCATTTGTAGGTATAATCAATCTACATCAGTTGTTACATAGAATGTATAAGAACTTTCAGAAAATAAATTAAAAGAACGCTTTAACAGTGAAATGCCCGAACTTAGCAATTCAAATTAAATCTCAACAATTTGTAAAAAATATTCTTTCCCGAGACCACGCGGTGAATGTTTTTGATATAAAAAGGTTTAAGCGCTCTTTAGGATTAGTCATGTCCATTATAATTGGGGAAATATATACGAAGACAATTTTAATATTTTAGTGAATATTTTATTAGAAATGGTTGTTTTAAATTAAAAGATTTCGGTGTTATGTGAAAGTGGAAGTTACTTTTGACAGAAACTTATTGTGTCTAATATTTGGACACTGGAAAAGATTGTTCATCAGAGAATGTGACTAAATCAAATATATTAATTCGTGACTTGCCCATTCAGTAATAAATTTGATTGAAGGTACATAAACTATTATAATTATATATAACTTAAATAACAAGGTCGCCGGGGCGTATCTTGCGAGGCGTGTAATACGTCATTCTTGAATTAATTTAATGTAATTAATATGTTGTATCTTTTTAGGAAAATGTAAGAGATAGAAAACGTCCCTGGACACAATGGCAGGTTGTAGTAGAGAGAGTACAGGGAGTAGAGAGTATTATGATATAAAAAAAACATAAACTTATTATATTTAGTACATATGGATTTATAAGGGTCGCGCAGAAGTTCATGTCAATTCTTCTGAGCTTACGCTCTTGATTTGGGTCTCGTAGTAAATTCAAATTTAGAACCTTATTTTTTTGAATATTCACCCATATTTGTACACTACATAGAAAAAAATGAACCCTATATGCTAAATAAATTTTGATTTGATTTGACAACATTGTAACCGACACAATTATTATTACATTGGACCTTGTATAAATAAATAAAAATATTATTATATTCTCTTAATTTCGAGAGCTTTCCACCTGTCCTTGTGTGATAATTACTATTCGGTGTGATATAAGCGACACCTATTGTTAGGAAGTTGGTATTTGTAATGTTTTACTGACTATTAACGAAATTCATTTACTGTATTCTCTTGCATTAAGTATATTTTGGACATTGTAATTCGGTCCAGTAGGTGGTAAATTATGTATTATATATAATAATCTTATCACTATTCAAAAAATCTATATCTATGAACAAGGAGTAGAGAATTGAAAATATTCTACAAATTTACTCGGTGTAGAATTCCTATCAGATATCTGGAATTCCATTCGATACCTTCACTCCTACCACAACCATGCGGTAACAGCCATCTGCGGTTACGAGCATCACTAATTTTGCGATATCTGTGAATTCACTCTTATAAAGAAACTTCAAGAAAAATACTGAGAAAAACTTGCAACATTTTTAAACATCTATGATAAAGCAATATAAAAATAAATGCTAAATGCAAGCTAGTTTATTCAAAGAGAAATCTAACACCTATTATCCTCGCTTCACGTAAGTGTTTTATATAAATGTTATGTACATTTTTCAAAGCACTATTTCCTGTACCGCGTGGTATTATGTAACACTTGTCGTTTGACATTTCTCGCATGTCGATTACATAAATAGGACTTCATTTGACATTTATGTTACAATTCTGAAATTGTTTTGGTAACTTTTAACTGTGCAATTAACTTTATACGTCTATTTGCTATTGTCTTTGAATTTGATTACGAAATAGATTGCATATTTCGATTCAAATTACTACATACGATAGATTGTGTATGGCCAAATTTTAATTAAAATAGTAGTTTATGCAACTGTCATATAATAGATGGTATTACTCATGTTAAATGTTTTTTTTTTAATAGGATTACACGAGTGTTTTAATACCTAATTATATGCAGTTGCATACACTACTTTATTTAATCTCATTGCTATAGGTAGCTACATTAAATAAAAGGCAATATAAAAGAAACAAATTATTCATTATAAGTCTGTTATTGGTCTATTGGCTCGTAACCAGCGCGTTGCGCGCGCAGCGTGCTCACCACAGATAATGTGATCTTAAATTGAATTGAAACCTCCTTGGTCGCGACACATTGTACTTTAATAATTAAAAAATTGTTTTAAAGCATTGTTTTGTTAGGCTAATAATGCTTTAATTTATTTTTTTAATTTTCTTAAAGTAGTATTTAAAAGTCTGTATTTCATTTCATAATTGGAATATTACCGAATGGGATTATATAAATATTATAAAATTATGTTATTTTTATAAAATTAACAAAACCTTTTTCTGTACATTAACCTTTTCTAAGTACATTTTATATCATAGTATATTTCGTTATACGCTTCACAAATAGGTCGTTCTCGGGGGAAGAGTCGAGAAAACTATTAAGGTGCGAGAGTAAGTGGGGAATGGGAACTTGTTGACGCTGGACAGTTCGAGTCGAATATACAGCAAAATTTTTATGAATCCGACAGCTGCGGTGATAATTATCACCGCAGCTGTCGGATTCATAAAGGGCAGTATTTTAATCTCTCCCAGCAAGAAATTATTAGAATGCTAAATCGTACAATTACTGCTTTACGACTGCTTTGAGTGTGACCGCCGCTGTGAAAACCGCTGTGTGAGTTCGAAAAGTGAGTTACAAAATCGCAAGGCTGTACCAGAGTTAAATCTGAATTTGACTGATCCGAAATCAAAACTGTGGGCATATATAGATAATTAAAGAGAAATTTAAATATACAAATGGACTGATGTATGGACAACTAATTTTATTAAAGTACATAAGTAATTAATCCTAATTAACAATGAGTGGTAAGTTTAACCACACGAGTAATTTACCACATTTAATGCAAATACAGTCTGTAATTAAATGTAATTGCGGTCCAATTAAAACCTATTTGTTGATAATTGTGATTGATTTACTAATAGTAACATTTTGTTGTTCGCACTTTGTTGTAGCGTTTCAACGTTTTCGTAGGCGTTGGAGGACGTATCTATATTAATATTATTAAGAGGAAAGTTGTATATAGTTTGTAACCAACAATTGTAAAAAATTTCAATTTCGAAAATTATTTCACCTTTAACATATTTAATCACCCATCAATTTCCCCTGAGACACTTATTTCCAAAGAATTAGAAAACATTCCTGCCGCGATAGGTCACTTATAAATTTGTCTCGTTGACATAAAAGATTCTTTATTTTTGCCCCCCGTTCTATAAAAAAAACGTAAAAATCTCCAATGTGTTTTACTTTACACACAATTTAAACAAATCATATTGTTTTATGAGTACTTTTTTAATAAGGAAATTTTTAACAATTGAAAATCAAAACTGAGTTTCTGACTATCGGTATTAAAATCCGAAAATTGATTGGCGTGTACATTGTACAGTCATACATTTTTCTGCTCAACATAGCTTTTACTAAAAAAAATTACATGTATCTTCGGTTTTGTTAAACTTTTACTTTAGTTTCATTAAGAAAGTAAATTTGACTGTAAAGCCTCCAAGCTTAACTCGCTGAATGCTTGATGAATTAAGATTGATGGCAATGAAGAGTAGCCTTTTTATACAAACTGAAAGTGTATAAAAAGGTATTAGCTGCAGATATAAATTAATTTATATTCAGTATATCAAAATATAATTGTTGCATGCGTGCTTCCAGGAAAAAAACATAAAGGGGCTGTATACTAGCAGAATTTCATTAATCAAAATATGGCGTTGTGCAGGTTAAAACGCAATTATTAACCCTTCCCGACAAAACAGACCCGTAGGATCCGGATGATCCAATTCCAATCACGTTAGCTAATGAAAAATTAGAAGCTCGCGCGGTTAAGAAAAGCCAAAATCAGATTAGGGTAAAAAACCGCCATCACCGGGGATGGCGTGGTCATTTACATTTACATCTCACTCCAGTGACCTTCCGTTCTGTCCTTCAGGCGATTGACCACCCCACGATGGCCCAAGCTAGGTCCGAGTCTCGCAGGACACGCCCTTGCCCCGACGCCTATTCCAGCCGAACTACACACGCCAAAACAGCCCGAGCTGAGCTCTACAGGCCCTTAAGGTCAACAGCTAGATTCTTTAAGAAAAATTCCATGTTGAGGTATATGTATAGGTATAGGATATCTTTGATTAATAATAATGTAGTTTCACTAGTGTGTGGTCTTTTCGTACATGAATGAATCTGATGATACTTAAAAACTACCAGGTATAATATCACGTAGCTACAGGCACACTCTAATTATATAATAATATAACAACTGTGAAACGTGTTGTAGTTTCTGAATATAACCTAAATGAAAAGTCAGAGAAAAATAAATAGCTAAGACATTTGTGGCACATTAAGCTCCAGAAATAAGTACTCACTATTACGTTTTCGTTAAAAGCGTTTAATGGCTGTCTTAAAACATAGGAAAAAACAATGCTTTTAATTTTCGTCAAAATAAACACAGCTGTGGAGAATAACTATTTTATTGAGCAAAGAGTACGTTCACGCTTCTGTACAGACCGATGAACAAGACAAGAACGATTGAGTTCTTTGTGAAAAGTTTTGAAAGGCCTTGAAAATAGTTTTATCGGATATCACGTACTATTTTAAATTATAGGAATGTTTTTAATTATATTTCTTTTTTAAGTTCTTCTATCCTTACATATTACGAAATCAGGTCCAGTCGTTTCTTCGATACTATAAACTAACACCAAACGGATGGTACGGTTTGTGTATAATTTATTATGAATTATTGTTAAAGTAGCTAGTCATATAGTAAATGTATTTCACAAACATTAAATAAACGTTTTTTAGTCATAAAATAAATTAATATAATTTATTAAATATTCACTACAACTATTAAATACTATTTAATATACATTGAACTTTGATTTCCACCCACGGTTGTATGAAAGAAAATCTTTGTTGAATGAAAATTCTAAGAAAATATGAATAAAAATATTTTGTTGATCATGAACTAGCGGCAAAAGGTCAAGATTCTAAGAATTGTTATTAATTTCAGAAATATAAGGGCTACCCTAATTAAGTATTGAGGTTGTGGGCACGGAAAGTTTTTCGCCTACTTGCTTCCAAAGACAGGACACACACATTTATGTCTGTAACAGAAATGTACCTGCCAACTGGGGTAGTTACGGTGTAAAACACAGTATCATAATAAAAGTAATAATAATTTATTTGCACGAATATTGTACAAAAATGTTATGGTGATACAATCTGAAGTTCGCATATTCTGCCACACATAATGGCGTGCTCATGTTTCTTAAAATGGTAGAATTTGAAATAAAAGTTACAATTACATTACAGTCAATTCTTATATTATTTTATCACATTATTAAAATATATTATTACGTAATCAAATTAATATTAATTATAATGTTTAACGAAAATAATCATTAATAGAATATTTTTTTTTGTTATTTTCATTTCTATTAACAGAAATAAAGTATTTTCTATATAAATAGAAATTAATCGCAAAATATGTTGCTAAGCGCAAAGCTCGAAGACAGCTGACCAATTCGAGTTTTTTTTAAATTTATTCCATGAACTCTGAGGAAGATTTGTATGGAAAGAAAAATTTGAAAGATAATAAAATAAAATCAAGTTTTTATTTCGCAAACTTAATTTGGAATTTCAGTTTTCATTCCACAAAAGCGAACAGTGGAGATCACTTTAGTATGCTAAGATAAAACGTTCCATATGTTGGAACGCTACCTTAAAGGTAGGCGAAGTCGAAACGAAGTTCGCGTGGGCAGCTAAATAAATACATATGATTTACTACGAGTAGTATCTATCTCTATTCATTAATAAACAAAATGTTGTTAGTTTTCATAAATAAGCTTTAATTTGACAACTAATGTCATTTAATCTAACACTATACGATAAAAAGTAGTAAAAAAGCTTTCAATATAATTCATAAACGTAAAAGCCTTTTAGGTAGCAGAATGTGTCAGAGGAAATACAAAGACCATTTATTTCTTGTTAAGAACGCAATTTAAAAAATATACACTCTCAAATAAACTTGGAGAGCACAGAGTTACTATAACAGTTGCTGTGTTAGGGGGAACAAAGATCTAAATGGTAATATGGAATAAAATATATGACTGCGCAGAAAACGTTTCTATTACAGTTGTGAAAACAAACAAAATAAAGCACTAAAATAATAAAACCATTTAATCTCAAATTTCAACAGCTGTATGTTATGTGGTCAAGTATTTTTGTAAGGTTATTTTCAAGTGAAAATAGACTCTAAAGCTTCCTCCAGAGTCGAACGACTAGTATAGCATAAACCAGCATTCCCGTAAAGATAACAGCTCTTAAATATTATAATACAGAGAAGATTAATTCAGACTAATTTAAATGTCGTATCACCAAATTAAGACCAACTGTTTTCCTTACTGTGTCAAATCCAAGTTTTATAAAGGCACCATCTAGCGTCCATTTATCACATGAAATAAACGACGTCACTTTACGTTGTCAAAGTTTAGGAAAATTGAACCATTACGTCGTAGAACGAGTGCGAATTTTTCAAAAGAAAAATTACTCTTGCCTCTATTTAAGAAAGTTATGTCTCTAACTGAATATTGAATTGTGATTTTTGCAACTGCTTATGGCAACATGAATCTCTTTTTAAAGTAATAAAGGAGATAGCTCCTTTCGAAGGTTGTCGGTCATCATCATTTACTACTTTAATTTTGGCCGCGCTTCTGACCAATGACTTGGTGCTTTGAGCAAACTATTGTCTAAGATTCTTCAACCAAGACGTGATGTGGCCAGGTATCCTTCTAACTGCCACTTTGCCTTGTATGATTAGTTGAAAGAGCTCGTTTTTGGTGTCGCCTAAGAATTTGTGTCCGAAAATATTCCAGTAAAGAATTCTTCACTGTTTTAAGCACTTCTTTGTTCTTCTGCATTCTGTCTGTCCAGGATATCTCGAACACTTCCATTTTTTTGGACGAAGTCTCTGCAGTGTTTAAGATTCTTCGCCGTAGAGTACCACAGAGAAGTTGTAGCATCGCGCAAATAGCGCTCTAAGCTGTACGTAAATTTAGGCGCGTATCGCAAAGTACTTTTTTTACTTAGAAAAGGCGTTCCGCGGTTGTTTAATTATATAAGGGATCTCGATGCTGTGGTCACCCTTTTCATCAATCACTTTGATTAGATATCGTATTTTTGAGGTCACGTTCGAAGGTCTGATTGTTGGGATGTAAAAGTTGCGTGAAAAGCCCCGGTATTCGGCTTATTGTCATGTATTAGGACTACTTCGCGTTGATGCTAATATCAAAAATATAATTCCGGCGGCTACTGAATTGAATAAAACCTGTAGACCATTAAGGCTCTATGCGATTAAGATCGTGTCATCAGCGTATCTTAAGGCTTCTAAAAATATTGCTTCGGTAAGTTAAATAGAAAAGGTCATAAACTATAACCTTGACGCACACCTCTCGGAATCTCGATATATATAATATGTTTACTGTTTACTCTTACATTAGCACTTCGGTTCCAATATAGGTTTTTTATTAAATGGCATTCCTTATAACCTAAGCCAGTCTATTATGTCTTTTTTCTACAAATTTACTGAGATAATCGCCACAACTAGATTATTATCAGACTCTATATCAGCACCAGGATAATATGTTTAAGCCGATTTAATGCTTTTTCTATGTATATTGTTTATCAACAAGTAATCAATCTTGTTTTGTACAATCCTATCTGGCTTATGTGCTGGCGATTGCCAAGTATTGACTCTACGAGGTGGTAACTTGAAGAAAGTATTAGCAACAACAAAATCATGTTTTTCATAACTTCCAAATCTGTCTGATTGATAGCTCGTCAGGTAAACTTAAGAGCTGCGGCGATAAACTTAACCATATTTAATGCCATAGACATCACTGGTTTTGTGGTTGAGCGGTTTTATAAAAGAGCCTTTCTTAGTATCGATTCCTGATCAGCGCGAGATTTAACTCCAATTTTCTTGTCAGTCTTAGGGTTGCCCAGATCGTCCCCTGTCAAACCGTAAGCGGGCTAAAACAATGTTTAGTCGTCGCAGTTATAAAGCAAATAGAGATATATTATATATAGACAGTTCAGTTCTAAATAGGCTAAAAAACTTTTATAACCCTTTACTTGCTATTTTATGTTATACCTCGTCAAACCTTTAAAAGGGAGTATTTTTTCACGCAAAACCGGTGATACAGACGTGATCTGAATACAGATTAGCTTTGTCGTTCAACATTTCTAACTTTGCCTTATACGTGTCACGATCTTTAGTTTTCAGACTTGGTATTCAGGCGGAGAAGTGATGTATTTGAAACTTAATTAATTGTACCAGTACGACCGATATCCTATATTAATTAGATTACAAGTCATACCAAGTGACATTTCAAGCGTTAAATCCAATAAGTAGTATGAATAGGGCTACCACATTCGTAAATTACGTCGATTGCGTCGTATTAAGTGTTAGTGAATTATCAACCCTGATTGTTCTTAGTCGCAAAGATTACTTACTTGTGGTCCAGGGAATGATTTGAATGGTCATGGACGTGTGTCAAACACCTATTGTGATATGTTGAGGGTAGGGTATAAAAGATAGACACAGTGGTGATTGCCGTGTTTGACGTTGTGGATTATTCAAATTGATTTCTTGTGAAATTATATTTTATTTTGTTTTTTTTTGTAACTTTAGGCAATTTAGTGTAAAATCTATAATGTAATAGGAAAACAATTTATTTATGTGGTGAAAGTTACCACATTAAAAGCTTTGGTAGGGTAGTCCAAAAATCCTCCCACCTTTATTAATTTAAGTAAATGTTATGATTTAGTTTAGTTTAATTTTAGCCATTATTGTTGTAGACTTTTTTGTTGCTGTTTTTATAAGTTTCCTTTAATAATTTGTTTTATTTTACATAAATAACTCATAATACAATACAGCATTAACAGTCATGCCTTGTTTTGACACGGATGTACGAGTATATATGTAACCTCACTATGTATGCTGGACACATTTTTGTGACTGTTTTTGTTCATGATGTTACCCTAAACATAAGTTCATCATGAACAAAAACAAAAAAACAAAAACAATTGTTATTTTTTCATTTTCAACTTATGTTGAAAATGAAAAAATAACAATTGTAAACCATTGACCCATACATTTGAACACATAAATTTAATTATAAACATATGTGAAAGTCTATTGACCTGGCGTTTGCGAACCTGACCTTCGTTTTAATCGCGGTAATTTTAAAATCATTTATACGGTTTTAGATAAACGTTGAAATGAACACTTCAATCATTTTCATTATTAAAATAATGACGGATTTAATTAATGTGATTAAATAAAAGTTAAAAAACAGGCAGTTTGAAAATAATGTTTCTTATAAAAGCTCACAAAGCTTTAATAAAATAAGTTTGGGTTAAGACAAATAGCATATAGCAATAAAACTTTGTATCAAGAAAATGTTTTTCCTTTTACTCTAACTATCATTATTACGATCCACTCTACGAAATGTTAAGAGATATGAAACGTGTGTCGAGTGATACCGAAAAAGCATCGAAATAAATCTGTAGCAACCCGCCCACCGAATTTGGATGGTTTCATCCAAGAGTTTCGCTATTATTTTGTGAATTGCCGTACCATCTGCTTTATTATTTTCTTATAACCTATTTAGGAGTATCTTATTGAATTGCTAACAAAAAATTCAAATATAACTTGGAGCTGTTTTAAGGTGGAGCCGTGATTCGACATTTTACCATACTTATTTATACACTTAATTTCGTTTTAAATATAAATACGAAATAAATATGTTGTCGCATAATTCGACTTCGTTCCGCCTAACAGTCTAATAATATCGTGTTAACTTTAGTTAAACTTAATTAAGGATTTCATTAATAACATTAATCCAACTTTTATTGCAAATACAGAAATGTTTTATTTCGGTGGTATTATAGGTTTGATACCAAAAACCTATGATATATTTGCAGAAATATTTGATGGACTTTGACTTCATTATTTCGTCAACAGATGGCAACAACAACATGCTGTTTGCATTAGACAAATTAACTAATTAATTTATTGTTAATCGATTTATTATCCGATATTTTATTACTTATTCTGCTATTCGGAGTAGAGAAGAATCCACAAAGAAAGAGATTATAATTTTAATTCACATTGGTGTATTTAACACGACTTTGTATTATTCATTTAATATTTCATTAAATGATATTTACTCTTGTATTACATGCTCCAAAGTGGCTCTAAGTATTTGTTTAGAAAGTTTCCGATTAGATCCATACGCTACTAATGTTTCTCTATGTTTATGTTCCCTTTATGTAATACATTATATACTGTATATAGGAGTGGATTATGTAGCTTATCGTTCGAATAACGAGATCTTGGGTTAAGTGTATAGCTTGTAAGCTATACTGATATTATGTAACATTTACCAACACGAAGTCAATATACTAAATGGACCTGCTGACGTGAATGAAATAAAATCCTTTCATAGGATATATCTCTTTTCAATACAGCATATGATTATATACTATTTGATTATAAGATAGCGTCTTTAAGTGTGTATTAATTCACTGATTTGAGACTGAGAGAGATAGAGAGATAGAGAGAGATCCTAATTCATTTTCATTAATCATAAATAACATTAAGTACCTATTTTTATATCGAGAGTTTAGCAACTATTTCGAATAATTGAACCTAGGTATCTACATATTTTCTTACGTGATACTGGGTTTTATTAAAATCAAATCGTTTAATCTAAACCAATATTTTGATGACAAAATGTGTTAAATGCTATTTAATATTCTGACGAATATTTATTGTTTTCTACATAATTACTATTTAATTTCATTTATAATTAAAATAACTATTATTTATATTTTTATCTTTTTTGAGCAGTGTTGGGCCAATGGCTTCAGCCCAAGTTCAACCCCGGCTGTGCACCAATGGACTTTCTTGCTATGTGCGCATTTAACATTCGCTCGAACGGTGAAGGAAAACATCGTAAGGGAACCCAGCTTGCCTATGACCCAAAAAGTCGACGGCGTGTATCACACAGGAGGCTGATCACCTACTTGCCTTTTAGATTGACATATGAAACAGATACAGAAACCTGAGGCCCAGATCTAAAGAGGTTGTAGCGCCACTAATCTGATCTATATCTTTTCTGCCATTCCTAAAACAGCTTTGTACTCGATATCTGGTATTCCGGTTTATTTCAAGAGATATAACTATAATCTTATCAAATTCAACATTCCGGATGCAAAATTGACCACAAATTCAGTCTATTGACTAAAATTGTCCAATTTGTGCACTATTCACTGAATTCGGCCGATTCCATCGGGGCTTACATATAGATTACTGGGTAATGCACTACTTAACATATGATTATGATCATAATATTTGGCTAATTACGACCTGGCTCTATTACCAACAAGCCTCGTAATTGCTACGACACGCCAAAAAGACATTTCTATAAAACCTTATAATATTTATACTTAACGAGTATGAAATTTATCTCGCAAATTACTGGTTTAAATTAAAAAAAATGTTTTGGGGAGTCTCATTGCAGAGGAAGGCTATAGCATCAGACTATGATAGATAGGGGCACAATACGACTCACGGTCCTTCAAGAAAAGAGCGTACCAATTCTTAAAAGCGGCAGCGCACTTAAGAGTCATTTTGGAATTGAGTGTCCACGGGCGGCATTATTGCATCAGATGAGCGTGCCCGTTTGCCCCCTGTACTATAAAAAAATCCCTAGTTTTTCGCCACAATATTTTATTTGTGTACTTCACACCGGGACGCTGTGCGTATACGTATGCCCTTACACTAGCCAACGTTCTTAAGATTTTGGGACATTAAATAGATATAAAAAAAGAACAGTGATTACAATTAGTGTTTTTTCATAGAGCTTATTTGCTTCCTTGTTCATGGGTAGACGGAATACATATAAGTGATCAGCATTCTGTATAATCGGAGTTAATCGCGCCGTTATAACCAAGGCTTAGCAAAAGTAAAAAACAAGCTATCTCTCTCCCATAAAAATA
The DNA here is from genome assembly GCA_963693345.1 of Pieris melete. Classification (NCBI taxonomy): domain Eukaryota; kingdom Metazoa; phylum Arthropoda; class Insecta; order Lepidoptera; family Pieridae; genus Pieris; species Pieris melete. The sequence continues at coordinate 544,117 of CAVNZK010000020.1, forward strand.
ATTTACATAGCTATTAAATGTAGTCTCCAAAAGCAAGGAAACTATTTAAGATAATATCGCCGTAATATTTCATGTTATCGTTGAGAAATGTTGCCAAAATAGAAAATATTGCTGCCACAAGTCACGTATATGTTGCGATGGAGCCAATACATGGAACTACGGTAGCGTTATTACGGTACAAAGCACTATCGTATCGCACGATTTGCGATCAGTCGTAGTTCCTTGGTGTTATCGTGGAATAGAAAATGGAAAAGTTGTATTTATAGTTACGCCATGGCTAACAAACTATTTAATTACCTTCCTAAAAGTGATAGACCATTGTGTGTAATGCTTTAAATTTTTTAAAGGCAATGTGCTTTTATAGAGTGGGAGAGTGTTTAGACCAAACGTTTTGACTACAATTTTAAATAACTTAACTTATTTTATGACTTATAGACCACAAGCCCATGAACAAAAAATACCTGTGAAATGACCCAACCTGAATTACGCTTAGAAGGCTGTTACTATATCTGAAAATAGCTCTGAGCATTATGCCGTCATTTCTGAGCGGTACATGTGAGTACGTGAGTGAATGGACTTTCTCAGGTACAATGGGGCAATTTCGACTAATTATTAATGTACGGCTTTGTTATAAGTGTATAGATGATTAAAAATAAATGTCGAAAAACCTAGTGCCGTACAAAAGTGATGGTGCCGGAAGTCTGTGCAAATTTTTAATTCGACGACAGTTGCAGAAGCAATATAGGTCATTTATTACTGTACGGCATTTGTGTGATTCCTTTTGGACACATATACAGATACTTTACCCGTAAACGCCGTACATATTTCCAGCGGAGCGGTCGAAAGCCAAGGGTCGGAACCCTACCCCTACACCCATATACCCTAAGGTCATTGTAAAATGTACGGCAACATGTTCAAAATATTATTTAACACGGACAATAATGTTTTATAATTATGCCGTCCAAATATTATAGTTAATATTTGTGTAATTAAATATTTATCGAAATTTCAGGATTTACCAAGTTCTTACTGCTGTAAGATCAGAGAATAATGTACGGCAACTTGTTTTTTTACATAATTTTACTAAATATTACCGTTGTACATTATAGCCGTTCATTATAAATGGTAACAAATAAAAATATTATGATAAAAAATATATGAAATTTCCGAAATTTAGATGACTTTTCAAATGCTCCTAGAGTAATATGGGGAGTAATATTTTCAAAGATTATTGTTATTTTATATGTAACAAATATAAATAAACAAAAAAAACCAGATGCCGTACATTTTACTCCAGATTATTCTTTACAGCTGATAAAAACTTCGACGACGTTTGAGGTGTCCCTTAAGGTCATTAATAACTGTACATATCTGAGTATACTACCATAAGGCTATAAAGTATATTTACAGCCTTATCGTACCAGCAGAGAGAGGTAAAGGAAAAATATTTTTAACAAAAATATATATAATACAGAGCGTCCCAAAGTTATGAGACATGAAGGGAAAGTACCTTAAATATCGCAGATAGGGTATTTTACTAAAAGAAGACTTTATGTTATTTATAAAAGTTAGTAATTCTGCATTCAAAGATTTTTTAAAAACTACTTGCCTCGTCTGGAAATCGAACCGGCTTAAATTAAAAAAAAAACACCCCTACTTTTATGATGCCAATCGAAAGAATGGCCAAAACCTAATAACTTTTCTAAAGTAACAGACTCGTAGGGGATTTTTTTAGGCCGAATACGATAGATAATGTTTTTAATTTGATTAAAAAGATATATTCACGCTGTTCCTTTCTTTTAAAATACTATGTTACTTAAGAAGAGTTATTAGTTTTTGGCCATTCTTTCGATTGGCATCATAAAAGTAAGGGTCTTTTTTTTACATTTAAGTCAGTTCGATTCCCAGACGAGGCAAGCATTTTTTTAAAAATCTTTGAATGCAGAATTAATAACTTTTAAAAATAACATAAAGTCTTCTTTTAGTAAAATAGAAAAATCTACGATATTTAAGGTACTTTCCCTTCATTTCCCATAACTTTGGGACGCCCTGTATTGGTAGGCGGTGGTAGCGGACTATCGAAAGTGTACGGCATTTATCTTTTATTGAAGATTGTCTAAAGTATTAATAATCTGTGTTATTGCCGTACAGATAAAAGTCACCGGAAAATGACTCTTTTCTGAGAAAAGTAATTTACCCCATACACCTATGTGTTCCACAAAAAATGTACGGCATGCTGGAAAATGTTATCTATTTGTGAAGTACTCTCAAGATCATTTAATTTTATGTTGATTCATATCATCATCACCTATATGCTAATCAGACACATGTTGCGACCCTTGGCTTTCGACCGCTCCGCTGGGAATATGTACGGCGTTTACGGGTAAAGTATCTGTATATGTGTCCAAAAGGAATCACACAAATGCCGTACAGTAATAAATGACCTATATTGCTTCTGCAACTGTCGTCGAATTAAAAATTTGCACCGACTTCCGGCACCATCACTTTTGTACGGCACTAGGTTTTTCGACATTTATTTTTAATCATCTATACACTTATAACAAAGCCGTACATTAATAATTAGTCGAAATTGCCCCATTGTACCTGAGAAAGTCCATTCACTCACGTACTCACATGTACCGCTCAGAAATGACGGCATAGTGCTCAGAGCTATTTTCAGATATAGTAACAGCCTTCTAAGCGTAATTCACGTTGGGTCAATTCACAGGTATTTTTTGTTCATGGGCTTGTGGTCTATTATTAATAATTGATATGACATTTATTAATATGACATTTGCCTACATCTTTTATATGGATGAATGTGCGGTTTTCGCAAATAAACGATTTATTATTATTATTATTAGTGCTGCAAGTATAATGCATACTGACTAAACAATTATACTCAGTGTTTTATTCAAAAAATTGAAATTTGCTAAGACTAAGGTAAAATATAAGAGTATTATCTCTACTCAAATTCAAATCAAAATTCAAAATTCATTTATTCACGTAGGTAACACAATGTACACTTGTGATTTGTCAATAAAGAAATACATATTAATGCTTCTAATTTTACATTTACTGCCAGTTCTCAAATCAAGGGCGTAGAACGGAAGAGAAGAACTGGCAATAAACTCTCCGCCACTCTTTTTAATCGCTATGTTTTTTTCACACAACGTTTGTAAGGAGCTGCAACCATTACACCATGTTCGCATAAGTATCGCAATACAGCGAGGAAATGCTGCCAGCATTAAACAGGGACCAAACTTTTTAAATTTGTTTTAGTTTTCTATCTGTATATTTATTATTATTATTACTATGTAGGTTTAAAATACAGTGTAGTCTTTATAACGAATTTCAAAGGACCAAGCATTTTTAAGCGTTATCTGGAGATTTCGTTATAGGGGAGGGGAAGAGGAAACAAGTAAATTTAACCAATTACAATAATTTATATATATAATAGATAGGTGACGATGGTGCGTTTAGTAACTGAGACAATTTCCTACACATACAAATCTAAGAATAACGGCACACGTGTTAATGCAAGTAACAAGGCGAGAAGGCTGTTTATGACCTCAGGTGTCTTTCTTAGAAATTTCGGCACCTTAATAGGTTAGTTTTGTAAGCTGATTATAAAAACAATTGCACTTAAGTATGTTGTTGATGTCAAAATATGTAAATATTTCTTCGTAATACAGAATGGATGTTGCGTTATAAAGAGTGAATTAATGTATGGGTTTTGTGTTAAAACTTAAAACAAACAAATTTATGTCCTCTTACGTTATAGAGCATTATATCGAATGACGTTATAAAGAGTTTACACTATTGTGTTGTAGTTTGCGTTGGCATGGTGGTGATTTATATATTTTTAGATAGGTGTCGCATATGATTGCACGGGAAATTACGTCAAAACCAAAGCTGCTGTAACTTTTCTTTTAGTTAAAAAAACTTATAAGACACCATTTACAAGAGCCAAATGGCCCAAGAGCTCATTCAGATGATTTTGCTTGATTAAGTTATTCGTTTCGTTATTGATAAAGTTTTTATAAAAATAAATTAATCGAATTGCGCGAATAGGACTTTACATTGCCAGGGATATTGGAGAAATATTTTCTAGAAATATTACGAACCACTAAGAGGATGAATTACTCGTATTAAAAGTGTATAGCGGTCTCCGATTTGACCTTTGGCCCTTTAAGAATGTTAGCGACATCTTTAAATACAGCTTTAATTTTATCTTTATTAATTACTATCAAGTATACATTATTATTTTTAACCTACAAAAGAAAATTAAAACAAATTTAAAAAGTTTGGTCCCTGTGGCGGTGTACCTTTGTACTGCGATACTTATTCGTTGAGCGAGGAAAGAGCAGCTCAGGGGTCACCGGTATTATCTACCAAGCACCAACTTAAATCTTAAGCCCGCGCCTGTGCCCTTGAACCCCACGGCCCAAGAGTCTCTACTCGAAAGGGAACAACATTTGGAGAAGTTGGTCGAAGTTGGAGAAAGAACTTTATATTTGAGCCGTTTATTATTTTGCTTTCTCTTTAAATTATATGAAACTATATTTATCAATAAAGCTGCCGCTCTGGATATAATATGCCGCTATATGATGCCGCTCTGGCTTGGTTAATCTTTGTGTTTGTTATTATGTTTTAGTAAGTAAAATTGGTAACCACCAGAAGGTGCCCCGTTATTATGAAGGGTTACGCCCGGACATGAGTGCTGAACGAAAAGGCTTTATAGAGACTTTTAGCGTGGAGTCTTTAGGAGAATGGCCATGGCACCAATTAGATTCAGCTTTAAGTAGGTCACCAAAATTTGATTTTGTCTATTGAGAATTAGTATTATTTATTTTAAACCAAATATAGTAACAAAGAAATAAATTCCCTGGCTTTTTGATTATGACTGGAGCGTAGAGCCCATCTTTTGGGCCTTCTATGGAGATATTTTTATTGGTTCACAGAGAATCGAATACCGTTTGACCTATAGAACCGTGTTTTAGGCTCAAAATTAATGCTTAGTTATATTTATAAAAATAACTTTATGTACAATATAAATTTATTAGTAGAGGTTTCATATTGTGCTACTTAAAAACCCTTTCACATCAACCTTTTATTTGCCAAAGAACATCGAATTTAAATCTAAAAACTGCTAAGAAAGCGAACTCGAATCACAAAATTTAATAGCAATGTTTGAAAGAAAAAACTGTCCAACCATTTCATTCCCAATATTACAGTCTTCATTACATAGCCTCCCAATGGATTATACAACAAAGAACCTTGTTTGCCATATTTCAATGGAAGAGAGTTCATTTTCGCTAAAAAAGCCTTTTTGAGCTTACTTCAAGTGGCAGTAGAGACTTTTTATATTTCATTGTATAGAATATGAAGTAGTTTTATTACTTAGTTACGTTATGAGATATATCAACGATTTTTGCTAAAATATTAGTCTTACGAAAATATTGAATACAATTTTGATCTTACTATAATCATATATTTCGTGTTAACTTTGATATGTCTAGTATTTAGGGCACCGCACCAAGTGTCAAAACATGTTTATTTTAACATGTCAATGTATAATTATAACTTAGAAGGCGCAGTCCTCCGAAACGGCAAAGTCAAGTTTCATTTTTGAAGTTAAAACTTCTTTAGCATCGTTGTGATTTGAAGGTATTTTCTCCCACATTAAATCTCATGAATTTATGTGTTTGTCTCTTTTTACTGTCGCTTTTTCGTTTCATTGACTTTCATACATGAAAAATTATTTTAGTTTTTATCAAAATTAAAAATTAAAATTAATTCTCATTATCTTCAAACCAAAATGTTGTTTGTTTATTGTACGTTAAATTTATATATTAACTTAGTAATCATTTGATTACTCTTAAGCGAACTTCAGTAAGGAAGAGCCAAAGAAGAAAGGTAGCCTTCCTTTTTATTGGCTGAAAACCTCACAGTCCGCTGCATGGTATTTCTCTTATTGGACGTCTTCCATATGATCTCCAAATATTAAAAAAGAGACCTTCAAAGCCGGGAATGCCACAAGAATTGGTGCCCATAGGTGCAGTAACTGTTGTTTTTGCCTCCATATATTAGAAGAAAACAAGAAAAATATAAAATTCGCTTTTATAATACGAACTTTATCTTAATATTCCTATTTCTGCACTCTCAAGCGAGACCTTCTCTCATAAGTATCACTTGAGCCCACTCAATACAAGCATCGATTAAGGGTTAAATATCAAATAATTCGAGGGTTTATCTATTTTATGATGAAATTAAGGAAAATGCACTGCAAAAGATAACAAGTAATTTCGGGTTGCCCGTAGATTAAACGGATCGTTTATTTTTATCGTCGGCTTTACTCGGAAAATTGTATAACCTTCGATATATGGGAAATTCTGAGTAATGGTAAAAGGTTTTATAGTATGATTAAAATAATTTTGGTACAAGGGTAAGAAAGACGGAACATATTTTTGAAGTTATACTTCTTTAGGCGCGTTATGAAAAATTGATGAGAGTGAAATTTTACGATGCGCGCGCACCGTGACACAAAATTAACAGAATGAAGTTTCCCACGGAAGAATTCGATTAATAATAGTATTTATGTTACACTTAAGGTTAGAAAATAATAATAAATATTTATTAATTTAATTTTTCAAATGTAAACTGAACTTTATTGACTATAATGACGTACAATTAAATAATCAAAGACTGGTCTTTGATTATTTAATTGTAATTATTTAGTTGCATGCAATCAAAAACTATTTTTAATAATGCCAAAGAAGTAAAACTTCTTACGCGCGTACATAAGTACACGCACCCTTTTTTTATATACATTACAAGTCCAAATTATTAATTTTTATTAGAGCAATGACGTGATAAGACTGCCACATTATATAAGTTATTATTTTATTTCTTGACACTTCGGGCCTAGCTTTTTTCATGTAACAGCAGGTAAACGGGCAGGAGGCTAGTAATAGGCCAGTTGGCTCGCAAGTGCATTGCCGGCCTTTTAAGATTTGGTACGCTCTTTTCTTGAAGGACCCTACTTTAAATGGTTTGGCTTCAGTTAGCAGCCGGTGGCAGTGGTCACATAGTGGTGGTGCTCGGCAAAAACGCTCAGTTTTCGAACGACAAACGTCAAGGTGATACGGATGGTATTTTGGTTTCTGTAATCTTATCAGAATATATATATAAAATACGTGTCACGTTGTTTGTCCGCTATGGACTCCTAAACTACCGAACCGATATAAATCAAATTTGCACACTGTGTGTAGTTTGATCCAACTTAAAAGATAGCTTACATCTCAATTTACACCCGCAATATTATTTTATTTCAAAATGTTTGCTTATTATTTGATAGTCACAGCTGACAGATGGCGCTGTGTTGAAAGTACCAACGTTTCACATAAGCTACAATTTAATGGCATAACCACCAAAAAAGCGTGGTGGTCCCCACGACTGGTGTTCTCCTACCGTTTCCCTTGAATAGCTTGCTACTATGGAATATAACAAAAACCTTAGCCACAGCAACGCTTGGCCGGTCTGCTAGTATATGATAATAAATTATACAAGTCCATATGATACATTAAAAACAAATTAGTGACCTACTGTTCTTAGCACGGCGCTAAACGATTATAAAATTGGCAATATGTAAATTTTAAATTAATTTTTCCCTTTACCAGCCCATCAAACATATCCGGAACAAAAACAATACACCATCAATCGGACATAGAAAGCGAATCAATGAGTCGTTTTTCAAACGCGACCCTTTTTGATTGATGATACGCACCTGGACTTTGAGCTTTGTACTATTCTGATAAAATATTGACTCGGCTGAATTGACTTTTGGGACTGTATTTTAAACAATATCTTATACAACTAGTTTAGTAAAATATTTCCAAGTCTAAAGACTAATGTTGATCTGACTTTAATAAATAATATTTATTGATATCTGTAGGCTGTACATTTTGCTCACACAGGCTTTGTTAGTTTTATAGCCGAGGTGAATTCCTAAATCGTGGGAGTTACGCCCCGAGAGTATAACCAGACGTAGGCACTCTCTTCGACTGTTACATTGCATTAATTCGTTACATAGCAATCAACATTTCATTATTGCATTGCAACGAGCCCTCTGACAGTGCTAGCGTCTATGGCTATCACTTAACATCAGGTGGCCTGACCCTGTTGTATAAAAAATTGTCAGGTTGTAAGGCACCCCATTTTGTGAAGATGGAGCAATAGTTGAGCGCATCTCCCTCTCAAGGTACCATACAGCCTCGTGTACTTTAGGTTTTCGAACTTCTTTGTAAAATAAACGTTTGTTTTCTTAGTTAATTTGCTTGGTTTGTTTTAAATCTTATACAAGCAAATGTCTCTTAGAGTACAGGTTACGTTAGGTTAAACATATATAGACTGTTCGTATAATTTAAAATTCTTAAAGTCCAGACCATAGACATAAATCTAGTTAGCAGCTGCGCCCGTCCTGATCAAATATTGATTTATGTGAAATATTCTTTTGAATTTCTTTTAAACTTATCCGTACTTCATATTCAATTCTGGGGAAAATATTTCCACTGTGAATAATTTTATAAAATTGATAAAGTTTGCACTGTTTTTGGTATGTTTTGATAAATTTCTTTTTATAATTCAGATTTAGCTTAAACCAATTTAAACACTAATTCCGTGCAGTTGTGAGTGAAATCAATGTAATATATCTACAATAGAGCTCTTTAAAAATAAAGAAACCACATAGATTTATAATATTAGTTAATATTAGATTATCTTCGATCAGGCATAGTTTGAATTAATTTTTTATTTATTATTACTATATGAAGACAAATTAAAAATAGGTAATTTAGTCTTGTTCTGAAACGTACAAAAATTCCCTTGTTCACTTTGAAAGTGGTACGAGTGATAAGGAGGAAAAGCGGGAAAGGGTAAAGTCTAACAATTTAAAAAAATATATGACGGAAGAACTGGTTCCGTATTGTTTTTAGAAACCGTGACGTCAGCCGTGCTGACGTCATTTACTTCACTGGTACTTGTGTATTCCATAACGAAGATAAAACAATAAACTCAAATAACACAACACTTTATTCACACAGAGATGTTTAAACACTTTATTCACACAGAGATGTTTAATTTACACAGAGATGTCCACGGTACGAGCACTGGCCAACCAATAGCCTTTTCACTCCAGTGCCCGCCCGTTTTATAGGCGATGTGGTAGGGCGGGAGCCATGCGTCACTTGTTTACATTGTTCGGAGCAGGTGGACGATGACTCATACTTGTTTTGCGCCGATAACGCACGTGCACGTTGACTCATACTTGTTTTGTTAGTGTTGCATTTTGACTTGCGCCGATACGACCATTCTGACCGGCAGTGCGCGCTCTGCACTAGCCGTGTTTTCAATGTCTTACTGATGACTATAACTGAAACAATTGGTTATTGTTCTCTTTTTAAATTGGTATCTGTTTTAATAAATTATTATGTTGATAATATTGTGGTATTACATGAAGTTAATCGTACACTGTGGTACTTTGTTGTGGCGTACACTGTGGTACTTTGTTGTTGCGTACACTGTGGTACTTTGTTGTTGCGTACACTGTGGTACTTTGTTGTTGCGTACACTGTGGTACTTAGTCGCGTACACTGTGGTACTTAGTCGCGTACACTGTGGTACTTAGTCGCGTACACTGTGGTACTTAGTCGCGTACACTGTGGTACTTAGTCGCGTACACTGTGGTACTTAGTCGCGTACACTGTGGTACTTAGTCGCGTACACTGTGGTACTTAGTCGCGTACACTGTGGTACTTAGTCGCGTACACTGTGGTACTTTATTGTGACGTGTGTATGTGTGTGTTTAAATAAAATGTACTTAGCTTTTAATGAGTTGATCCCTGGGCTTGTTGTTCGCCCATATTGGCTCGTGAAGTAGATGGTACAGCTGCTCATTGGCGGATGATGTAGTGTCATCTTCTTCTGCCGATACGGTTATTTGTTCACCAGGTTGAGGTGCTCTGCGAAGTTGATCATGAGCAACCTTTCTTGGACGTACTGCACCCACTACCCTTTTGACTAGATAGCGATCTTTATTCAGAATTCTTATTATCTCGTACGGCTCACTAAATTTTAAATCCAACGAGGTTTGGTTACGTGGATTATTTTTAATAAGAACATAGTCACCACACTGAAAATGATTAATTTTTTTGCTTTTCTTGAATCAAATCGTAGCTTGTCCCGCTCTGCATTATGTGTCATTTTTTTGATGAACATGATTAGTAAGTGCTTCAATATCAATTGTCTGCTCGTCAATATCTACGAGTGTGAGTAGCTGAGGAGGAACGCAATGTCTGCGTTGAGTAAGCAAAGTGAGTGGAGCTACCCCAGTCACGCGGTGAGGAGTGCAGTTTAATGCCAATTGGAGTTCTTCAAGTGTTGTGTGCCATTCTTCTGTTTCATAATTTTTGATCATAACTAGAGCGTTCTTTACTGTAGCTACCACACGTTCCACTTGACCATTTGCTCGGCTGATTCCTGGTGCTATAGCATGAATCTCTATTCCTGTACGATCACAGTAGTTTTTAAATTCGCCCAAAAACGCTCTTCCATCGTCAACTATGATTTGTATTGGAGCACCAAATAAGTGTACCGTACGTTTCAGTACAGCCAAGGTACCGTGAGGATTCTTGTTGGTTGTGTGATTCGATCTCTTATAAATTCGACAGAAAAATCTTGACGAAGTATTCGAAAAACGTGGTCGCTTACTTGCGTTTTCATTGATGAAAGTCGGGTGAGAACGTTTCATCGTTCTTATTGATGATGCAACCGATATCAGCTGTGGCACCGTTTTAGCTCTGGTATTCAGTAGCTCCATCCGAAGTCTTTCATCATTAATGCACCCAATTACTGCTTCGACTGCATCTTCGTTTGATAATTTGTCCTTTGTAATCCTTCTCCATAAGACCCATGCTCGAGACAAATATTCAGAAATGTCTTTTGAAGAATCGTAGACATGTTCTCTGAATCGAGCAATGTCTCTAGAATAACGATTTTCGGGTTCAAAAGTTGTTATAAGATTATTGCGTAATTCAGGCCACGATCCTGGAGTGACCATCCAGTCGTCAACCCATAATTTTGCTCTCCCCTTGAGCAGGCTTCCAACCTTCATACGTATGTCGAAGTCACTTGAGTTTGTATGTTTCAATTGCTTTGTCAATATGTTGGCACCATTCACGTACATTAGCGTCAGGATCAAATGTCGGTAGATAAACATCGTTTATACGTGTTTTCGTTTCTTGCGGTTTACTTAACTGTGTCGACATTTGCTGCATGACTTGCATCATCTGCATAACTGCGGTGCGGTGGTATGTTGTTCATCGGTGCGTTGAACGAGTTGAATAGAGGTTGCTGTTGCTGGACCGAAGTTCCATTACTGCTAGTAGTAGTTAATCCATGTCGCGATTCCGTTGTTTCATCAGGTTGTTGAGCGGTAGTGGAAAGTGATCCCACTTCTGATGACGGAAGAACTGGTTCCGTATTGTTTTTAGAAAACGTGACGTCAGCCGTGCTGACGTCATTTACTTCACTGGTACTTGTGTATTCCATAACGAAGATAAAACAATAAACTCAAATAACACAACACTTTATTCACACAGAGATGTTTAAACACTTTATTCACACAGAGATGTTTAATTTACACAGAGATGTCCACGGTACGAGCACTGGCCAACCAATAGCCTTTTCACTCCAGTGCCCGCCCGTTTTATAGGCGATGTGGTAGGGCGGGAGCCATGCGTCACTTGTTTACATTGTTCGGAGCAGGTGGACGATGACTCATACTTGTTTTGCGCCGATAACGCACGTGCACGTTGACTCATACTTGTTTTGTTAGTGTTGCATTTTGACTTGCGCCGATATATATATATCGGCGCAAGTCAAAATGCAACACTAACAAAACAAGTATGAGTCATCGTGCACGTGCGTTATCGGCTATGAGTCATCGTCCACCAACAATGTAAACAAGTGACGCACTCCCGCCCTACCACATCGCCTATAAAACGGGAGTGAAGAGGCATTCGTCTGCCAGTGCTCGTACCGTGGACATCTCTGTGTAAATTAAACATCTCTGTGTGAATAAAGTGTTGTGTTATTTGAGTTTATTGTTTTATCTTCGTTATGGAATACACAAGTACCAGTGAAGTAAATGACGACAGCACGGCTGACGTCACGGTTTCTAAAAACAATACGGAACCAGTTCTTCCGTCATCAGAAGTGGGATCACTTTCCACTACCGCTCAACACCCTGATGAAAAAACGGAATCGCGACATGGATTAACTACTACTAGCAGTAATGGAACTTCGGTCCAGCAACAGCAACCTCTATTCAACTCGTTCAACGCACCGATGAACAACATACCACCGCAGTTAATTATGCAGATGATGCAAGTCATGCAGCAAATGTCGACACAGTATACGTGAATGGTGCCAACATATTGACAAAGCAATTGAAACATACAAACTCAGTGACTTCGACATACGTATGAAGGTTGGAAGCCTGCTCAAGGGGAGAGCAAAATTATGGGTTGACGACTGGATGGTCACTGCAGGATCGTGGCCTGAATTACGCAATAGTCTTATAACAACTTTTGAACCCGAAAATCGTTATTCTAGAGACATTGCTCGATTCAGAGAACATGTCTACGATTCTTCAAAAGACATTTCTGAATATTTGTCTCGAGCATGGGTCTTATGGAGAAGGATTACAAAGGACAAGTTATCAAACGAAGATGCAGTCGAAGCAGTAATTGGGAACATCCGAAAACCAACAGTACGTTATTGTGACTATAGATGCTTTTACAAAATATCTACTTCTATATCACACAACCAACAAGAATCCTCACGGTACCTTGGCTGCACTGAAACGTACGGTACACTTATTTGGTGCTCCAATACAAATCATAGTTGACGGTGGAAGAGAGTTTTTGGGCGAATTTAAAATCTACTGTGATCGTACAGGAATAGAGATTCATGCTATAGCACCAGGAATCAGCCGAGCAAATGATCATGTGGAACGTGTGGTAGCTACAGTAAAGAACGCTCTAGTTATGATCAAAAATTATGAAACAGAAGAATGGCACACTACACTTGAAGAACTCCAATTGGCATTAAACTGCACTCCACACCGCGTGACTGGGGTAGCTCCACTCACTTTGCTTACTCAACGCAGACATTGCGTTCCTCCTCAGCTACTCACACTCGTAGATATTGACGAGCAGACAATTGATATTGAAGCACTTACTAATCATTTTCATCAAAAGATGACACATAATGCAGAGCGGGACAAGCTACGATTTGATTCAAGAAAAGCAAAAATTAATCATTTTCAGCGTGGAGACTATGTTTTTATTAAAAATAATCCACGTAACCAAACCTCGTTGGATTTAAAATTTAGTGAGCCGAACGAGATAATAAGAATTCTGAATAAAGATCGCTATCTAGTCAAAAGGGTAGTGGGTGCAGTACGTCCAAGAAAGGTTGCTCATGATCAACTTCGCAGAGCACCTCAACCTGGTGAACAAATAACCGTATCGGCAGAAGATGACACTACATCATCCGCCAATGAGCCTGTACCATCTACTTCACGAGCCAATATGGGTGAACAACAAGCCCAGGGATCAACTCATTAAAAGCTAAGTACATTTTATTTAAACACACACATACACACGTCACAATAAAGTACCACAGTGTACGCGACTAAGTACCACAGTGTACGCGACTAAGTACCACAGTGTACGCGACTAAGTACCACAGTGTACGCGACTAAGTACCACAGTGTACGCGACTAAGTACCACAGTGTACGCGACTAAGTACCACAGTTTACGCGACTAAGTACCACAGTGTACGCGACTAAGTACCACAGTGTACGCGACTAAGTACCACAGTGTACGCAACAACAAAGTACCACAGTGTACGCATAACAAAGTACCACAGTGTACGCAACAACAAAGTACCACAGTGTACGCAACAACAAAGTACCACAGTGTACGCAACAACAAAGTACCACAGTGTACGCAACAACAAAGTACCACAGTGTACGCAACAACAAAGTACCACAGTGTACGATTAACTTCATGTAATACCACAATATTATCAACATAATAATTTATTAAAACAGATACCAATTTAAAAAGAGAACAATAACCAATTGTTTCAGTTATAGTCATCAGTAAGACATTGAGAACACGGCTAGTGCAGAGCGCGCACTGCCGGTCAGAATGGTCGTATCGGCGCAAGTCAAAATGCAACACTAACAAAACAAGTATGAGTCATCGTGCACGTGCGTTATCGGCGCAAAACAAGTATGAGTCATCGTCCACCTGCTCCGAACAATGTAAACAAGTGACGCACGGCTCCCGCCCTACCACATCGCCTATAAAACGGGAGTGAAGAGGCATTCGTCTGCCAGTGCTCGTACCGTGGACATCTCTGTGTAAATTAAACATCTCTGTGTGAATAAAGTGTTGTGTTATTTGAGTTTATTGTTTTATCTTCGTTATGGAATACACAAGTACCAGTGAAGTAAATGACGACAGCACGGCTGACGTCACGGTTTCTAAAAACAATACGGAACCAGTTCTTCCGTCATATATATTTTCCCGTGTTTCGTCATTCAATACGATATCTATAATATATTTTTTCGATACACTGAGCTTCTATTATCCTTATTGATTGCTTTATTATTTATTCTAACAACGTCTGCTATCGGCCAATCTTCGTAAAATAATTTCTCTTCTGGTAAAAGTTTCTCAAACGTTTCTTCTCATTGTAATATTGAATTAGGAAGATTATTTATTAAATACTGATACATACAGTTTGCATATACATATTTATTAACCTCGTTGTATTAAATAAAATGATTTGGACGTGCTTAATTGGAGATCTATTACAGGTATCCCTAAATATTGATTTACGCGAGTACTACACAATTAAATAAAACTTTAACGGCAAATGATTTAATATTAACACTAATTCGTTTCATTATTTACGTAAATCAACGTTTTGAGTTTGTAGTTGGCGCTAGACTACCACATCAAATAGACAGATAACTATTTGATTTTTTTATTATTTTTTTTATGGCTCTGGCACGGTTTGTGCATTAGCCAGCGTCAAGTATGAGATTTTTTTATGGGTGTTCCCAGGCGGTCACCCATCCAAGTACTGACCTCGCCCGACGTTGCTTAACTTCGGTGATCGGACGAGAACCGGTGTATTCAACGTGGTATGGACGTTGGCGATAGCTAAAACGAAAATGTAAAATATAACAACTATAGCAAAAAGTGTCGTTACAACTTTTGGTCTTAATTTATTCCGTCTAGCCCCCTTTCGCAACGCTCGATAACTTCGTTCCAACAAGACTAATTTAGTTAAATGATTCCAAAAATAATTTTCATTTCTTATCCCTACAAAAAAAAGCCAACATCACGAGGTGTTCTCAGGCGGTCACCCATCCAAGTACTGACCTCGCCCGATGTTGCTTAACTTCGGCGGTCGGACGAGAACCGGTGTATTAACCGGTGTAGCAAATAGCAAAAAAGTGTCGTGACAACTTTTCGTAAGAATTTTTTCCGTCTAGCCCCCTTTCACAACGCGCGATAAGGAACTTCGTTCCAAAATGTCTATGATATTGCGTGGTGTTGTCAATCTTAGAAAACAAAAGACATTCACGTATTACATAATCTCTGACATATATATCTTTGTCTTTTATTGACATAACTTTTACGCATTTACCTAAAGAAAACACTTTTTTACCGGATTGAAGTTATGTAATAATATAAATTTACAATTATTTTACATAATAACGCACGCTGTAAAGCACGCGAAACGTCGGAAAATTTTAAAATAATTGTAAATTTATAATAATACATACATATCTTCAATCCGGTAAAAAAGTGTTTTCTTTAAATATATATCTTTATTATTAGTTAAGCAATTCGTATCAATTATAATGTCCGACCAGATAACGTAAAAAAAATGTTTGTCAGAGAGGGAAACAGACAGTAATCTTAGGTCCTAACGGTTCAAAGCTCTATGCAGATTAAGTCACAGATCGGCATGACGATTCAATCAAGCTTTGCCCACGCTCTTGATTGCTTTTCAAATGTGGATCTCTGGGAACGAAAAAGAAAAGTATGAATACATTATTGATTGTCGCGGTATTTCCATTTATTTTCTATTCCTACTGATTTATTTATCGTATCCTACTAATATTATTAACGCCAAAGTTTGTAAGCATGGATGGATGTTTGCTACTCTTATACATAAAAACTAATAAATGGATTTTAATGAAACTTTACAATAATATAGCGTATACATCAGAATAACTCATAGATTACAATTTATAAAGATATTTTGTGAATTGTCCAAAATATCAAGTAGGAACAAATCTACCACCTGCGAGCTATTCTGGCGTGCGCTGCCAAAATCACTAGAGTTACACATATGAAATGTATGATGCAAATGTTTATTTTAAATAGTCCTATAAAATAATTTCGTACTTTGGGCACACAATGCGTTAGCGGGATAGAGAACATAGGTGATTGGCAACACCGAAAGCAAACGATCACGTAGATGTTCGCCAACAAGATAGACTGATGAAATCAGAGACTCGAGCTCCTAATACACAGTTGTAGAAGAATCTTAGGACTTACTAAACAGCTAACCACGAAACACAGATATGAGTTACCGACCCAGAGAGAAAAACTATTTGAGGTGTTCATTTTTAATAAAATTTAGGTGTCTAAAGTGTCTATAGAGGTGACAAATGAAAACGAGGAAGATATATAAAAAGATAGGAAGATGGTGTGCGAGAGGAGCTGGCCCTATGTATAACACAAATCAACCGACTTGCCGATTAATTATTAGTTCTTCAACTTTTTATGTACTTAAGTAATTACAGCAATAAAGGCCTTTATTATTATCCTAATAGGTGTCAAAACAGGTAACTAAACCTGAAATATGAACTACCATCACAGCAACTTTTTTTTTTATTGAGAAAAAGCTTGCCAACGCTCGGCACACTGACACATTGGCAAAAACAAACACAAAATACAATTTTTAGTGTGACCAGCACTTAAAGGCAAACATGACATACATATATATAGAGATCATAACCTGTAATTAAACAAAACAAAAATTACAAAAAAAATATTAGTTGTTTGTAAAGTAGATTTACGATCGAGATGTTTACGTGATAACGTCATATTGGTGATATAAATTTTTGGGAAGTAAGGAATTAATGAAGATAACAATTTTTTCAAATTTTAAATTACATCTATCGTTTTATTCACACTTTTGATGATAAATTTCGGGTGTAAAATGACAAGTTTACTTATTCGACTATGATATACATTTTTTCATACATTCACGGAATGACTGGCAGCGCTCGAGATGAGACGGGAGATCGGTCCGTCTCTCTCTCGTTATACCTGCGATCGCGCTCGTGAGGTTTTGGTGTGACACAAGTTTCTGAACATGTCACCCGACAAAAACGATTTTAAAGACGTTATCACGTGAAAAACAATTACTAATCAAAGAAAAAACACAAATTACAGAAAACGAAAAAAAAATTCATTTTATAGTGTGAGGGGCAACTATGTATATCCAGACCTAACACTTATTCCATAGAAAATAAAAATAAAACTTCTGTGAATCCTGTATGTGATGAACTGAAACTTACATATTCAGTTTACCGTGACATTATTAAGTGCGCGCAAGGCACGTAAATGGTGCATCACTGAGCAGGTAATTGCTAGTGATTCTTTTGATTAATAATGTATATTTTAAAATGCTTTTTTATTGTGAAGACCGGTATGAATATTTCAAAATTGCACTATTTTTACGAGTGTTATTTTTGTGTCATGGCTACGTAGTGAATGCCGTATTAATATTTTCCACCAAAGTAAGCTGTAAGACAAAATATTGTCTTTGATTGACATTACCTTTACACATTTAAAGAAAAAACTGTTTTTAACGGATTAAAGTTATGTATTTTAAATTTATTCGACGTTTCGCGTGCTTTACAGCTTATTTTGTTAAATAATTGTAAATTTATAATAATACATAACATTAATCCGTTAAAAACAGTTTTTTTTTAAAGCTGTAAGACAGTAATTGAATATACAATGTCAATTGTATATTAAATTCGTTAATATAAGTTGGACTAATTATCATCATCATATCATCGGAGATTATAGAAAATACAAAATACCATCCGTATCACTTCGACGTCCGTCGTTCCACAACTGAGCGTTTCTTAAGGCAGCTTTTTCCACGCATCGCCACTATGTGGAACCAGCTGCTCACTAAAGTATTTCCGAACCAATTCGACTTAGGGTCCTTCAAGAAAATCCGAAGTCTGATTTAAATTGAATGAAGTGGAATACCTATATCTTATATAAACATATTTTTTTTTAAAAGATGTACGATCAACTCTTAAAAGGCAGGTAACGCACTTGCGAGCCTTCGTGAGTATCACTTACCCTCAGGTGAGTCTCCAGCCCGGATTGTGGGCTCGATGAACTCAGAATTTGTGATATTTGCGTACAATTAGCACAGTACAGAGAGATATGTCACAAAATACCAAACAAAAATATCAAAAGGTAAAAAGTAATCTGTAGTTCTGTACGAGTTTAGATTGTGAAATTGAAATTTGTACAAATATTGGAAACGGGTTGAAAAAGTAACGGAGCGCTTTTGGAAAGTTAATATAGTTATTTATGCGGAATGTTTGAAACATGTTATTGAAAAAGATATTGCGAGTTATAGTTTTACTGTTTAAGAAAAAAAATATTCTTATTTGTTTATATTTTATAGGAGCAGTGTTGGCGTAGTGGCTGCAGCGTGTGACTTTCATGAATGAGGTCGTAGGTTCGATTGCCGGCTGTGCACCAATGGACTTTCTTGTTATGTGCGCATTTAACATTCGCTCGAACGGTGAAGGAAAACATCGTGAGGAAACCGACATGTTTTAGACCCAAAAAGTCGTCGGCGTGTGTCAGGCAGAGGAGGCTGATCACCTACTTGCCTATTAGATTAAAAAATGATCACGAAGCAGACTCAGAAATCTGAGGCCCAGGCCTAAAGAGGTTGGATTTACAATGACATCACATTTGCGTCATTTAAAAGCCTATTTCCCACATTAGTAAAAAACCTTATAAAACAAAAAAATATCTACAAAAAAGTTTCTACCAATGGAAAATGTATATAATACTGCAAAATTAGTTTAACTAATAATATATATTTTTTCTTGGTATGCTAATCGGCTCAGTCATCTGTGTCTGACACTCGCCGTTGGATTTGGGACTGTGGCATGGCGCTTTCCTTACGATGTTTTCCTTCACTGTACAAGCTAGTGTTAAATGCGCACTTAGGAAGAAAAGTCCATGGTTCTAATGTCCAGTGCACTGAGGTTATAAAGCTAAATGTCCATTATACAAAGCCAAAACTGCATCTAAACTGTTCAAAAACCATGACAGCGTTCCCCAGTAATGTCAGCTAAGACATGCATTTAATATACAAACCGAGCTACGTTCACCCCATCTAAGTGCTTAACCCAGTTACAAAATGCTATCTTGACGTATGGCGTAGTGTGAATGGGCCCTAAATTGTTAAATTATTATGACTCGGTGTACATCAAAAGATCCGACGATCCGCAACAGTTAACTGCACGAAATGGGTTAAATTGAGTGTTTTAATTTATTGAGGAGGTATTTTATATTTTAACTTTCTGTTAGGAATATGAATCTGTGTTAGGAATAATACTAAAATGTCCTTTAATTTAGATTAGTATTTCGTATCAATGCCCTAATTATAATTTATTTTTTTAATTCACACTTGGTTACCTTATACGAAAACATACATATAAAAAAGCAGGTTACTTAAGTTATAAGGCAACGGGCGGTCTTATCGCTGACAAGCGATTTCTTCCAGGCAACCCTAATATGGAACAATAATAAAAGAAACACCTACAGAGGGAAAAGTACAGGAAGTGCATAAATAATTAACAATGAAAACTCAAAATAACGTGTAACACTTCCTATAACTAAAATAAAGTAAAATCTAAAGAAAAAAATATCATAGACATATCATCGACATTTTAAAAGCAAGACCCCGGACCTATGGGCCATCTGCCTTGTTCGTTAACCACTAAGCCTAATGTTTTAAATATTAAAAAAAAACTGTTAACTTTGGGCTAGGCCTCCAATTTCTGTATCTGCTTCATAATATTCTTCTAAATAGACTAATTGGTGATCAGCCTGAAGGGTTGTATGTATTTTTGTATGCTATATCATAAGAAAATAAAATCAAATCCCAAAAAAAAATTTTTTTGGCGTGGACACCCCTTATCACTTAGGGGTTGGAAAGATAGATAGTAGCTGATTCTCAGTCAAATTGAATAACGATTCCTATGAAATTATTTATGCATACATAAAAAATTTCATAGGAATCGGTCGAGCCGTTTTGGAGGTGTACGGCAACGAATATTGTGACACGAGAACTTATATATTAGATTATAGGCACCAATCATGAGCAATGGTGATCCTTTAATACAATTGATAAAGCTAAGACATCATTTATGCTGGGAAGATCATATTATTTTTCTTATTCCAATAAGATTAATTTATAGTCTGTATTTTTATGTTGTCATATTATTTCATTCTAGTATTATCATTGATTTTCGCGAGTTCATTTTAAGTTAAGTATAATTTTGTTGTTATAAAAGTTTCGATTAAATACGAATGGATTATCTCTGAAAATCAAATCATTTATTTCAATTAGACATATTAAAAAGGCACGTTTGAAATCACAAGTTAAATTAACAAAAAAATTACTAGTTGCCCCTTCCAAAAGGTAGTTTCATGTGGGGAAGAATGGACAAGTCGATTCGTTTTAAAACCGTTTTTACAATATTTTGTATACATTGATTTGATACATGTGAAAAACATGTACCTAGAACAAAAAATACTACTATACTTAAATAATATTGTCGCAAGGTGTTATAAAAACAATGCACCAGGTAACTAAATTATCATGTAGATATGTAGTTTACTCACATATGTACTTTATTAAGAAATTCTCAGAATGTGAATGTTCCTTACTTGATTCTTACACTAATGTCAACCCGTCTTCTATACAGCTTCACTAAAGGAAAAATTAAAACAATTCATAACTTTTCCTTGTTTTAAAAAATATTATTGCCGTCTTATGTTATTATCTCTTAAACTAATTTTGTCTATTTTATTTGTTTACACTTCGTTGCAGTAAAATAAAATATAAAAAAGAGGAGAGCAACTGGCGGCATTATCGCTTTCGAGCGATCTCTTCCAGGCAACCAATGTGAGAAAAAAGAATGAAATTAGATGGGTGCAAGAAGTGCAAACAAAGTATATTCTGTCAGGCTTGTTTGTTATAAAAGTGCTCTACGTTTCTGTGAAACGGTTTTAGGACTCATCCAATATTTTTACTATTTTCTGTTTCTACTTAAGTGATATCTATTATTATTTATTGATTATTTATTAACACTTTGTTGCATTACAATATAACAATTGAACATAATTAAATGAAAAGGAGGGCAACTGCCAGCCTTATCGCTTTCGGGTGATCTAAGATATCCACACATCTCAGATAACCACAGTGAGAAAAAAAATGTATTAAATAAGATAAGGTAGGCAAGAAGTGCAATACATATAAATATTATGAAAACAATTATAATAGACATATTATAATAGACAGGAACAAAAAACAAACTACTACTACACTAATAAAGGATGCATGTAAAATAAAAAGTGCACATGAATCACGACAATTTAACGTCACGTCAGTTAGAAGTTAGTACGAAAGTTAGGGATACGATATATTATTATAAATAAATAAAATAATAAATAAGACCGCCCATTATCACCTATGTCAACTATTTTTATCACCTGTTCTGTGATAAAAATAAAGTGTATATTATGTACATATTCATTGAAATGAAATTTAATAAATCGCTTTACAAAGCCGGGCAAATTGACTTTATATATCATTAATAAATACACCGTTAAATGTATATTATTAAGCGTCTGAAATTTCAGCCTATAAAGCCTTCGATAAAATAAGCGTAATGCGATAATCCTTTTCTAACCCCAAACAAACCTAGGGCAAAAAGCAATAATAATGAATTTGGATATTTCCATTCCAGATATTGGATATGTAGGATTTATTGAGTGAATTTCTCTGAAGGTAGAAAATTATTTTACGGTACCCGAAAATTGGATTTCGCGTTTCAAATTTTGTTGGGTAGAGTATGTTTTAGGGAGCTTTCAGGAACGCTTTTGGCTACATATAACAACTGAGGTCTGAAATTTTTCCACTCAAAGTTATTATATACATATCGATGTTTATATTTTATGCGTAACGCAGTGAATTGTGATTCGGTTGTGCGGCTGAACACTATCATTTGATTTTCACTATGTGTACAATCAACACTTTCGCATATGGTTAGTAAAACATCGTTAGGTAACCGGACTTGAAGGAAATGAATCCCTACAAGTAATACTTGGCGCTAAATCTTAACTTCGAATCTTTCATGCAGAGAAGATTCAGACGCGGATGAGGTAGAAGTTAAAGGTTGGTGGTCTCAGTTTCCGCCCTTAGACTCATTAGGTCCATAATGCGAAAGTCCTGGCTAACATAGCCAGCCTAGCTCGCTTGACTTGTCTCAGTATAAACCCAAGTTTTTATAAGATTTTCGATGACTCAATGAATGCGAAGATTTCGACACTGCTCAACACGCTACAATACTATAATTACCACAGAAAAAAGCCGGAAGCCTCATAATTTTAGATGTTCGATACGAAATAGTCCCCTCGTAACCCTAAACTTGGAAAAAACTAGCCTAAAGCCCCAAATATACATAGAAATTGGTCCGATGGGTACTTTGCTAAAGTTTCAAATAGAACAATAAGAATTCAGTCCATGTTTCGTTGTTATACTACTTGTTACTCCAATTTATACTTTACCCTTTGGAGTGTGCGTTACATAAAAATGAGGAGAATATTTGTTGAGACATTATTTTTAGATGAGAGAACATAAATATATGTATGATAGACCGACTAGTGGACCCTAAATCCATAAATTTAAATTTTTCCCTATTTAATTTTTATCTAACTACAACTTGAATAATAAGCTCACTAAGCGTCGTTGAAACCATAATTTCTATGAATGGGTTTATAATATACAAGTAAGTCACTTAAAACTAGTAAATATAATGAATACACAATTCGTACAAAATGACGATTAATTAACTTAAAAAAATAAATAAATCAGTGGCGCTACAACCTCTTTACGTCTGGGCCTCAGATTTATGAATCTGTTTCATGATCATTTTTCAATCTAATATTCGAATAGGTGATCAGCCTCCAGTGCCTGACATACGCCATCGATTTTTGGGTCTTGAGATGTTGGTTTCCTAACGATGTTATACTTCACCGTTCGAGCGAATGTTAAATGCGCACATAGAACGAAAGTCCATTGGTGCACAGCCGGGGATCGAACCTACGACCTCAGGTATGAGAGTCGCACGCTGAAGCCACTAGGCCAACAATGCTTAATTAACTTTACTTAAATTTTAACCTCTAACATTAACTGATTTTTTAAAATAATTATATCTTCCACGGCTACTTAGTGCGTTCTTATTGGATAGAACCGCCCCGGATGGGTCGCGGTGACAGACTAGTCTTGTCCCGATGTAACTCATTTTCAAGCCGAAATCATCGTTAAAATATTCTTCCTACATAAAACCTTACATTTACGATACCTTCGAAAAAGAAGGAAAAGAATTACCAGCCTGGTAACCGAAAAAGTTTTCCTATCCGTTTGACCAAGGGTAAAATCTCTTACCATAAAAAAATCAAGAGATTAACAACATTTTGTAGCACACAAGTGTGTGGAATAATTATATGCAGGATAACATACCGATAGCATAGCTCGAAGCTATACTGTTTAGCCTCACTTGCAACTTTGGATTCTAAGCCCCGACGTTAGGATCTATTTTCGCAAAGTCGCTTCTAGCAAAAAATAAAGTATACAATAAGTCACTCAAAATAGCTAACAAATATTTTATTTAGATTCTTGGGACGAAATTTAAATTAGAAAAATAATGAAAATCAAAATTGCGAGCTCAAATGATGACTCAATATCATTTTTCTCTCTCTTAATTATTTTTTCGTTTATATCTCAAATTACATAAACGAAAAAATCTGACAATGTTTACTTAGGATTTTATAAAGGTTTTTTTGAAATAATTTTCTTTTTAAACTAAACAGATTTGCAGATAATCTGTATTCTAGAAGGTCAAACTTTATCAATATGATTTTTATAAATATGTAGTTTAAAATGTTATTTCACATAAATCAACGCTGAATATCAACCTTGATACATTGTAAAAGGAAACGTTCATTATCCAGCTTAATACATAAATGGGAATATTTCAAAAGGACCTTTAATGAGAACTTATTATTGAAGTGAATTTATCTATGTTCAATATTAGGCTGTATGGTAGAAAGTCAGTTTTGATTGCAGTCTGTGCATTCTTGTTAGAGCTAGAACACTTCAGTATCATTGTAATCTTGTTAATAAAGACTCAGAAAAACTGACTTTTGCTTTTAAATTCTAACGCTCAATGGGATTAGACAGAAGCTGTTTTCCACAAGCTTATATATATCACATTATAATCCAAATTTTACGCCTAATATCCAACGAAAGTATATACTTTTGGTGGTGACTTTCGTAAAACAATGCGATGGTTCCCCACGTGAGCCCAATTGTTATTTTTGCTACCTTATATCAAACCAAATTTCCCTTAAATTCAGACTTGGTAAGACTGAATTGTTACTGACCTATTAAACATTTAATATTATATTAGATCTTTGATTGATTAGGATTATGCACGGCGGCGAGTCTTACATTATGGAAATGTCACTTTCCCTCTACAAAAATATAATTATTACTGTTTTTTTTGTACTAGCATTCAATTTAGAAAGGTTAGTTTAAGTAAGGTACTTTTATAAGGCATTGCCCTTAGATATTTAGATTATTTTTATTTGTATTTATATTTATAATTAACAGGCTTAATTAATAAATTAATTAACGTCGGACTTAATTAATAATCTCAGGGCTTAGGAACTTTCGATCTTTTATAAACCATTTTTAAGATGTACTCAGACGTTTAACCAAAGCAAAACCTGTTTCTTTGCTATCCTAAGTCAGGTTTTAACATATTCATTCAATGATAGAAATGTTAAACTAATAATAATATTTCAGTGGCGCAATCCCTCAGCCGCCGTCTTGGTCTCAGATCGCATTCGCTTTTTTGATCATTTTTGTTTCATAGACAAGTAGGAGATCAGCGTTCCGTCACTCATACGGCCTGGCCACGGGGATCGGCGGTGCGAACGGCGATGCCGGAGGCGAGGCGACCATTCGCGCGGGGCCGTTTGCAGGCCACGGACCAGTCACGTTTGCCGCCGCGACCAGTAAGGAAGTTCGACAGCGAAATGTCTTTATCGAAATCATCTCGATAATGCTTGGAAAGTAATAGCTTTTGGTTCAAGACCTAATATTTGGAGAAATTGTGGAGAATTCCACAAGATGTATGAAAAATTCAGAATGAGTATTGAAACCTTCAATTATATTCTTATGAATATTCAACCAGAATTGGAGAAAAAAGTTAATGCAAATAGAATTTTAAGTGCCGCTGAAAAATTGTTTTTGAGATTAAGGTAGGTATATTAAATTAATGCTGTGGATGGCCAGACTTCCAAATAGCTGGTCTAGGCAGTATTTCAGTAACAAAAAACTCTGTATTCATTTTTCGCCGCGACCACGACTAAACTTATTTATTCCCTTCTCTATTCGCCGCGACTGCCGCTCGACTCCGTGGCTTGCACCGTACTGATTCATGCATTTGTTTCGCTCGCCCGTCGCGACGTCAGTCGCCCGCGCGATTCGCTCGGTACATTTCGCCGGTCGCATCGCTGGTCGCCGTTGCGCGTGGCTTGATTAGTACATTGCTATGAGTTTATTTCAGTCGCTAGACGCATCGCAGTTCGCACCGCGCGAATATTCGCGTCGGCGAATGTCCCGTGGCCAGGCTGATATATAGATGTTTATGATTTGAGACATGCCGGTTTCCATATTTGCCTTTACTGTTAGATGCACATAGACAGATAGTCCATTGATTCACGGGGCTCCAACCTACGAGGATGAGAGTCGCACGCTGAAGCCACTGAGCCCACACTGCTCATTATCATTCTCAATCTACCATTAGATATATTTTGACACAGTGCTCTTGAGTGACTATCCTTTATAAGGGAAAGTTTTTCAGGTGAAAAGTTGCTTCTATCAGAGTGAGGTGAAATTATTCCAATACCTTTTGTAACATCGGTGTTCAATCATTTCTATCAAGTTGACTTACGTTCAAAGGCATTGTGTTTTGAATGGATATTAAGGGTCTGACAACAATAGATTTTTATTATTATACTATGTACAATGGAGTAAAAAAGATGAATTTGATATAAGGTTGTAGCCATTTTGTGAAAATATTACAGCTTTCGATTGAAGCTTCTTTTTAATGAGTTTTTGTAATGCAGGTTTAATAAATTTATAACTTACAGAGAAACTTGGGTTTCAAAGATTATATTAAGAATTATTACTTTATTAAGAAGCAAGTTGAAGCTGGCATCTATGTAGATTACGAGCAGATGCAAGCATGGAGCTCGCAATAGAAGGGACCATGAAACTATAATTGCCATAAATGCACAAAAAAGACTGTTGTCCGAGATGATGGCGCTAGGTTAAGGATAATCAATCTAACCAAGAGCAACACCACACCAGTGGCGCTACAACCTTTTCTGGTCAGCATCCGTATCCGTTTCGAGATCATTTATTTTTTTATTAGTCAAGTAGGTTAGCTAGATCAGTGCCAAACACACGGCGTCGACTTTTGGCTCTAAGGTGTAGGTTTCCCCACGAAGATTTCCATCACCCGAATGTTAAATGCGGAAAGAAAGTCCATCAATGCACAGCCAACTAACGAACCTACGACCTCTGGGATGAGAGTCACACGTTGAAACCACTAGAACAACATAGCCCTTTAGCTCTCTAACAAGACCGCTCTGTCAACACTGTGTGCTCTGGCGCAGTGATTAAACTACATCCTTTAGCATAGATTTTAATATTCACTTCATTAAATTCTAAACGTTTTCATGAAATACATTCTTAAGAATCTTGCTACTAGGGCGCATGTGGAATAGTTGCTCATTTGACTCGTTCAGATGTTTACGAATTGTTACGAATTCACGTTGTACATCTCCTCGAAATGGGATGGTAGATGCGCACGGGCAATTCCTATGTTTAAGTTTGATGTTATACAGTTTACATAAAATTAGTGAAAGGATTATAGTAAATCAAATCATTATTGGAGCGTTTAATTTCCTACCCTAAGAACTAGATCAACTAGCCCTAACAATACAAATTCAATACAATATTTAAACTACTTTCAATCAGTGTAGAGTAACATCAATTAACCCAGAAAACCGATTTAGACCTTGCGAATAATGAAGCGCTACAAAGAATTCGTGAAATAAAAATTAACAACACCCACTGTAATTTATACAATGCCAACAAGACGTTATTTACCTCAATAAACAAAATTAATTGTGTTAAATGACTACGTTGATTTTCCCATTCAAATTAAATGGATTTTTACTGAGTTTTAGGCAACCTTATTTAATTTGTGAAGAGCAGTGTTAGCCTAGTGGCTTCAGCGTGCGACTCTCATACCTGAGGTCGTAGGTTCGATGCCCGGCTGTGCACCAATGGACTCTCTTTCTATGTGCGCATTTAACATTTGCTCGAACGGTGAAGGAAAACATCGTGAGGAAACCGACGTGTCTTAGACCCAAAAAGTCGACGGCGTGTGTCAGGCACTGGAGGCTGATCACCTACTTGCCTATTAGATTTAAAAATGACCATGAAACAGATTCAGAAATCTGAGGCCAAGACCTAAAGAGGTTGCAGCGCCACAGATTTTTTTTTTGTACGAAATTACTGAGTTTTAAAGCTAACAATACATTTGTTTTATTGTTTTTTTGGCGTAGCATCAAATTAAGTTTAGTTTTCTTCTAAAGAAATATCCATTAAAATAATTTCAGCAAACATTTTTCTTACATTAAGTTCTGAATTGGATTGATGAAAACAATTCCAGACAGACTTAATTGCTTCAGACTGTTAAATCTCCAGCCCACATTCTCGACAGCATACATTTATGTTGCTATGTGATATATAACTGAACTAAATATATTTTTTTATTATACACTTCCTTGCACAAGCGACAACCAGCTAGAAATTCTTATGCCCGTGAATTTCAATATTTATGTTTATATGAACAAATACATTTCCTTATCTAAAAAACATCCTCAAATTCATTACGTGATTTTTCATGTGATGCACCACGTCAAATTTGCTAACTAGAACTTAAAAAGAGTTATTTTCTCTTTTAGTGTTAAAATGAGATAAAATCTTAAAAACTCTTCTTCGTATAATTTAGTGTGACAGTATGACGTACTGCCGCCGTAGCGTAGTGGCTGAAGTTACTTATTTTACCTGGTTCTTTATTCGATTCCCGAAAAAACAATATTTTTTATTCATTATGATATTATTTTTAGACCAATGAAAGAGACGCAAT
This sequence comes from Pieris melete, assembly GCA_963693345.1. Lineage (NCBI taxonomy): Eukaryota > Metazoa > Arthropoda > Insecta > Lepidoptera > Pieridae > Pieris > Pieris melete. Next base: position 572,907 of record CAVNZK010000020.1, read on the forward strand.
TCAACGAAATAGAAAATAAACGTATTAACTTCTGTCTTCTCGTGTTAAGTATTACTTCAATCCATGGCGAAATTGTTTCGGCTCAGTACACGCGGCTCAGACACAATTGTTTTTCAGCTCCAACACAATTTCATTAAATAATTGTTTATTAGAAAAGCAGTAGATAGAAGATAGAATATAACACTAAAAGATCTCGTAAAACCCATACGAAAGTGTAGGGAAGCGAAAAATTGCAAGTCGTCGAACCGAAGCGGGGTTCTGCATGATAAATGAGGTGGCAAGGCGTATTGAAGGAATATATGAACATATTATATATGTACTCTCCTATGTATAAGATAATTTCTATAGCCAACTGTTATATCAGTAGTGTTACATCAGGAATAGTATTTGTTATTAAGTGACCTAAAGTTTGCCTAATAACACCCGTGTTTTCTGGTGACTTTCTTTCTATATGCGGTTTAACAGTCTTTAAAAGTGCGAAGAAAAACATCGTGAGAAAACCGGATTGTCTTAGACCCAAAAAGTCGACGGCTAAAGAAGGCTGATCACCTACTTGCCTATAAGATTACTAAATGATCATGAAACAGATACAAAAATCTGTGGCACAGAACTAAAAGGTTGTAGCGCCACTGATTTATTGTTTTATTGACTGCTCCTGGGTCTTTAATAAATAATATTGGATGCTTTATACATATCGCTTCGTTTATACCTTATCTGTGATAAGTTTCGGTACTGCGTGAATATGAATAATGTAATAATTTAATTAAATTAGGATTTTTCTTGAATCGTAATTATGTCCATCATTCGCAGTAGTTATGGTCTGCATAACTCAAAAGTTTTAGAAAATTACTTGTAAATGTTATCGGTGTTACGATTCGTCCACGAGAAATTATTTTTTATGCTTCACATATTTTAATAATAAAGTCAGCAATGTTACAAACATATTTTTGTTTTTGCGATAAAGATGTTGATGACAATTCGCTGTATTAATTAAATAATATTAGTAATTGCTAGATTTCATAATATATAGATAATATATTGTCAAATTAGTATGGGATAGTTATAGCATTTCTGGTTCAACCACGTATTGATCCGTCTAAAATAAAACAGAGAGCCTAATCTATTATCTGCTGCATAGTATTATGATACATAAATTCCATAGCCTTTTGAAATAAATAACAATTTAGTGGCGCTACAACACATAGGTTTTGACTTCATTCATTAAATATTCTTTAGGGTTTGATCCCAGAGTTCTTTTTTAACACTGATTGACTGTTTATTATATCCCGGTTTAATAATTGATATTACGATTATTGTAAGTGATTTAACTTGTCACCCAGAATTAATAATATTATTAAATAAAACAAACATTTCTGTTGTAATTAAAGTACGTTGCGTATGGTCGAAATTGAATTTATTTTCAGAACTTGTGATTAAAATACTTACCCTTATTGTGTAGAATAATTAATAATAACGTCATTGTTTTGTTACGAATCAGTTTGCCAGAATTAAAGGTTTAAATATTGTTAAACGTCGAGCCTAAAATTTTAATGAACATTGAGAAAGTTTTGAACAATAAAAATAAAACTTTGTGAATTTTCAGTCATTGACAGAGAAATATACTGAAAAGTAAATTTTTCAACGATTTACACTTTATATCACCCACATTTTTTAAATATTTTATGATACTGTCAATCAAGTCTTTAAAGTTGAGATACTTTTTTTGATTTAAAATGACAAAATGATGTGGTAGCTAATCATACAGACGCTAGTCCCTAGTGTTTGTTTGTTAAAAACTGTTTATTTTAATAAGTTCTATAGTTTAATTAACAAATTATTTATAAATACTGTATTAAATCATCGGACGTAAAGGCAAAATACAAAATACCATCCGTATCACCTCGACGTCCGCCGTTCCACAACTAAGCGTTTTTCAAGGCAATTTGTGCCGCGCACCAGCACTTTGTTGAACCAGCTGCCCACTGAAGTATTTCCGAACCAATTTGACTTAGTGTCCTTCAAGAAAAGAGCGTACCAATTCTTAAAAGGCCGGCAACGCACTCGCGAGCCTTCTGGCATTGTGGGTGTCCATGGGCGTCGGTATCACTTAACATCAGGTGAGCCGCCTGTTCTATAAAAAATTTTTTTTTGCATTACATATACTATATTATATTTAACATCCATTATCGTTGGTATTGTAATTATGCACACATTAAAATACTTACTAACTCCGATGGCTCTACGACCCAAAAAGTGTATTGGCCTGTGAAATGTGAATCTTCCAGCGCTCCATATCCTGTGCTACCTCCCACCAATTGCTGGCTTTCAGGTGCAGAAGGACTGCTGGTCTCCGACCACATTATAGGCCCGCCCACATTAAAATAACTTCTATTTATTAATTTCAAACACAAATGTGTGGTCGGAATATTGTTATGTTTTACAAGGTTATTGGCATTCTATGGCTGCAATTGAAGATAACGCGAACTGTATTTTACAAAAAACTATGAAATGCATTCGGGATTTTATTTCCTACCATAAAGTTTTGGCTTAAAACCTGACGCCACTCGTTCGTAAAATTGTTGGCTTACTGCGTATAAAGTTTTTAGTTAACCAGTTTTTTACTGTCAGCATTTTTGGGGTTTATTTTGAGTTTTGGGTGAAAGTGTTACAATTTTTTTAACGCACCGCTGGGCAGTGTGATTAAAATTCACTAGAACGTGGAACGGAGTCTATTTTTCATTGAAATATTTAACTTTGAATTGTTTGAATTGGCTTGTCGCTGGTACTTTTACACAGCTAACTAAAAACGAGCGTGTAATTTATATTTAAAATATATTTCTAAATAACGCTGATATATTTTATGTATAATTTTATATGCAACAAACGTATAATTTGTATTTAACCTACAAAGTAATAATAAAAATACTAAAAAAATTTAAAAGGAAAATTAAAAAAAAAATCAAACGTTGGGTCCCTATAGCAGTGTACCTTAAACGCTGGCAGCATTTCCTCGCTGTATTGCGAGACTTATTCTTGCCAGGAAAGCACCAACTCTGGAGTCACCTGTACTATCTACCCTAAATCGTTGAAAAGCGCCCGTGCATTTGAATCTCACGGCCCAAGAGTCTCTAGTCTCTAACTATTTCTAAATTAGTTTAATGTCAATTATGTTATAAATTTAAAAAAAACCTTATAAATTTGTAATTACTCTTATAAACCTCGAATTTATTACTTAATTTTATGTAAATAGGTAGCGAGCGACGTTTCGAGCCTCCCGTTGCTCACGATGCCTACTGAAGGAAGTGATCTTTAACCTTGTTATTCAGTGAAGGATATCACAAATAAATATTGAATTCTTTGTCCTTATTACAATTTACCGTCCCTTATATACTCTACCTATTTCCTAATAGTTCCCAGTTTAACCTGCATTTATGTAATACTATTGGAATTGGATAATATTTAAGTGTGATAATCTATTTCGTCTTCTGAATCCGTAATTTATTTAAATAAAATAAAAAATAAATCAATGGCGCTATAACCTCTTTAGGCCTTGGCCTCAGGTTTCTGAATCTGATCATTTTTTAAATTTAATAGGCAAGTAGGTGATCAGCCTCCAGTGCCTGACACACGCCGTCGACTTTTTGGGTCGAAGACATGTCGGTGTTTTCCTTTACCGTTTGAGCAAATGTTAAATGCGCACATAGAAAGAAAGTCCATTGGTGCACAGCCGGGGATCGAACCTACCTCCGTAGGTATGAGAGTCGCACGCTCAAGCCACTAGGCAAACCCTGCCGTAATTTTATTAGTGTATGTATATATATTTTGTTATTTAAAGACAAAACTTTTTTACCGGATTAAAGTTTTTTCTTTAAATGTGTAAAGGTTACGTTAATCAAAGACAATAATATTTTGTTATATCAAGATGAACCGTAGTAGTCTTTAAACTCAGTTTACAGGTACGAATTCGCTTATTAAATAATTAAAATTTCATTTTATATCATTTTATACTTATGATAATGAATTCAATATAACTTTACAACTAAATATTTAGCACTGGATGGATTGAAATGTTCATAAATTTAATCGCTCTATTTTATTAACGGTCGTTAATTTGGACAAATGAAGATATAAATTGTGGAAATTCCCGGACTGGAACTCATAAAGACTTGAAGTGATATCAGTTGGAGCACGTTATTAAGTTTTATTCAGGCTCTTGTAACACTTTCAGTATTGTCGTTGACAGCAGGATTTTGCATCGGCTGCCTGTTCATCAGTATTTTGATTGCTTAATAAGCTGCCTTGATGGGTATAATTTAATTTCATTGTTACATAATTTTAATCATTGGTCTTAGTACATAGTAAATATGTTCGATGTCATGTTGAACAGAATCTGTCTAGGTTTTAGCATCAACACCATTATATTTTTGTTTAATTTGTGAAAGATAATAAACACACACTAGATAGGCCTAATCACTACATACGCTTTGACCAACCGAAAGTACTTGCGAAAGAAAAAAGATAAAACACCCCAATTTCAATAGAGAAGACGGCCTAAAATTGTCAAACACCTGGGTACAATAATATCCAAATTAAAATCTCAAGATAAACAATCCGCGATAATAGAGGACACCGTGAGCCATTTCTGCCAAAACCCTCCATCTTTTAGTCGATACCAACTCCGGGGAAATAATACCACTTTTTCTACAGCTGTGATACTTTTTGACATTCAACACCTTTTGTCTACAGTCACCGTGACCACGCACGCTGGAAAGCACGCGAAACGTCGGTTAAATTTAAAATTATGTAAAATAATTGTAAATACATAACTTCAATCCGGTAAACAAAATTGTTTTATTAAAAGATTATAAAAATGAAATAAAAGTATCCACGAAATCGGCATAACTGTTTGCCTGAAAATTGTTTGTTTAAAATACATGAGTAAAGATAGATTAAAGTGATGTAGAAAATAAATTAAATCATAAATATTTAACTTTATAGCTTTATAGCGTGGTACATGCCGTATAATTTCTAATCCGGGTTTCGTTCTCCGAGAAACAAAAATTGCTTTGTGTGGTGCAATAAAGACCAAAGCTTGAAACCAACCTCTAGAAATAGATTAAGTAGCGTTATTGATTTAAAAAAAAACCTTCTTTTTCAATTTCCCTATCTCACTCCTGACAACATGGTTACGGATATAAATCTAATTACATATGTAAAAACACTTCTCGCTGCATGTTAAAGTATATGTACCGTTCAGGAAAAGAAATATGGACGGCTAGTTTTTAGCAAAGTGAATTTTAAAATTATTCAAACAGCATACAAAATATTTGGGCACAAGTTAATAAAAACATTTTCCATCAAGATTAATTAACAATATCTCAGCGTACATATTGTGAAATTGTACAAAAGTAATTATTGAAGGCGAATTAATATTCGTTAAAGTAATTAAGAGCTTTGCAGTAATGGTCAGGTAGCTTATCATCAATATTAAAGATAACTATTCTTGTATATTATAATATATGTATGCTGTATATGGCCTTTCGAAGCCATGCATTATTGACGCGATCATACACTCGATAGGGATGGCATCCATTAGGAAATATTTCTCGATACAGCTTGGATTGATGTTACCACCACACTCGCCTAAGATTCAATACATTTGAGCGTAGTCTAGTGTCTAGCCATTTCAGTTGGAGTTTCGATAGCAAAAGGTGGATTTTTTTGAATTTACGGAAATGTCCAATATTTTGTACACCGAGAGTCTTACTAGATAATAATAAAATATATTTTTTTGGACCACTACAAAGTCTTCTACCCGCAGGTACCATATTATATATTCTATTCGCCACACGCTGTATATATTTTTACAAGTAATGTTAATATCTCGCTACAAACTTTTTAGGCCTTAGATTTCTGTATCTGTGTCATGATCATCTGTCAATCTAATAGGCAAGTGGGTGATCAGCATCCTACGACTGACACACCCCGTAGACTTTTGGGGTCTTAGGCAAGGCGGTTTCTTTACAAAGTTTTCCTTCACCGTTCGAGCGACAAGACAAGTCATTTGGTGCACAGCCGGCTCAGGCGGAACGTGACAATAAGTCAGGTTTTTTATGCATGCAGCCGGCGTGTCCATGGGCGGCGGTATCACTTAACATCAGGTGAGCCTCCTGCCCGTTTGCCTCCTATTACATAAAAAAAAAATCATCTCGAGGAGACAACCTAACGATTACCTTAACATTAGGCAGTATTATGAAATTTCAAGTTGAAGACCTTCACCATTATGTGACTTCTTCATAAATTTCCTTATCAAGTGCCCGCTCATCAGGATTGCCTTAGAGCTCTCTTAGGGTAGCTTAGACTCAAGCTCAAATAATTTTTTGACGTGATAATTTCGTATAAATCAATGAACGCCGGCTGCACGCACGAAAATCCATGACTCACTGTCACTTCCGCCTGAGCCGACCGTGCAAGCGAACGAGGAACGTGACGCACAATCGGCCTAAGCGTTTGGCTTGTCACGCATTTATCTTTAGTAATTAATAGCACATTGTTACTTGTAATTAATCTGTATAATTTAATTATTTTTCAGTGGCGTTACAACCTCTTTAGGTCTGGGCCTCAGATTTCTGAATCTGTTTCATGATAATTTTTTAATATAATAGGCTTTTTGACAGACATGGCGGTTTCTTCACGATGTGTTCCTTCACCGTTCGAGCGAATGTTAAATGTTCACATAGAAAGAAAGCCCATTGGTGCACAGCCGGGGATCGAACCTACGACCTCAGGGATGAGAGTCGCACGCTGAAGCCACTAGGCCAACACTGCTCATGTATAATTTAAGTAACAGAAAATATTTGAATTAACGAATGAAAATATATGTTAATTCTTCATATAAGTCCTTATTGTATAATTCAAAACAATGTAAAAAATTAATTCAATTCAGTCCCTAAAAGTATGCAATTTTACTTCAATGTTTCCTTATAACGTTATCACGTAAAATTACCGTCAGTAAACCGAAGACAGACAGCGAAATTTTTTTATTCAGTTGAATAATGGCATAAAGGTAAAGGGAATATTATATTCTTAATTCAATCAAATACCATGCTCCGAATGGAATTTCTCATTTTTTATTATTCTCAAAAGAACTGTTGAAAATGCAATATAGAAAATATTTGCCTTTCACTTAGAAAGAATATATATTGTAAGAGGTAAATATCTGTAAATGTAATTCATATTTAATTCACAATTTTCAGGAGGAAAACTTTATGATTTGATTTATTTGTTTAAATTTCGTTACATTAAAAAACAAATTACATAAGCATACTAATGTTTTGCTGTTATTATAGATAGTAATATTGTTAAAGTTTTAAGCTATTTATATTATAGTTATAGTATGCTAGTTATTATTTAATATCTTTTGATATTGACTTGTTAATTTTATTCAATTATTAAGCTATTGCATAGATTTTATCGCGGGCTTTGAGCGCGGCGACCGAATCAAGAAATTCCGTAACGAAATAAACCTGACACACGATGACGTAATATAGGTGCGGCCAATACGCGTTAGAGCGGGACAGAACGCATACTGCGTCGTGCTTCTCACATCGGTTTAGCGTGTTAGTCTGAGTCTGGTAGATTGAATTAATATCAAAGAAAAAAAAATACTGCAAAAAATAAATAAATAATTATATTGCATAAGTTTATAAAAAATGCTATACAATAGCTGTACCGCGGCATTCCCCGAGTGCCACACTTATTTTTTACTGTTACTGTATAAGGACTTTTTATAATCAAAGTTCTAAACCGATTATGGTGACAGGATGATGAGTACAGGATTCTGTCGGGGCCGCTAATGAAATATAAAAGACACATACACATATTTTATTTAAAATATAATATAACATATTTGTTAAATAAATAATAAGTAAGGTAAGTAAGTCTTCATAATTTTTTATTCGAATATTTCATCCGCGAACTGCGGCACAATTGATCGTAAACATCGCAAATCAATGAGCTTAAAGTGATCGCTCGAATTCAATTCATTCATACCTCCTAGACATATTGTTTAACTAGACTTGGGAATATCTATTTGTAGACCGTTTGTATTAGAAACACTGTATTATAAAATAAACATGGATTATTAATAAAATATTTAAGTGGACGCATGGTAACCGTATAAGTGTGCCCGGAGCTGATGAATTTCTTGAACAATCAGCATCGCATTACAGCTTGGTATGAAAGTTCTTTCTTAGGTACGATATCTTTGTAAATTATTGTAATTACATGCACCCTAACTAATTAATAGTTTGTTATACCGGCTACAGTTTTTTTATTATATAGCCGCTAGATAATCAAAAACTCCACTATATATATATTTAGTATAGGTACAAGTCAATATTGTCTTATTGAAGTAGTATGTATTTTTACTATAACGTTATCTCATGTTTGACGCTGCAACAATTTTAGTTTCACAGTAATTATTTACATGTGTTTTCTTATGTATTAAGGGCAAACAAGCAGGAGGCTCACCTGATGTTAAGTGTAAGTTAAGCACACACGATGCTCGCACGTGCCTTGCCATTTAAGAAAGGGTACGCTCTTTTCTTGAAGGACCGTAAGTCGAATTGGTTCGGACATAGTTCAGTGGGCAGGTTCCACATAGTGGTGGTGCGCGGCAAAAAAAATCCTTAAGAAACGCTCAGTTGTGGAACGACGGATGTCGAGGTGATCGGATGGAATTTAGTATTCTGCCTCTCGTCCGATGATGAAACTCAGCTACAGGTGGATGCAAACAACTCCTCTGAACACTCTTCATGAACCGAGTTATTATTAATGTCATAATGTAAAATATTATAGACAAACTAATTTATTAAAGTACTCTAAAAAATCTTATCGCATTTAAAATAAAGTCACACTTAATAAATCCGACTTAATACAAAAATATAAATGAGGATAACGTTTCCACGACTAAGCTACAGCTTAAGCGCTTGTTTTAGCTTAACTTTTTGAAATGGCTTACCGCATGAATTGTTTGCGAAGCTTTAAAAGAATGTTAGGCTGTTAGTTGAGTATTCTGACACCGTTTCTGTTAATAAACAGCGTAGTTATGGTTAAATGAAAACGCACCTTCGGATAGTATGTAGTCGTGACTCTCAAATGGAGTATGATACATTTATGCATTTGTTTGAAAGGCATATGAACATACAGACATATATTTTAACGAGATCAGACCTCCTATGCCACTCGTATATCACACACAAAAGTCACACACACATATATAATATACTAGCTGATCCGGCAAACGATGTCATTATATCATTTATGGTTATTGTGCCTCACTCGACATAGATAGGTATAGTGTGTTGTGGACTATTTTGTAGATATTTATAAGATCTACAATTACTTAGAACCTTTTATGGTTCTATCTTTAATAGTTTAGGCAGGGTACGCAAAATAAGTAACTTTTTTGGTTGATTTTTTACACCTTGTGTCCGAAAAACCCTAATATCTTACGGAACCCTATTTTTGTTCAAAATTAAATATAGCCTATATTACTCGTGGATAATGTAGCTTTCGAATGGTGAAAGAATTTTTAAAATCGGTCCAGTAGTTTATGAGCCTATTCATTACAATCAAACAAACAAAGTTTTCCTCTTTATAATATTAGTGTAGATCATCATACGTATGGTTTAATAATATATTTTAGTTATTATAATACGTTAAGCTTAGTTATTTATTAATTAATTATAAATAAAAAATAAATAAAAAAGTCTTTTTATTCCAGTATTTAAAGTTAACACTTCTTACAATTCATTTTAGTGTTAGTTCATGTATTTTAATCTATGTTAGTATAGTTTCTCTTTCCTTTACTTAATTGTATGTGTACCTAAATTTCTATATATATTTTTATAGTTTTTTTTAGAACCCTCTAATTTAATTTAATACCGATTTTCTCTATTTTGAAGTATAAAAAAATATTAGATTTTTGTAGTGGAATTCAAACTCAAACTCAAAATAACTTTATTCAGGCAACCAAGTACACTTATAAACGTCAACAGAAAAAATTAAATTGATTCTAAATTTACATTTACTACCAGTTCGCAAATCAGGGGCGTACAAGAACTGGCAAGAAATTCTCCGTCACTCTTTTTAATCGACAAGTTTTGAGTCATACAAATTGTTTGAAATAGGGCAAATCGATTACAAGGATAAGGATCATTTAAATAATCATGAAATTTATTAAATCTTTATAGAGGAGCATCCAGGCATTTTATGCCTAAAAGAAGGCTCCAGGGCGCCTTTAAATATTTTGTACAAACTAAAAACTATTACTTCTACTTGGCACATTGATTCTAAAGGAATATGCCAATTTCCTTAATATATTTTACAATTCTATTAACAAGTGTTAAAAGTGCTCAGACATAGTAGGTGCACATAAAGATTCGAATGCACACTTAACCATTGGACTAACACATCAATGTAACGATAGGTATAAGATTTCATCCTTATCAATAAAAAAAAAATATGTTCATTATGGAACATAAGATACAGGTATCACTAATTCCACGTCATTAAATTTGAATATGTAGCTACCTACCATCGGCAAAGAAGACAGAGGGCCGAGAGAAAAAGCAGGCGTAAAAACCTCTCGGTACTCTTTTAAAAGAGCAAATCATCAAACAACACTTATTTAAAAACAAATATCGCAAATTAATTAGAAGTAGCCTGTCTAGCACTAGTCCCAGGCCCTTTTATCAACTAGATAATCGTTGACTTTATAGTAAGCCTTTTTACACAGCTTTTCTTTAATACATTTCTTAAATCTTTAATCTACTTATCTGAAAATCTAGATCAATGAACATTCAAGGACTACTTAAAATATTAAATATGTAATTGATTCCGTTTAATGACATATCGGGACAAGCTATATTGCTAATTAAGTTTTAATCAACGCAATTAAAACCGAAATAATTTTGCATAATTATGTTTTAATGTCGGCTCCAATTTATATAAACATATTTGGATAAAGGGTTATTAAATATAAATTAATTAACTGAATGCAAACTTTTATTAGTTTATTAGTATTGCTTTTTACTTTTGCAGTATGACTTACGGTTTGTGCAATGTATTGGTATCACATCCCAGATATTAATGTCTGTTATTCAAGGGCAGTGTTAGTTTAAACTATCGACTATGAGGTTATGCGTTCTAACCCTGGCTATGGAATAGACATAGAACGTTGGTAACAATAGATTTATCTATACACTTATTATAAAGTTGTCACAAAGACGGACAAAGAAAAGATAATTGCCCGTTGAAAACAACAGGGTTCAAAAGTGTTTTCTCAAACATATAATGAATATTTTAAATAGCAATACAGTTGCAGCAAAAGTATCGAAAATCAGTTTTCGTTCTCTTAAAAAGTCTAAATACATTCACTTCCATTCAACTTAGATAGTATCGTAGAGAATATATAGTAAAACATAGACGTGATACCTTTTGTTCACACTTCTTATACATATCTTTAGAAGATATTTTTGTGTTTACCCACAACCTTCGTTACGATTAGGATAAATTATATGTCAAGTGGTCCGAATCCCATTTGACGTAAGACAGGTATTTTTCTTATACTTATTTATTGGTATTCTGTGTTTATTGCATTAAAAAAACAGTTGAAAGTTATTATAAATTGGTATTGTATTCAGAAGGTGAGTTTTGTATGACTATAAACGTGACTTTAACAAACTTTTCTTCTTAGGTAAAAGTGTTCAAAGCAAGATATATGTAAGAGAGATAAAGGCGGATTACAGTTACCGAATTGATACGCCCCGTTCGTCTCTGTCTACAAACTTCGTTATCATTAACTGTAATAGCACATTCCATAGGCCGTTTCGATGAGTATTCCGGTATACATCAGGGTGTGAAATTAGGTACGTTTATATAGTCTTACTAAATATCTATACCCTAAAACGTATATTAAACTGTTGTTAATCCGTCACATTTAAATATACGTTGACAGATTATTATATAGTGTACAACCTTTATCGATAATTGTACTACTCATCACAAAATATCAATTTTTATCAGAGTTTTCTGATAACCAAACAAGTAACTCAGACTCTTTAACTTTATAATATTAAGTATATACTATATAGTATATACGCTTAGTCACCATAAATTATATGGCCGTTTTCATGTCGGTAAGGCAAATATCTAAATTTATTTTCTATATATAAATACAAACATTACTATTAGAACACATTAGGGGCAGGACGATTGTTCAATAAGACTCGAAATCAATTGGAACATTTATAAGTAGATTATTTTCAAAATTCGTACCTTTGCCACATACAAATTTATAATTATCTGATAAAAACATACTTTCTCTAAGTTATACTATTCTTATTTAAGTTTATGTCTATGATATTTTTATAACTAAGTTTATTTTTATTTAGCCAACAGCTTTTATAAAAACTACAAAACCTAATGTATTTTATCAACAAATAATTACCATGAAATTATCTAATATTTAAAAAAACTAATATTATACCAGACTGAACGCTAATTGAATAATAATAACGTTTTTAAATTCTCTATATTGAACACTTCTGGACTGCACTTGAAATATACAATTTTCTGGTGAAATAAAATATGGTTAAGTAGAGATAAAGAACTCTCTTTACATGAGAAACATGATATATACGAACGTAGACTACGTTCGTATATATTAGGTTTATTCCGATAATATGTTTCTATAATGCCCTTTTAAATTGGTTAAACACGCTAATATAACGAATTTTAAACGGGAATTTATTAAGGAATTCCACACCCTCATACTTAATAAACTTCTTCAAATAATTTGTACGCGGCTTCGGCAAGATAAGCAAACTCGCTTGACGAGTATTGCGTGTATAGTTGAGACATATAGTTGTTTAATATATTTAAGAGCAGTTCTTAAAGTTGTCAATCGTAGTTAGATACCCCACAGTGAAACTCTATCTTGAAACAAAAACCTATTCAGTAAGAAAGCACCATCTTAGCGATCTGTTTAAGATATCACAAACTTCATAGACTAACAAATCCGGACACATCTAAGAATAGACGTTTTCTATCCCCAACACCAAAACGAAGGACTGTGTTTGGTCAACGCGTCTTTGCTAAATTTCCCAATCTATGGTTTCTGTAATAGTCAAACTATCGCTACAAACTCGCAAATCACATAAAAATTATCTTGATGTCTTGATGTCTTATAGGACTTGTGTTTGATTAGTTGTAACTTTAAAACTACTATTTCTCAAAAAACTGTAGAACAAGTACCATAAAGCACGGAATAATTGTTACCTAGTTACCCACAACACAGGAACTACCTAGTGTGGGGATAGGGGAATATGAATTTTGTCACAATCTATTTGTCATGAATAAAGTTTTTATTTATTTATTCAATCGTCATAATTTTATTTAGGTCTAATGAAAACTGACCGAATAAAATTTGCAGTTTATATGCAAAAATAATAGTTATGCTCAATCGCTTCAGTGAGAGTATTTATGATAATAAATCCGTTAAATAAAATGGAACGTTGAAATACAGAGGATTAATATCACGCATAGTAAATTAATCCGGATTATTGTTTGCGGAAAATTCTCATATAATTTCTATATTTTTTTTAAATATATAATTCTTTTTGGTATTAATATAGTTTTTGTCCATAATATGTCTTTAGTTGAGTGTATCAAGGAAATAGTATGTTTTTTAGGGATTTTGATTGATGAAACTTTAAATCTTTTCTTTATGTTTTTTAAACCAAAGTTACTGAACATTTTTGATATTTTCTTTTAAATATACACTGTACGACTGACATTCAAATTACGAAACAAACTTTACCAATGGGTTAAAAATTGAACAAATATCTTAAAACTAGAAAACTCTTAAGAATAATCACTTAAAACTTACCCGCTTATAAACCACGATCACACATCACGTCACTATCACTTCACTTATCACTTCACTATTCACTTCACTTTACTAAATAGACGAGCGTCCGCCCCTGCAGTTATCAACCAACTGGTTATCCACACGCATGCGTGGGGAAATCGTGAGATTTTCACAGAATTTTCCCAGCAATCTACGTAACATGGTAACATTTTTCTATCGGCTATTTAGCTGCGAGAGTTATAGGATGATCTGTTAGGTGTTTTATTGTAAGCCCGATGTGGTGTGACAATTTTCTAATTGCTGTTCTGTTGACGCTAGCTAATTGGTTCAAATTTCGAATTTTTTACTACTTGTTTTATTTTGTCTTTACGAAGTAAAATTAATACACCAATTTTAATGATTGTTTTTCCATTATTTCATAAACAATGGAGTGCCGGAGAGTTTCTGGCCAGTTCTTCTTGCCCGCTCTACGCCCTTGACTCGCGAACTGGTAGTAAATGTAAATTTAGAATCAATTTAACATATTTTCTGTTGACGTTCATAGGAGTACTTGGCTACCTATATGAATAAAGTTATTTTGAGTTTGAGTTTTGAGAGTGCACCGTATTACAAATCAATGAAAACGATGGTAAACTGAATTGGATTTTTTTATGTTTTCTGCATCCACCGTGATCGCCAGATTTGGCCCCCAGAGCCTTTTTCCTATTCTCAGACCTCAAGAGAATACTATAAATTTTGGGTTGATAAAGAGCTAATCGCCGAAACTGAAACCTAATTTGAGGCCTAAGTCAAATCGTACTATAAAAATGGTATCGAAAGATGGTATGATTGTTGTATCGCACTCGAGGGCGTCAAATTCAATTCAACTTTCCAGCCCAGCCCATATTATAAAGGAAAACTTATCAAAATAACAGTGTTCGTGACCATTAATAAGAGCTTCCTAAGTTAATTACATGTAAGAACAAGTTAATTTGAAAACCTGTGCAACCTTCTATATATTTAAAGACATAAGTTTGATTTGATTTCGTTTCTGTTTACTCACAACATTTATTTAACATTATATTGATTCGAAGCAACATCTACGATACTTTAAGAAACCTCCCAGAATAGATGAAATTGTAATTACTTTACTAAATGTTCATTGCTAGATAAAATACAAAAATATATTTGTAACATATTTACTTTAAACTAGCTGGCCTGGCGAACATCGTACCGCCTAACAGTCGATTCTTTATTTGTTTAAAATTCTTAGCCTGCTATTCGGGACACCGATCTAGCTAGTAAGATAAAAAAAAGAAAATTGATAAGACAACAAAGTACATTATGTCAAAAAATAAAAATGTACCTTCCCGGAACCCCTCCACTAACACTTGAACTTTATGATATAGTTTTAAATTTCAAATTGACTTTTAAGTATTATGACGAATATTATGTATGGGAATATAGAAAAGTGTTGTTTTTAGACGTTTTCACTCAATTTATTTAAGTTTTCTATCCGTAAGAACCATCCTCGTACTTCAAAGAATATTATAAAAAAAGAATTGGCCAAATCGGTCAAGCCGTTTTCATGTTATGTCGTGATAACGGAAAACGGGTTTCATTTTTATATATATAGATGTGGGACATTTTTATTCACCTTATGATTTTCAATAGCCGTTTATAGATGACTAAGCTGACCTAGGTAATACTAACGACATATGTCCCGAATTCGTAGCTTGCTACGATAGAAGTACGTAGGACTAACGTAGCACTGCTACGAATGAGATTGGTATTATATTGTGTAACAATATAAGAATTCAAATTTAAACTATAAGATCTTCTACTAGTA
Source organism: Pieris melete (assembly GCA_963693345.1). Classification (NCBI taxonomy): domain Eukaryota; kingdom Metazoa; phylum Arthropoda; class Insecta; order Lepidoptera; family Pieridae; genus Pieris; species Pieris melete. Next base: position 588,671 of record CAVNZK010000020.1, read on the forward strand.
TTATTGTTTGTTTCATATAGTAAATATATATAAATATGTGTATGACCTAAAAGATAGTGTGTAAAATCTTTAGGTTCAATGTGTCCAGTGGAAGATATATTGCAATCTAAAGTAATTAATTTTCCTTTAGTAACAGTCATTTTTATTTAATTGCTTATTTTCTTGTATTAATAATTGAATAAGGAATTTCTGCCTTTTATCTCTAAGAAATAGGTCGGATTCTCATCTTAGGCAAGGTATCACGTTACATTTTTAATCATTTTAATAGTCTTTTATCTTAAACAAGTAGGCTTTAAGTTATCTAAGACATTGAATGATCGTGCTCATGATGGATCGGGTAGAAAGTAGATAAGAACTTTTTTGTCACGGAAATAGGTGGGAGATGTCAAATGTTATTTTCGAAATATTATTTTTTAACCTTTACACTCTGACATTTCGGGTTATTTACAATCTGATTTATAAAACGGAGGACAATCAATAAATGAAGTAGAAGTCACTTCTGGTTTACTGGTCTTACGAATCAAGATTAAAGATTAAAATAATAATTTATTTCTAGAGTCCATATGGTTATTGTTGTTTTTGTTACAATATTGTCTTTAATATATTATATTAGTACGCCATCTTAATATTTCAAAATATTTCTAACACAAAATATACAGAGTACCATGTCACATGCTCATGCAGGGCAATGACCGATAAGGGCATCCAGCCTTCCCGCTATTACCGCCAGCATGTTGTTAGGTATTGGTGGTGATGGCGTAAAAACAGTGCACAAGCAAGGGAGCCCCATCAATATCTTTAAAGCAGTATTTAATTGAACACGATGAACAGTATACGATCTTTTTGTTCAGGCTACATGCATAAAAAAATGTACAATATGTTTAACAAAGAGTAATATTTACCTTTCGCGAACACCGTGTATTTCGCCAAATGAACATTAGGAATAACCATACACAAACAGCGCATTTCTTTTCCGCTAAACTGCAGAATGTTCTCTGAGCGTTGAGGTAAGGGAATGCCTGAGGTGTTTGACATTATCTACCCTCTCTATTAGTCTACCATCGACATAAAGTGGAGGCATATTCGACAACCCTTTAGATCCTCTCTGGAAGACTATATACTTCGATACACTGATTTTTTTCACTAATAGAAATAAACCCTTCATCAAGAGATTTTCAAAACTTTCCTAAGTCTACAGACCGAGGTGCTCAAAAAAACGAACTTACTGAATATTTAATATTACAATAATGAAAATTACAAAGGAGTCCCGCGCGTTTTCTCAGACTCGTCAAAATAATAGACGGGTAAAAACAATAGACAATTTAACAGATAATTTCCTTAAATAGGGTCAAATATATTTGATTATTTTCTATATATTTTTTTTTATTCTTATTAGACAATTTACACCAATTGACCTATAATAGTCCCATGTTAAGCTGGTGAAGCTTGTGTTATGGGTGCTAGGCAACGGATATACATACATATTATAGATAGATATACATATGTGCTCCGTTGCTGCTCCTTTTGGAATCACCCAGATCTTTTAACACCATTAGACGACTTAATCAAAATTAGCTTAGAATCACTTCTTAATATGCAGCTGAACGAGCAATCTTGGACCCAAGCTTCCCTACCCATCCGTTATGGTGGTTTAGGGATTCGCAAAATTTCCAGTGTCGCTTTGCCTGCTTTTCTATCTTCTGTCCATAGTTCAGCAAATCTCATAAGTAAAATTTTAAGGGCTTCCCCTTCAAACTTTGAGATTGCTGGCTTGGAAGAAGCTAGAAACGCTTTCTTGATTGCATGCCCAGGTCAAAATTTTCCATTATCTCTAAATTCACAGAGGAGCTGGGATGACATACACTGCAAACTGACTTTTGACGATCTTTTGAGTTGTAGTACAGGTTCGGCGCGTGCTAGGCTTTTGGCCGTGGGTACGCATGAGGCCGGCTACTGGCTTCACGCTTACCCATCGTCAAATACAGGAACTTTTCTTGAGCCTGACACGCTTCGAATCGCAACCTGTCTACGGCTTGGGGTTCCGGTCTGCGCTCCTCATATATGTCCCTGTGGCAGTGATGTCGACAAGTTAGGACATCACGGCCTGTCATGCCAAAAAAGTGCAGGCCGCTTCTCGAGACATGCCGCACTTAACGATATCATACGCCGTTCCCTTGCCACCGTCAACGTGCCAAGTCTACTTGAGCCGAGTGGTATTGCAAGGGACGATGGCAAGAGACCGGACGGTATGAGCTTGATTCCATGGAAGATGGGTCGGGTACTGGTATGGGATGCAACCTGTTCAGACACGCTGGCCCCTTCCCATCTACATGGAACCAACTACAGAGCTGGTGCGGCTTGTGAAGCGGCTGAAAAAAATAAAGCATGCAAATACAGGGGTCTGGGCTCAGAATATGATTTTGTCCCATTCGGTGTCGAGACCCTTGGTCCGTGGGGTCCTAGCGCTTTAAGGCTTTTTAAAGAAATTTCAAAAAGGTTAGTCGACATCACAGGAGACCGAAGATCTGGCAGCTACCTCGGACAAAGAATTAGTCTAGCAATTCAAAGGGGGAACGCTGCCAGTATCTTCGGAACCTTGCCTAAAGGGACTCCTTTTAATGATATATTTTAGTTTATGTTAAGTTTAGTTATTTATTTCAATGTATATTATTTTATTATTAGTTTTAGTGATAATTATATGTTATATATAGTATGTTAATATTATAATAGGGAATTATGTTCAATTACTTACTTACTTAATATATGCTATGGCATCTTATGTGACCTTTGCCATTTTATAGATAGATAGACATATATATATATATATATAGACCCAAGACCTAAGCACAACATCAAATACTCAACACATCGATGTTTGTCTCAGTCGGGGATCGAACCCGGGACCCATGGATCCGCAGTCAGGGGTACTAACCGCAAGACCTATGAGCCGTCTATACAACAAGTGTTTGTCACTCACGATATTTTACTTCACCTTACGAGTAAGTTATATAGACAAGCTATATGTAAAAATGACTTTAACATTATATTTTAAATATGAAAGCATTATACATATATAATACTCAATAACAAAACGAAAGAATAATACAATTGTTTCTATTCACCCCACATTTTCTTTTAATTCTGTAGTTGGGTATAAAATGTCGCCGGTGCTTAACGAAATTGCAAAATTTACATACGAATGTACTAAAAACCGTTATAAGGGCGAGAAGTGATACAAAACAATCCTTATTTACAGCCGAAGATTGCTCCATATATCGTGATTTTCAGGATATTTTTTCTAAAAGAAACTAAAACCAAATTAACATTTATCTGAGACATTTTCTTAAATCAAGTATTATACAATAATGCCATAATTGAATCATATAATAAAACTTCGAGATTTGTTCCTCCCTTAAGGATGAAGTTTTTGTATATTTTTCGCATAACAAGAATCCATTTGAGTCCAAATTATAGCGCTTTTGGAAGCCTGGAAACTAAAAACTGGGATTTTTTAGGAAGAATTAAAGTTTATGTAATTAATTATACTTATTAAGTAAGTTTTATAATTTATTGAAAAATTAAATGTTAATTATTTGGTTAAAAAATTAATTATTTAATCGGCCTATTATATAACATTCCTAAGATAAAACAAATCAACTTTTATTTTACGCGACTTTTGTCTTCTTTTTGTTGATGGTCTGAAAGAATCTGAGTAATATTTAAATGTTGTGCTTGCTTTCGTTAATCCAATAGTAAAGGGTATTTCAACAAGAAGTTTGTTTTTCAATTGTGGCAACACCGAGAACGTGATAGTTTTGACATTTAGTTTTTGGCGGTATTCGTAGCAGGTGCTTTGGCAATTATTACAATGAATTCAATTTCGCTCGAAAATCGCATTAAAATAATTCAAATCCACTATAAAAATGGTGGTTCTGTTAAAGTTACATTTCGTAAAATTCGTGATATTTTCGGCCAGCATAATCGTCCTTCTGAGACCGCTGTTAAGAATTTGGTCGCGAAATTTGAGTCGACAGGCTCGGTACAAAATGTGCCAACACCAACACGTGTTCGACCGGGTCGTTCAACAGAAAACATCGCCGCCGTGAGCCACAGTGTTGAAGAAGATCAAAATTTGTCAATTTCACGACGTTCTCAACAATTGGGGTTATCCAAAAGCACAACATGGCGAATTTTGCGAAAGGATTTGGCTTTGAAGCCTTACAAGATTCAACTGGGGCAGGAATTAAAGCTGATCGACCATTCAAATCGCCGCAGATTCGCTCAGTTCATTCAGGAACAACCTGCTGGTTTTTCTGAAAAAATCATTTTTTCAGACGAAGCCCATTTTCATTTGTCAGGGTACGTCAACAAGCAAAATTGTCGCATTTGGGCTTCTGAAAATCCTAAAGCAATTATTGAGAAGGCTTTGCATACTCAACGTGTTACTGTGTGGTGCACTATGTGGTCTGGAGGCGTGATTGGGCCGTTTTTTTTCGAAGATGAGGCTGGAAATGCGGTAACAGTCAATGGATCACGGTATCGCGAGATGTTAACCACTAAATTTTGGCCTATTATTGATGACATGGATATCACTGAAATGTGGTTTCAACAGGACGGTGCCACATGTCACACAGCCAATGAAACGATCAATTTATTGCAAACCAAATTTCCCGAGCGCATAATTTCGCGAAATTCAGCTGTTAAGTGGCCAGCCAGATCGTGTGATTTAACACCACTGGATTATTTTTTGTGGGGCTATGTTAAAGACAGAGTCTATACGGAGCCAATCGAATCGATTGCAGCCTTAAAACTCAAAATCCGTGATGTCATTAACGAAATAGACCCTCCATTTTGCCAAAAAGTGATTAAAAATTTTGATGAAAGAATCAACATCTGTCAGCGTGGTCGTGGTGGACATTTGCCAGATATCATTTTTCATTCATAATTGCCAAACTTTTCTCTTTGTAATACAATAAAAATTTTATTCATTTTCCTCTAAATTCTTTGTTTTATTTTGTTTTAGAAAACAAAGTTCTTGTTGAAAAACCCTTTATATTCGAGATCAGTTTCATTCACATAAAGAGTAGGAGTAATCATTAAAAATTAATTAAAGTATTTCATTTTTCATTTTAAATACGTCTCCAAATTAAATCCAAGGCTCTCAGGTTAAAATCATTATACATAATAAATACATCCAATAATAATTTAACCTCATAAACATTGCAATATAACAAGAAAATAATAGCATACGGGAACCTATTTTTATAAATTTTATCTTATTATTATAAAAATGAAATCATTATTATTATTTTTATACAAATAAAGTTTATGATTTAATAATATTACGTATTACCAAGATTTGGGCTTGTACATACTCAAATTAAAGCAATTACAGATAGAAGGTAAGTGGATTCTCATGTTTTAGGTACTTCTTTGCGTCTGGTATATATTTACTTAAAAGGTGCCTCATTTTATATTATATTGACTATGTTTATCTCTCTAATGGATTATATTAATTTACTAAACATATTTCATATTAATAATCAAGTATACAGTATTAACAATTTTCTTAAACTACAAATTAATAATAAAAACATTTAAAAGGAAAATCAAAACTAACTTAAAAAGTTTGATTCCTGTGGCAGTGTACCTTTAACGCTGCAGCATTTTCTCACTGTATTGCGATACTTATTCGTTGATCCAGGAAAGCACCAGCTCTAGCGGTAACCCTAGTACTATCTACTTAACTCTTTAATTAGCGCCAGTGCACTTGTTCCCCACGGCCCAAGAGTCTCTACTCCAAGGGAACAAAATCGAAGTTAGAGGCAATACTCTTATATTTGTGCCGTTTATTATTTATTATTGTTGTCGTTTTATATTCTCAGAACGAGTCGTTGGCAAAATATGTAAATATAGTTTGCCTTTCAATCCATTTCGCAATATATAAGAATATATAATAACGATTTAGAGAGGAAAGTAGTCTCCCCGTAGGCTCTATAGTACCTATCACCAAGCAAGGTGCACACAAACGCCTGTCATATTAAAAAAAAACATGACAATCGAGCTATGTATGAAACCTTACATATGTGTTTAGTTAATAATTAGAAGCACAAATGTTTCCAATCTTCTTACACTTCAAACCAAATTGAGCCCTTTAATTTTTTACACACTCATAAATTAACACAACATTCTCGTTTCCGATAATGACCGATATAGGTCGATTACACTTATAAAGTGTCACTTAGATTCAAGAACCCTTAAATAAGTCAAGTTAGTTTTTTGTTAATCCAGCGTCGCAACCCTAATTTAATGTTAGTTAGTTCATGTAATCGATTAAAGCCCGTTGACCAGCTTCAAAAAAAAAGTTTCATTAATTTGAATATCCCTTATCCAATCACTGCCACAGAACTTTTAATAGAATAGTGAGCGCAGATAAAAAAGTATAAAAGTTTCAATGACTCTTTAACATTAGATGCAATGAACTAATAATATTCAGGGGAAATAAACAAAAGACGATCTTTAAGTATTTCTGAGCTTACTGTTTATCAATAATACAAGCGTTTTAAGATAAAAACATCTCAAAAAATTTCGAAAAGATTCCATTAATGTGAACTTTGTTATTAGCCTAACATCCAGAGTTTTTAACTTAAACGAACTCATTTTCCCTGTTTTGTATAATAATCATCCCGGATCCGTTTATAACTTAACAAATTTATTAACAAATTTTCCTTACTTCCAAATTTATAAGAGGAAGAAAAGTCTGATTAGGTATTTATTGGACCAAAGAAAAAATAGGAATTCAGTGAAATTAGTCTAATTTTTAATTAGCCTATGTTATTTTAGTTTTTTAATATAATTTCACAGTACAGAGTTCATTATATTTGGCGTAATGTTATTATTATACAAGTGAATTTGGTTGCGTAATTTATACCAACAACAACGAATTCAAAATTAATTAACGTAAATTTAAAATAATTGCCCAATTTTAATTTAGATACACAATTAAAATATAAATAATAATTATTTCAAATAAGTCTCTTATATACCAATATCGCAAGATTAAAGCGATTGTTTTATTTATCGAACCAAATTTTCACTTTTTTTTATTTTGTGTATAAGTTAGTCTTTTATTGCTTTTTGCTTTAAATATATAAAACGTTTTGTGTGTAATGAGCTATTCTAAGTAAAGTAGTAGTTAATGGTGTCAAATTGTGCACACTCAGCATAATAAAGACAGTCTAGAGGAAGATCTAGTCTTGTAAGAAACCAAAGATTGTTTGATTGTTGTAGTTTAAAGAAATTGATTTTTAGACATCCGGCTGAAACCAAGATAATTGGCACAGTCGGTAGGATACCCGAGTCAGTGTGCGTCACGGGCAGATTTCCGGAAACCAAAAATCGGACCGTAGACGCTCGTGGCTTGCCGTTTTTATAATCGAGTATCTGAACTTTGAAGCCCCAGAAAACATTAAAATATCGATTTTGATCTCGGTCGAGAATCGCTTTAGTAAATTACAAAAAACCTACTATTGTATTGCTTTCCATTTTTGAATAAAATTTTCCTCGAAGTTGTACTTCTTTAGGCGCGTTATGAAAAATTGATGAGAGTGAAATTTTACGATGCACGCGCACCTGAGACACAAAGTTGTCAGTGTGATTATAGCGTGCGCGAGCGAGATGGGAATAAGACAATCTACAAGTAAAAAGAAATAGAATATGCGTGAAGTTAGCAGCTATGCCAAGAATGTTGAATAACAATAATGACATTTACCTTTTAAACAAATAAAGGAGTTTTAATTATTTTTTTTAAGAAATTTAGCAATGCTTTTTCACAAAGACCTATTGTTACTTCGGTAAAAGGTTATGAAACACACCTAGTTATTAAATTGAATAAATAAAATGATAAATAATAATTATTATTATTATTAATATTAATTAATAATTGAATAAAATATTGAATATTATTAAATTATTAACGTTAAATATTTATTATTAATTATTTAATATTTTAAAAAATAAAGAAAGCCAAAGAAGTATAACTTCTTACGCGCGTACATAAGTACACGCACCCTTTTTTTAGTTTCACATCAACAGTCCACCCGAAATAAGAATTTAGATACATTAAGAAATTGTTAGTTTAGACAGTATTGATTTAGAATTTCTTATATTTTAATTATAGTAAGTATGGGTCGATTTAATTTATAAATCACTTAGGTTATTGCCGGAACCGGAACACAAATTATCGTGGTTGCCGGCGGCAATTTGTGTCTTGTGACCATTGCAAAGTAAAATTTGCTTCACCAGACTTCGAACCTAGCAGCATTGTACTAAGAAACAAATGCGGCAAACGTTAATTTTAAAAAGTCTTATTTATTAGATATAGTCACAAATAATTTATTTCCGTATCATCCATGTAAAAGGAAACAGAGTATGTAAATTTGTTTACTTTTGTGTTACATCTATATATTGAAAACTTAATATAACTAAGACAGACCTATACATTTTACTCAAATTCAAAAATCATTTAAACATATAGGTAACATATTGTACACTTATGACTTGTCAGTAAAGAAATACATATTAATGCTTCTAATTTTACATTTAGTGCCAGTTCTCAAATCAAGGGCGTAGAACGGAAGAGAAAAACTGGCAATCAACTCTCCGCCACTCTTTTTAATCGCCATAAATTTTTACACAACGTTTGTAAGGAGCTGCAACCATTACACCATGTTCTACATGACATCTTAAGTAATTAATAATAATAAGGTAAATTAAAAGCAAAGACTTGTCCTCTATCGTAATTTATGTACACATATCGTAAATGCAAAAAAGAAATTCTGTAAAACAATATGCAAAAGATAACGCAGCATTATCAAATTATGCTGGGAGATGATTACGACAATCAGTAAGTGCAGTCAGATGCAAATAAAATGAAATAAATCCATTATTTTAATCGTTGCAACTCCCGCCGCTCGTTACAAGCGTTAAATAGCGTTATATAACGTCAAGCAGATTTGTCTCTTACGTCATTATCTTTTAGAGCCTTAAATCTCGTTAAGCATCCGTCAGACTACAGGACGAGGGGTACAGACGAGTGAAAAAGTGTTTTTGTAATTACGTGTTCCATTCTTTACTCTGTTGAAAAGTTTTTTTGTGGGAATTTTAAATCGATTTATCTCACATTCATTGAACAACCCAAGTGCTTGACACATTACCCTATGAAAGTGATAAAGTGACATGATTATTATATTTTTTTGATAAGACTAAAAGTGATGGAAGTTAGTAGAATTAATTCGAATGAGATGCCTTTTGAAGTGTCACAGGACGAAACGTGTGCAAGAATATTTTGCTGTTTAATAAAAAGTAATTTATTACCAATTATGTTTTAATACCGACAAGATACGCATAGGCTTGTAGTTGTGTAAAAATGTGATTTTTGTCGCGACTGTAAGATGGCGCCTCAAAGCGTCAACGCGTGAAATGACGAGGCATTTTACACGATCATAAAACGTCACTCGAGAGTCCGATGAATTCATATTTTTAATTCGAGTATAAATTAAGTATCATTCGGAGTTACGAATGAAATTTCAGGGATTTCGTTAATGTATAAATTAAGATTTTGGGCAATATTTTAACCAACTCAAGTCAGCCATTTGAGTATCGCAATCATGATTTGCTAGAAAATCCGTCTTTCCACAACTGAGCGTTTTCTAAGGCAGTTTTTGCCGCGCACCACCACTATGTGGAACCAGCTGTCCACTGAAGTATTTCCGAACCAATTCGACTTAGGGTCCTTCAAGAAAAGAGCGTACCAATTCTTGAAAGGCCGGCAGCGCACTTGCGACCCTCCTGGCAGTGCGTGTGTCCATAGGCGGCGGTATCACTTAACATCAGGTGAGCCTCCTGCCCGTTTTTCTCCTATTAGGTACAAAAAAAATTTAATTAAAAATCTTCAGATTATATAATATTACAAACTACTACTACTACGTCATAAAGCCAATAACATAACTAAAATAATGAATGAAATGAAATAAATAAATATTAAAAAAAACTATTATTAATTATCAAACGACGCGCTTGATCTACGTGAAATTCACGATAAAAGATGATATAAAAGGCATAAGAAACCAGTTATGGCGTTATGAATACAGTAAGGGAATGGGTAATGCTGGTATGGCAGTAAAGAAATGCTGCAATTCTTGTATAAAAAATGATATGACCGAAAATAAGTAAACCCAAGTTTCATAGCTCTTCTTAAATCACGGTGTGTTCATAAACATGTCTATTAACTTAAATGAAAAATGTGTAATTCATTCATTTTACTACAAAGTCAGATAGACCCTTCATTTTAAGAGTTTTTTTACTAATTAGAATAAGAATATCATATTATGAGATTTAGAAACTATATAAAAATAAAAAAAATCAGTGGCTACAACCCTAAAAAACGTCTAAACGTCTTGGCCTTAGATTTCTGAATCTGTTTCGTGGTCATTTATAAATCTAACAGGCAAGTAGGTGATCAGCCTCCAGTGCCTGATACACGGCGTCGACTTTTTAGTTTAGGATTTAGATTCACGATGTTTTCCTTCAACGTTCGAGTCAAAGTTAAATGCGCACATAGAAAGAAAATCAATTGGCTTACAGCCGGGGATCGAACGTACAACCTCTGGGATGAGTGTCGCACGCTGAAACCACTAGGCCAACACTGCTCTAGAAAGTATTTGAAACGTAATAGATAATATGTGGGCACTACATTACAAGACGAGGAACAAAGCGGCACGGCCGGACTTCCTTTTCTCGAAACAGTTCAGACCATTTTTGACCCTACTACGTTGTAGAGAAAACTAGAATGAATTTGAATTTGCCTACAGTGCCTCTCAATAGTAGTTAATTTTAAACTAAAATTCTTATTATTGATATGGTCACTATAAGATGTTTTATGTATTTGGTAAGCAAATTTTTTTTAATGTTACAGGAAGCAAACGGTCAGTTGGCTCACGTTAAGTGATACCGCCGCCCATGGGCACACGCACTGCCAGGAAGCTCGCAAGCGCGCTGCCTGCCTTTTAAAGTACGTAATAACTTAAGACAGACGGCCGTTAATTAGAGACTGAATAAATTAACCAACTTGGTATTACATGGATCTCACAACTTTTTCGGTAGAAGAACTGAGTTGCGAGACTTGCTTTTTTACATGTTGTGTTTTGTGGCATAGTGCTTTTATTAATCATATCTTAATAGTTTGTGTTTTGTTAAACATACAGCAGCACTAAAATATCCACAGAATAGACATCATTTCATTAAAATGGAAAAAGTTCAGTTATTTCGAATAGGTGCTACAATGTACCGTTTGCTAATAAAAATACACCCAGTTTTCATCTGTTGACTCAACTTTCAACGTTAAATGAAGAATACTCGCAAAAATATTTAGCAACAAAATTAATTTGTAAACAGTACACCATTCTTTTGTAAAAACTTGGGGAATGTCCACTTAGTCTTTATAAAAACTTTGACTTCAACAGAGAAGAAACACTTTGTGTACTGTAATTATGTACCTTATTTGTTTTTTCTTCTTAATTTAAGTCAAAATAGAATTGTTTTCCTACTGTTGTTATTCTATAAGGAATGTTACTAGTTTAATTTGATTGTATAAGTATTTATTTGTGTATTATGTTTCATGGATGATATTTAAATTGTTTTTATGTTTATAAATTGTCTTTGAACGAAGACCCAATTTAACAATACGATCTAGCCTAATTTAAGAAAGTGTCCAATAACACTACTGACCGTCTGTTCTTGTATAGTATTTTTTATCCACTTACCACTGTTTAACACATAAGGCTAACACAAATTCACTGAATCGAATGGTTTTGTGCTTTTCAATCCTCTCACCTCGACATTCATGTGTTGGTGGAGCCTTTGTTCGTGAGCTCCAACAATCTTTTTGATTATGGTGACATCCTTAGGGTCCCAATGGAGGTCGTCATTCCGAATGTATTAAGTACCATTGACTATTCCCCTGAACAATTTGTTTTTGAATCGTTGGTATTACAATGTACTATTAATTCCTTGGAGACTTAGACCTTATTATTAAAAAATCTAGAACATACTGTTCCTTTCTCTATAAACAAAGACGCAGTCAGACCGTATCCGTAGTATTGGTAAGTAATAGTTTTTTACCTCTGTAGACAACTCAATTTGAAACACATTTGCGTTCAGTATGTTGATGAAGCTCCTTCGCTATTGCAATGCATCTACGATGTGAGGTTGTGCAGGTGTAGACTGTTTTTTATAATTTAATATAATTTATTTGTAAAATAAAATAAATATGTAAATTAGATTTTTAAATTTAATTAATTTATAGCTAACCTACTAACAAAATTTACAACAATATTACAACTAACACAATAAGTAATAAACATATGGACTTATTGTCCGCTTAAATAGTTGCAGTGTTTGCCGCGCACTACCACAATGTGGAACCAGCTGCCCACTGAAGTATTTCCGAACCAACTCGACTTAGGGTCCTTCAAGAAAAGAGCGTACCAATTCTTAAAAGGCCGTCAACGCACTCCCGAGCCCTCTGGCATTGAGAGTGTCCATGGGCGGTGGTGTCACTTAACATCAGATGAGCCTCCTGCCCGTTTGCCCCCCGTTCTATAAAAAAAAAAAGAAAAAAAATAAAGTAGGTATAATATTATATAAACGTAGAATATTTATGTTTTGCCTGGATTCTACGCTATCAAGTTTAACTGTCCGATCGCCTAACCACTATCCTGAAATTGTCTAAATAACAGGTACTTTGAATTACCTTCTTAAAAGCTTGATATTTCATACGAACTTACATAGCATGTGTAATGGAATTAGAAATAAAGCTATACACGAATTACGTTAATGAAAAGCAATCAGAGAACGTGTAACGCAATTCGCACTGTATTATTAATAGCTATTAAATTGTAATTATGTGATAACGATGTGTGAACAGCGCTAAGATAGGTTGTTTATGGCGCTAGGAATTTTGATACTGCACGCGGAAGTTTGTGATGCTGTGCCGCGAATTATTTAAGTAACCTGAGGTCGTAGGTTCGATCACCAGCTGTGCACCAATGGACTTTCTTTCTTTGTGCGTGTTTTATTTAACATTCGCTCGAACGGTGACGGAAAACATCGTGAGGAAATCACAAAGGAGGCTGATCACCTACTTGCCTTTTGGATGGATTGAATTATCATGTATCAGATACAGAAATCTGAGGTACAGACCTAGAAAAGGTTGTAGCGCCGCTGATTTATTTATTTATTAAGTGATTAAAAGTAAGAGAGTGGCTTTAAGAGGTTTATTACACCCAGAAGTGTATCTGTTTTAATCTAAAATGTTTATGTAGTGTATATGCATATTTTTGCCATGGGGTAGAGACACATATTTATCTATTTTTTGTTGATTATTGCGAATACCCAATAAGTCTTCGGAGACATGCCAGTTTGTTGCGATGTATGTACCCTTATATTTGTTAATTGCGTCTATAAACCTTTATAGATAAACTAAAACTAAATTATTCTATCTTTGTGTCTTGGCGTAACTTAGTCCGAGGTAAGCGTACTAATTAGTAAATACAAATTAACTAAAATGAATGATATTTAAAAATATAAAATAACATTTGGAACAAAGCCCGTATCTGGCCTATGCAAACGATTTTCGATTTCTTATACAATTACAAAGATATCAAACGGGAAATAAGGAAAGGATGAAACTTTAAGATTTACACTCGAATTCTTGCCGATATCTGATTGACCCACAACGTTTTCCTTTTTGTTTTAGGGTTCAGTGGAATATTTCTCGGTCAATTTACCAGTTCTGATGATGTTCCGGTTCTCAATACGCAGAAATTTTATATTATTATTACTTTTATACATTGCTTATATAATCTTGCAAGGAAGATTTTTTTATCGTATTTTTCAATCACATTAATTAAATATAAATCGATAGTCGAGAATGGAATGGAATGAGTTTGAATCACAGATTTCAATTCCTCTCTAATCCGGATGTGTACACTGACTTATTTTAAAAAGGGCGTCAGTGTATCCACATGGTTAATAACAATCTCTTCAAATCATAGGGATGGCTTTAGCAGACTTGCCAGGAAAGCTTAGATTAGCTACGATAAATATGTTTTTTTTTTAATAATTCATTCGACTCAAATTTTTATTTGATTGTAAAGTTAATTTGAAAAAAGTTTACCCTGGCGTTTAATACATTGAACAATTGGTATAAAATTTATATGAATGCATTATTATTAAGACCTAAAATAAGGAAAAATATTCTACATTGTTCTCGTAGCTTTGATAAAAATATACTTATAGAATTCAACTCTTTAAACAAACACAAACTTTGATTTGCCAACTCGTGTAATAGTGTGCAGTGAGCATGCGATCCGTAGGGAGAAATTCATTTATAGTGAAAATAATTGAAAGAATTCGTTTGAATCTCTTTAAGTAAGTAACACTTTATTTATTACACAAAATATAGGAAATATTAAATTAAATACACAAAGACAAAGAATTAAATGGGCGATCTTACTGCTAAAAGCAGCTTCTTCCAGACATAATGTAAAATCAAGAAGTTACTGTGAAATACTATATCAACAGAAGTATACAGCAATCCCGACTTTAATATCAGGACTCTAGCCCGTGATCCTCAGTAAGAACTAAGCCGACCTTGAATCGTTTCAGGTCCGTGTTATAATTGACAATAATTAATTCTTGAAACTAGATTGAAAGATTTTTGTATTTTCACATCAGTATAAGTGTTATACAGTACCTATACTGGTTCGTAAAACAGAACAATAAATATCTCGAGAGAATAAAGACTAACAAGAAGGCTTTTTCTCTAATAAGATAATTAAATTATTTCTAATCTAAATTATATTGAAGATTATTATAATTAGAAATTAATCACCAATATTAACAATTATTATTCAATTACAATATAATCCTTGTAATTGTTGAGCAATTAGTCAAGATTAACTGGTAACAACGACCTGCTTTAGCTCAAATATGGCTTAGAACGGATAAGATGAAACCTCCATGTTAGAATATAATAAATAATAATTATAATAATAAATTTTTATTCGTTATCTCAAAGATTTTACAATAGCTGATAAGTGATTGGGACCTCCTTTTAAGCGCATAAGCACTTGTGTTAGGAGAACCCGCTCTTCCATTACATAGGTGTACTAACTAATTATAATTTAATTTAACACGTATAGCTAAGCTAAGTATTACAATTTTACAGTTTACTAAACATAATCAAATATACCTTATATAGTTTACTTTACTGGAAAACTAATTATGTGTGAGTATGTGTAATATGTTTCTAAATCGCATTTTAAGGAAAGTATAACCCGACTAATTTCAAATGACTGAAATGTGTCAGCTACAGAATCTATAGTACATATATAATTTTATCATCTTAATGCACTAAATGAGCAGTGTTGGGCGAGTGGCTTGATCGTTCGACCCTAATCCCTGAACCCGGCCAACTAATGAATTTTCATTCTATGTGCGCACACACACGGACGGTGAAGGAAAACGTCATGTGGAAACCGGCATGTTTAGACCTAAAAAGTCGGATTGAAGGCAGATCACCTACACGCCTATTAGTTCTACTCTCTACTCTCTCTCTTTACGTATACGTATATATGTATATACGATATACGAAGAAAATGATCACGTAACAGATACAGAAACCTGAGGTGAATCTACACAGGTTGTAGTACCACTGTTATATTAAAGTATTCGAGATAATTTTACATTAGAGGTTTTACTTTTTTGGTCTGACTTTTCTCACCAGAAACTCACTACACTGAATAAGAAGAGATATATAATCTATAGAGATATATATCTAAGAAGATTCGAGTATGCCAAAGGGCTATGGACAGCTCAAATTTTCGTTTAAAACTTAAAGACAAAGTAAGTAACGATGTTACTTACTTTGTCGAATCCGTACAAAAAAAAAAAAGTTGTCCGCATGCGCATGGCAGATGGCTTAAAAAGACCCTTACTTGGAATGGCCTAGTGGGAGAGGATGCCCACCAAAAACTTGGGAAGATGAAATAAAAGGGATAGCGGAGAGAAATTGGAAAATTGTCGCAAGGAATAGGGACAAGTGAGAATTTAGAGGAGGCCTTCACTCGTCAGAGGTCGAGTACTAGTGTAAAACATAAATGACATGGACTTAGTGTAGTACTCGAATAAAGGCTATTTTTATTTTATTTATATAATCTATGTCCCAAAGGGTATTATGGGACTTGACTACTAAGCCAAGTAACAAAGTACTAAGTAAGGAAAATTGTTCTGTTTTTCGGTTTAAATCTTATAAACTAGCAGTAAATGAGTTTAGAGTGAATTATTTATGTTCGAAGCAGTGTTGGCTTAGTGGCTTCTCTTTCATCCCTGAGTTCGTAGGTTCAAACCCCGGCTATGCACTAATGGAATGTCTTTTTATGTGCGCATTTAACATTCGCTCGAACGGTCAAGGAAAACATCGTGAGGAAACCGCCGTCGACCCAAAAACTGGACGGCTTGATTCAGGCTCACTAGGCTGATCACCTACTTGCTTATTAGATTGACAAATAATGACCATGAAACATACATAAATTTGAGCCCCAGACCTAAAAAATTTTGTAGCGCCACGGATTTTTTTATTGACGTTCGAAAGTGTTCAATAAGTTGATTTTAATGTACAATGTTCCTAAGTTTCACAACTGGCGAAACAATATTTTAGGCTTTCTAATAGTAAGTTAATTTAAAAAAAACATTCGACATTCATCACGTAAATGTCGAGGCTGTACAACTCCTTGACACCACGGGCCTAGTGAGAAGACTGAAAATGACAAAACTATTTGAACTAGTGAATTAGTGTTAGTGCACGTTAGTATTAACTGCTAAACAGTGACTGAAAAAATAGAATACAAGATCAAAGTGTATTTAATTGAATAGAGACTGTAAGTAGTGGTATTGGACAATTTTTTATGTTAAATATCCTTTGAGGTTTCATAAACTAACACAGACACAGTGCACGATCATAACAACTTTCAGCTACACTCTCAAATACATGCGCATACACACCTATTCACACACTCATTCACTTCATTTGTAACATTACATTTATAACTATTATTATAATTATTATTTTTCATTATCATCTTTTTTTTAACTAATTTAAACATGTACCACGTAATAATTGTTTTCTACATATAGTTACCCACAACACAGGGCCTCCCTAGTGTGGGGACTAGGAATTCTGTCACAAACCCTTTTGTCATAAATAAAGTTTTTATTATTTATTATTTTTTTATAATAAATTAAGTTACACCTAAATTACTTATTAGTCTTAAGTTAGATCGTAATATTCCATGATGTCATAGTGAAGACACATGTATTAAAAAAAATATATAAAAGGCTACACATAAATATGTCCCCATGCCTCAGAGTTTATTGAACTTTAGGAGTAATTTCGTGTCTATTGAATCGTAAAAAGTTTATAAAGAAAACGAATTTCAAAGATCCTTTCAAATGAAGTTAGGACTAATAAAATCAGGCAATGAATCCATTTGGCCGGGCAAAAACTAATTGTTAAGAAAACAGAGACTCCTTCATTAGTATATCAGTGTGCAAGGACGACCCTAGTTAAGAGCCTGCTAATAAGATTAGTGTGACCATGAGACATTTAAAAAGGTAGACTCTTTATATAATTCAGATTTGTGCGATAACTATTTAAAATTAAACTATTTATTTTATTGTAATCGTTTAGTTGTTAGTAAAAAAAACATTCTATTATTATAAATAATTCCATTTAATTCTAAACATTTAAGTCGTCGGTTTAAAATTTACCTAATAAACCTTATTGAATGCATTAAATAGTGAGTTTATAACATACATTTACCCACTTTAAAGCCTAGAGTTAGTAACTTTTATTAATAATGTCAACCCAAACATTATAATAATAATTTCAGATCCTTTTGAATTTAAATATATTTATATTTCTGTCATCTCATTCATTGCTAGTTCTGTGTCAGTTGTGTGAAGGGGCGTAATAGTATTAACAGACGATCGAACTTGGTACGGACCGGATAGCGGATTGGTATGTCGTGTACCAAATCCGCTACTCACAACACACGGCCGGATCTCGCAGTAACTGCGTGGCGTGTACACAGTTCAGACGTCATGCCTCCGACGTTATCCAAGCGCGCTAAAATTGCGATTGTTGTTGCGGCAACAGTAATGCCGCCACAAATATCATGAAAAAAAAGAAAGGAGTGAGCAAAAACATATTTAAAAAACCGTGATGAATTTAGTCACATGAAGTTGAATACAATTCATGTGATGTATCCCACAAGCACGGAAAGTCTTTATACAGTGCCAAAACATCGACAAGGACTTCGTGTTCTTTTAAAATC